>JAJMJD010000002.1:0-341420 GCA_030568975.1 Australozyma robnettiae | reverse complement strand
TGCTAAGGCCGTTGGTAAGGTTATCCCAGAATTGAACGGTAAGTTGACCGGTATGTCTTTGAGAGTTCCTACCGTTGATGTTTCCGTTGTTGACTTGACTGTTAAGTTGAAGACTGAGGCTACCTACGAGGAGATCTCCGCTGCCATCAAGAAGGCTTCTGAGGGTGAGTTGAAGGGTGTCTTGGGTTACACCGAGGACGCTGTTGTCTCCACTGACTTCTTGGGTTGCAACTTGTCTTCCATCTTTGACCAAAAGGCCGGTATCTTGTTGAGCCCTAAGTTCGTCAAGTTGATCTCTTGGTACGACAATGAGTTCGGTTACTCTACCAGAGTTGTCGACTTGTTGGAGCACATTGCCCGTAACTAAACTAACTAGATGAGAAATTCTAACAGTTGTTAGCTTATGAAGTATCTACGAAATATTAACGAAATTTCTCCATAATGTTCTTCTTAATGTAGGTTTTGCAATTAACAGACTCTCCTATTACCAACAATAAAAGTATAGATACTCTTTTGGCTTTCAATAATTGATGATGAATAATTATTAATAGATATATAATTGTTAATGTATGACTGTCAATGTAAATCATTAATGTATGATAATGTATAATTGTTAATGGATAACGTTTAACGAATAACGGTGGAATTAAAAATTAAAAGTTATTCGAAATCCATTCTCCGGCGGACCTTAAATGAGTTCAACTAGATTGTAATGTCTTGGCTGAGTTCGGGGATTCGGGAACTCTATGGATAGGAAGCTTTTGGAAGGAGCTCAAGTCATCATTTGGATGATAGACCACATGATAGTTACATTCACAAAAGCTAGAGATACCCACAAGATGCTCGAATGCATTATCGGAGGTGCCCGGAATTGTTGAAAATGAAGATTAATGCTGCTCATGCTAAATGTGAGTGCAAAGAGGAAACCAAGGGTGAGAACAAGAACGATCATAGGATTGTCTGAGATATTAAGATTTGTCTCCTTGTCTTGCAAATTGAGAATCGAGCAGATGATTCCAAGATTGAGGCCGGTAATAAACACGGCATTGAAGCAGAGTGAAAAGGCGAGGAACGATACAACAGAGTCGTAATCGTGCATGAATTGGATTTGGTAATCAGTATCGTCATTGAAGAAACTCGGTTCATCATTGATTGAATCGTAAACAGGCTCGTTAAAAATGTCAAATGTTCGTTTTTCGCGCCCATGTTTCCATTTGCTTTCGACTGGATCCATGAGGTTGAATGCCCGGAACGCTCTCAATGACCTATACTTGAGTTTAACAAAAGCGAGCACGATCTTGTTAAGGAAGTTATCATCAAGAGTATTTTGGAAACCAAGGTATACCAAATATCCATCTTCACTGACATTTTCTTCAGAATAATTTTCAAAATCTGTGGCTTTGGGAGTTGGATAGTCTATGCTTTCAATTACAAGAGGTTTGTTCACCGACTCGTTAGGAGCGGCAAACAGCGACCTGGCTGAATTGGATTTCTTTCCAGTTAATGGCGTTAACAAATTTGGTGGCGACTGCGACTGCGACTGTCCAACTTCTGAAGGCGGAAAAAGCGTTCTACATGATTGTTGCCTGTGCAAAATCAAGTTAGATCTTGACTGAATAATTGTCTTATCCAATGTTTCCTGCTTATTTGAGATCTCAATGTTTTCATAGTTTTTCAACAAATTGAGATTTAAGATTCTGGAGTAGTGGTTATTGGGGTTCTCGGGGATCACGTTGAAGTAACAAGAGTTCATGTAGTCAAAGATGGAGAAGCCTTTAAAAGCGTAGATAGGAGCGCAGTTGAATAGGTTTTGAATTTTGCATGGAAGCTTGTTAAGTGCAGATAGAGGAGGCTTGTTACGAAGAACATTGCCATTAATCTCAGTAATGAGCTTGTCCTCAAACTCATGTAAATGCAGATCATTGGAGAAAATGCTGAAAGAATTGAAAGGGAAAGGGTCCATTTGATTCGTCTCAAATGATACTTTAGATGCAACGACGTTGCTGGTGAAAATGTCCTCGTCCAAGATCATGTAAAAGCTATCTTCGTACTCCTTTTTATCTGTCGTAATAAGAGCTTTCATCGAGTCTGGAGTTAAAGGAGAAACTGGATCTTCTCCGGCCGCGGTTTCTTCATGCTTAGATGGCTTCCAAGACAAGAAGTATCGGGCACGGTTGAAAGTCAAAGTTAGCAGCGGAGTTAAATCGCAATTCAATATGAAGTCTAATGTGGTCCTTGTCATACTCGAAAGACCGCCACAGCTTATATAATCACCTAGTTTCTGCTTTAAGTCTTTTCTTTTCTCACCCTCCTTCTCATTCAAGTATGCCAAAATCACAGATACCATCTTACGCAGCAAGCAGCAATAGGAATACTTTCTCAAACCACCAGTATAAGCCATTACGATAGATAATGGCAGATCTTCATAGGACATGATCCAGGATGGATTGGCAGACAGAGGGCTAGTCAAATAGATGATAGAAGCTTTACGCAGATCACTGACCTTAGGAATACTCAAGTAAACGTCCAAGGAGAGGGATAAATCGTTCCGCGACGCAATGTCCTTGGGTACCAAGGAATTGGAGGAAAAATTCTTCTTAAGAACAGTCACGAGATCAAATTTTCCAATCTGATCAGCTGCTCCGAAGTTGGCATCAACGTTAAGGTCATCAAGACCAGAGTGTTGTGAGTACATTGAATCCTTAGAGGACTTTATTGTTGATACAGAGCCACTCTTTTTAGAACCATCTACCGTGATATGAGCAGGCTTACGGTGGATCAGTTCCAATAAGCAACGCAGCTCAGTGTCTATCTCGTTTAGTAGAAACAGCAACTCAGTAGTGATCTTCGAAAGATCAAAGTTAACGAACGAGTATGGATTCAGCTGTAGAATCAGATTCAATTCAGCAACGAAAGATTTGCTTACCGATTGGTCAGGATAATGTTTGATTAATTTCTTGAAGATCTTCTTCACCGCTATCTTCTGCACCACGATAAACTTGGTCAACTTACGGATTTCGATGGAAACCTCATTAATAACGTCATAATGAAGGGTGTTGAGACGAGCCAATAATGCTGCATCGTTCTCGTTAAAGGATCTTTTGATACTGGTGAACTGGGTAATGTCCATCTTGAGTCTTCGTTCTAACTCTCCTGCCTTAGTCATCACAAAGAGATTCAAGTATTCGAAGTTGTCAATAAATTTTTGCCTTAGTGGCTGCATATCACAAGACAGGTTCCGATTAAGTTCTCGGATAGAAGCTTTAAGATCATTGTATTCCAAATTGTAGACTTTCCACTCCGGGATCGATAGATGGGCTAGGTTGTTGCCAAACTTCATGGGTTAATATGGGGTTGCACGGGTAGAAGCAAAGAGGATATGGAATATTATGAACTACAGAATTAGAATGCTTGAAATGTTTGAAAAAGGAAAGAATTATGAGATGCCGCGAAAGGAGATGAGAATGAATATAAAAATTGGACATTTGAATAACTTTCAAGGTAAAAGAGGCTTTGCTTATACAGGATTAACATCTCCTGCACCAAACGTGGGCAGCCGTCTTAGTGCTATCATGAGAACATTAATAATTGAAATAGGTTGAAAGAAGAACCCTTCGCACCTGAATTTTAGAAAAATAAAAGAATGGGAATTGTAAATTATATCCACGAATTTAATGATATGGTTTATTTGAGGGAACCACCACATTTATACCTATCACAAGCTTAAAATGTTGTGTCTTTTGCACCCATTTGATTGTTGCAAAATGCGCGCTGGTTAAAAGATTAAAGGCCTTTTTGCTACCTATGTTCCCATGTATAATACCAGGTGCATTTGGCAAATAAGAAGGTGACAATAATCAATGAAGTGATTGATATTGTTGTGACAGTAGTTGTTTCGGGACTTCTTCATTTGGAAGAGTATATGTTTTCTTTGGACTATCGCTTGGGTCTTGTGACCGTTAGAATGAATCATAGCCAGTCATTTTTGAAGTATGCACCTGTAGGGTTGTGCCTGTAGATACTCTAGGAGATGTACGAGCCATATTACTATAAACAGATATTTTTCCGCATATTACCTCATAAAGACTGCAGACAAGGCCATTGGTGTGAACCTTTCGATAACATATGATACAACCGCCGTGTCATCGGTCCTCCACTATTCAGTACTTCGGTTTGCCTTGCCCGGTGAGCTATTTTGATTCGTTCATGGTTAGTTCCGCCCTTTGAATCACTAATTCCGAATTCCATGCTAGATGGCCTAGTTTTAGTTACGGAAAAACGTCGGATTAATATTGACTTTGCGGTGCTGTATACCGGTTCTCTATTCTATCGCCAGCCTGGGCACGAACTCAACGAAATACAGGACACGGGATTGATCGAAGGGTAGATAATCTGTACCAGTCAATACAATAGATGGCGTACGAAACTTCTATAATGCCTTAACAACGCAGTTAAAAGATTTTACCTTCGTACCAGATGTCAAAGTACACTGCGTTTTGAGCCCACCCCTGCGTGCATATAAAACTCGTTTTTGATTCGGTCTTAACACTATTCACATTCACCTGCAATTAGATGATCTATATACAGTGCCACTGAAAGTCTGGACCTGCGGGCTAAATTCTTTTATTACTTATCAATCTATAGTGTAGATAAGATTAGGTAGAGCTAAGGTCACACGACTAAAACCGGTGGCCAGATAATTAATACGCATGTTTTGGTAAGAGAAATTGGCATCGAGAAATGATGAGTCTATGAGCATTTTTTTTGAAATATTTCTTTTTTCAGATAAGTGATTATCCCTGTCGGCAGCAACTTGTCATTATGTCGTCAAAACAAACACAAACGAGTCAAATTTGGCGGGCAGCCAGATGAGGTCCTACAGCCGACCAATAAGCAGAACCAAAACCAATAAACCGACATGATGTATTAAAGCATATTTTGTAAAAAAAAGACGAGAGACTGTGTAAAGAGGTGCAAAGCAATCAATCAAAGTTTTTGGTTATGTGACTAGCCTGTTTTTCCTCTGGCTTATTTGAGAAGTAAATTCTTATCTAATGCAAACCGGGAAAACAGTTTAGGTTTATGGACATCACTGAAAAAGACAGAAGTTACAGTTTCTGTATACCTCTTAAAAAATGGGCGAATCTGATTCTTCAAAAGAGAGCTTCTGATCCTCCCTAGAATGATCTGCAGTAGTTCTTTTTTGTAGATTCTTTTGCAGATTCTTTCCCTAGTACATAGATAATGATACGAGTGTCTGGTGGTTAAAATACTATAGATTATAGATTATGCATTTTGGCAAAAATACGTGAGAAATATGGGCAAATGTATAATTTGATTAGAAATAACTTTAATTTAACTATGTCTTCTATTGAACTGTATCTTCGTTTGTAGGTAAACGTTGGTTTTTTTTTTTTTTTTTTACTATGAAATTGAAAAGAAATTAGAGGGAGTAATCTTTAGGCGGTTTATGAAGTATGATATAGTAAATGTTTTGAAATATGTGGTTAACATCTTTTTGTCTTTTTTTTGATCATATCTATTGACATGTATTGGGTTCATTGATTGGCTATGGACCTGTTTTGAGTTAGGTAACGAAGAGAAGCATTTAGTATTTGTTTTATACCTTGTTCTTCATGGGGTTTTCAAATTTCTATTAAAAATTTTTGAGTTGGATTATGATTAAGTTGTTTCAGTTACAACTTCGGAGAATATAATGATCCACCGCAGGACAGCAGATACTCAACAGGCTATTTCAGATAGATTCCAATTACCTCAATCAAACATCAATTTTATCAAATTCGAGTCGATTCATCCGATTCGAATAATTTCGATTCAAATTGAACAATCTCACCATTTCTCATGTAGTTTATCCGATAATTGTCCAGGAATAGTGTAATTAGATCCTCTAACATACACGCACCAATACTAAACACCATTACTTTGATAATAATAGTACATAAAAAATAGAGAATTGAAATTTGTTAAGCAAATGTAAGGGAAATATAAGAAATACAAGATCTATTAATTTCAACCTAAAAATGCACATATTCAACTCTATTAGATGCAATGGCACGTGTAATTACAAAGTCCCATAGAATTCCGCCATTTGGTCCAGTAAAGATATGTGTATAAAAACAGTTCCAATAACGAACAGTTGACTTTTTGGTTGCGGTTGATAAACATATAATTCCAAATGATATCTTTAATCGTGAAATTTAATACATGTTCTGTACTCTTCAGCTAAATTCTCAATAGCATAGATCTTGTGTTACTAATTGATTATATTCGTTAAAATGACCCACTAATTTTCATTTACAAAAAAAAACCATCACATTTGGTACAAACCATTAAAATCGAAACAATTTAAAATTATTTTAAATAATTCCGGCAGATTTACAGCGATTTTACTCGCGAATTGACACATGCAATTTGACACCAGAAACCTCAATTATACCTAAACTAACCCTCTACCAAACCGAGTAAACTTAACCAAAATTATGCAAAAACTCCGAAAATAATCAATTTGAATCATTAAAACCATCAAAACCATCCAAAAAAAACCAAACCTTCCTATTCCGTGATAATTATCTCATCTTCTCTCATCTATCGCGTTTTTGCAGCCAATCATTTGCAACTTGTTGATATTATTCTCCTTCACGTGAGATCACTCAATGGAAAATTTTCCGACTGCATAAAACCGATAATGCATTCCCTGGGGACCATATGGTGAAAATTTACGTTGAATAATTATTTGTTGACTACTACTTCCCTTGTTCTTTCACAGGTAGTATTCTATTGACGACACTTCAATTCCTCCATTGCTTCTTTCTTGTGGGTCTCGTTGGTGCCAGTTTTTTTTCTTCTGTGTCTGAAGTCTTATCATACAACACAGTTGCAAAACTGCTAGTGATACCAGTGAAATCACGAAAGCTGCTTAAAACGACAATAGCTAGTTGAAAAATTAAAATAATCCCGGTTTATTTATAAACCTTCTTGTGAATTGTTTGTTTGTTTTGGGGAAAAAAATGGTCTCTTCTCCTGTTGAAGCTATTGCTTCTGTGGTAGCTCAGTTTGCTAACCCAGTCTACATTACTCAACCTGCCAAGTCGGCCAAATCAGAATTTGCCCAATTTCTTCAGTACACTCCTTTGGTTGATGCTAACGAGCCATTGGCTATTGTATCTAGTTTGATCGAGGACCATGCTGCTTCTGCTTCTGCTTCTACTGCTGCTTCCGATGCCGATGCTCTTGCACCAAATACAATCATCACTGATTCAACTACATTGTTGCAGAATTTACCCTTCTTGTATTCATCTGCCTATAAGACTTCACCTGTGGTAATTCACGTTGACGTTGCTTCTGGTGATTACGATGTTGTTACTGCCTTTTCTGACTCTCTGTACGCTATCTTTGTGTCTCACAACGCTACCGAGGCATTCACATTCGCTCAGGCTGCCCGGGCTCTTGCCATCTCCGGAAACAAAACAGTTCTCCACTTCTTTTCTTCCAAAAGTGACAGCGGAAAGCTCGTATCCTCTACGTCGTCTTCTGAGGTGACAGGTTCTTTCGCCAATATTGTTTCTCAATATGGCATTACCGCTTTCAGCGCTGTCAACAAAGTTTCAAATGCTAAAGATGTTATTGTTTTCTTGGGTGCCTCATCGACTGAAGTCGTAAAGGCTGCTACTTCCGAAAAGGCCTTGTTTTATACTGTTAACGTATACCAGCCTTTGGACATTGAGACTCTTCTTGCTCAGATCCCTTCTTCTGTTCAAACCTTGACCTTGGTTGAACAAACTTCAAAAGTGTCTACATTTTCTCCTTTGCTTTTGCAATTCTTCAAGCATTACTCCACTTTCCAACACTTGAAGAACTTCACAAAGATTGTTGCTGCCAAATATGCCCATGTTGAGAACGCTTCATCTGCTATCTCCAACTTATTGGCCAACACCAGATCAGAGACTCCAATTCAAAATTTGTCTTTCGGTAAACTCGAAGAAGCCATTCCGCCAAATGACCAAAACAGAACTGACAAGGAAGCTGGTCAACTCAAAGTTTACGAGTTGGAACAAGCTTACTTAAAAGTCTTATCACAAGTTAACCCTAATAGCAGCATCATTAACGACATATCAGAGAAGACTTTGGGTGGCTCTAGCAATCCTGAGTTTGGTTTTGGTTCCTTTTTGTACTCCAAAGAGAAACAAACCAACTTGGCTTCTCTTGTATCTACCACCATTCAAAATGGTACCTTTGCATCTTCTAATAACGAAAAATTGATCGAACTTTTATCTCGATGGTTGGTTCAGTTGAAACAAGGGAAAGCTTTTGATCAAACCGAGGAGGTTATTTCCCTTTTGGAGACTGACCAGTCCCAATCTGCCAAGGAGATTCTTAGCTTGAAAGATTACTTCCCACTCACTTCGAAATGGTTGGTAGGATCTGATGCATGGGCTTATGACTTGGGATCTTCCGGTGTCCATGGTGTAATTTCCTCTGGTGAAAACATCAACATGTTGGTTATTGATTCAGAACCATACACCTCCAAAAAGTCCGCCACTCTTCGTAAGAAAGACATTGGTTTATATGCCATGAACTACGGTAACTGTTATGTTGCCTCTGTGGCTATTTACTCCTCTTATACTCAAGTATTGCAGGCTTTTATTGAAGCTGAAAAATTCAATGGTCCATCTATTGTCTTGGCTTACTTGCCATACGAGTCCGAGGATATTGATGTTTTGTCCATCTTGAAGGAAACAAAGGCTGCTGTCGACTCTGGTTACTGGCCATTGTACCGTTTCGATTCTTCTGTTGAGAACGATGATCTTAGATTCCAACTTGACTCTTCTGCTTTGAGAACTCAATTGAAGGAGTTCTTAGACCGTGAAAACAAATTAACTCTTTTGGCTAAAAAGAACCCGCAACTTTCTCGTAACTTGACCGCCTCCGCTAACTCCGATGCCAGAAAGCGTCAAGCTGCTCTTGAAGACGAGTCCTACAAGCAATTGTTGCAAGGGTTGTCTGGTCCACCATTGACCATCGGTTTTGCTTCTGATGGAGGTAATGCCGAAGCTGTTGCTAAGAAGATTAACCGTCAAGCCTTGGCTAGAGGCTTGAAATCTGTTGTCATGTCCATGGACGATATCTCTGTTGAGGACTTACCAATGGAAACCAACATCGTGTTTGTCACTTCTACTGCTGGACAGGGAGAGTTCCCCAACAACGGTAAAGCCTTGTGGGATGAGTTGAAACTGTCGCAAGATTTAGACTTGTCTTCAATTAGATTCTCTGTCTTTGGTTTGGGTGACTCTAAATACTGGCCAAGAAAAGAGGACAAACATTACTACAACAAACCGGCTGTCGATTTGTTCAACAAATTGAAGTTCTATGGTGGTGTTGAATTGGCCGAAATCGGTTTGGGTGATGACCAAGATCCAGATGGATTCAATACCGGATATGATGAATGGCTTCCAAAGGTCTGGACCGCATTGGGTGTTGATAATGTTGATGGTATCGAGGAGCCAAAGCCTCTCACCAACGAAGACATGAAAATCCAATCCGACTTCTTGCGTGGAACCATTGCTGAAGGTTTGAGAGATGAGTCCACTGGTGCTATTTGTGCTGTTGATCAACAATTGACTAAGTTCCACGGAATTTACATGCAAGATGACAGAGACATCAGAGATGAGCGTAAACTGCAAGGTTTAGAACCAGCATACTCCTTCATGGTTCGTCTTCGTCTTCCTGGTGGTGCTGCTTCTCCAGGGCAATATTTGCGTTTGGATGATCTTGCTGATGTTAGAGGAAACGGTACTCTTAAGATTACAACCCGTGCTACTTTCCAACTTCATGGTATTGTCAAACACAATATGAAACCAGCTATTAGAGGAATGAATGGTGTTTTGTTGGACACTTTGGCTGCTTGTGGTGATGTTAACAGAAATGTGATGGTTTCGGCATTGCCAGAAAATGCCAAGATCCACAAACAAATCGCTGATAGTGGTACTCTCATCTCCGAGCACTTGTTGCCAGCAACTACTGCTTACCATGAAATTTGGTTGGAAGGTGCCGACGATCAAGATTACGCTGGTGATAGAGAGAAATGGGAAGCCAGACCAGACGGTCCAAAGAAAAAGAAGACTATGGTCGCTGGTAATGCTTTGGTCGATTATGAGCCTCAATATGGTCCAACATACTTGCCAAGAAAGTTCAAGATTGTCATTACCGTCCCACCTTATAACGACGTTGATGTTTATGCACATGATATTGGATTAATTGCCATTGTTGAAGATAACAACGTCATTGGTTATAACCTTCTTGCTGGTGGTGGTATGGGTTCCACACACAACAATGTTAAGACTTACCCACGTACCGGTTCAATGCTTGGTTACGTTCCATACGACAAGGTTCAGTTTGCCTGTGAAAATGTCATGCTAGTACAAAGAGACTTTGGAGACAGAACTAACAGAAAACATGCCAGATTGAAGTATACCATGGATGACCTTGGAGTTGATGTGTTCAAGCAGAAGGTGGAGGAATACTGGGGCGAGAAGTTCGAAGAACCGCGTCCATTTGAGATTAAGAGCAATGTTGACTACTTCGGCTGGGTTAAGGATGAGACTGGATTGAACCATTTTACTGCTTTCATTGAGAACGGTCGTATTGAAGATACTCCTACTTTGCCTCAAAAGACTGGGTTGAAGGAATTGGCCAAGTATTTGATTGCCGAGAATGCCTCCGGTGAATACAGATTGACTGGTAACCAGCACATGGTCATTTCTAACATCAGTAACGACCACTTGAGCGCTGTCAAAGAGATTCTTGCCAAGTACAAGCTCGATAACACTGAATTTTCGGCATTGAGATTGTCTTCTTCCTCGTGTGTGGCTCTCCCTACATGTGGATTGGCCATGGCCGAGTCTGAGAGATATTTGCCCGAATTGATCAGCAAGTTGGAACAATCCTTGGAAGAATATGGCTTGAGACACGACTCAGTTGTTATGAGAATGACCGGTTGTCCTAACGGATGTGCCAGACCATGGCTTGCAGAAGTTGCTTTGGTTGGTAAGGCTCCTGGTGCTTATAACTTGTTGTTGGGAGGAGGTCATCATGGACACAGATTGAACAAGATCTACCGTTATTCGATTAAGGAGCATGAGATTTTGAGCATTTTGAAACCTCTTTTCAAGAGATGGAGTTTGGAGAGAAACGAAGGTGAGCCATTTGGTGATTTCTGTATTAGAATCGGAGAGATCAAGGAAACTACTGAGGGTAAGTATTTCCACGACGGTATTCCCGAAGACGCTTAAAAGAAGTCTAGTTTGACTTGTTGATGTAATTTAATTTAAAATTAGTATGAGAAAGAACAGTTGTAGGGTTTTGGAGATATAGTTTGTGGGACTCCCATTGAACTATCTGTTGGAGGATGAAAGAACCAGGTACAGCCCGAATTTTTAAGTATAAAATATTGTGATATTGTGATTTTGTGATTTTGTGACCAGTGAATTCAATTCGTGACTTGTGATTGTAGATCACAGAGAACTAGAGTAAATGACAGTGAACAAGATTAAATGTGAGTTGAAAACGGGAAAAGAAGAAATCACAATCACAATCACAATCACAAAATCAATCACAAAATCAGTCTCAATATCAAAAACAAGATCTCATTTGGTAAGATTTTAACGAATTGCATCCATCACTAATCAGATGGCTGTTTCGCCAAATCAACAACATCCTTAGCCACAACAGGCCGTTTTCTTTCCAAATCTAGAACAGATCGAATCTGCGCTGACCGCATTGTCATGCCCACCCTTTTCACTCGCCGAAACACTTTTCGACGACAGTTGAGCGCTACACGTTGAGAAACCTCTCGTAGGTATTGTTCGTGTAAACTCTTTAGTTTCCTAAGTTCTAGAACAATGTTTTTCTTTTCTTCTTTGGTTAGCATTGTAAGGGAACGAAACTGGAGTAGACCAGAGAGACCAGATAGACTGATCGATGAACAATAGACTCGTTATAGATTGACGTTCAGTTATAAAGAAACAGAGAATATAATCAAAAATTCCAACGACAATGAAGTTCTCCTTATCAATTTCTTTGTTTCTATGTCACAAAAACAGATGCCAGTCTAGTTAAGGAGTAGTACACTAGACCTAGTGTAGAGCTTGGAGCAGACCATAGACCAAACCATAAACCAAACCGCAGATGCTAGAAGTAAAAAAACATATGGGTTCGCAAAAAGTTTATAGAAAAATTCAGGAAATCTTGCTCCTTTTATAGTCCCCCACCCCTCAATACATAAACATTACGTAATATATCTTTTCCTTCAATGTTCTCCGCATTCTATACTATCTACTGCCTCCCAACTACTCCAACACACTTAAACCACTCAACTAAACCCCATTTAATCACAAAAACACAACAAATCATAATGGTGCTTGAAGCTACAATCATCGCCATTGATAACTCCGAGTATATGCGTAACGGAGACTATGTGACGACACGTTACGATGCCCAAGCAACCGCCACCGAGTTCATTTTCCAAAACAAAATCAACTCTAACCCAGAGAATACCGTTGGATTGTTATCTTACGGTGGCAATGGTCCACAGGTATTGTCGACTTTGACAACGGACTTTGGCAAGATCTTGTCGGGGGCTCATGGTACGAAGATTAGTGGAGAGAACTATTTTTCTAGCGGGCTACAAGTGGCTGCTCTCGCTTTGAAACATCGTCAGAACAAGGTTCAAAGCCAGAGGATCATTGCTTTTGTGGGCAGTCCAATTCGCGAAAGTGACAAGGAGTTGGAGAAATTGGCCAAGAAATTGAAGAAGAACAATGTGGCCGTTGATATAGTGAACTTTGGGGAGGAGAATGTTAACACTGCTAGATTGGAGAAATTTCATGCGGCAGTAAACAATCACGATAACTCTCACTTGGTGACAATTCCTCCTGGTCCTAGACTCTTATATGAGGTTATTGCAACGTCTCCAATTTTGGTTGAGGATGGCTTTGAGATGACTGATTCGGCTGACTTCTTTGGTGTGGGTGGTGTTGACGCCAACATGGACCCAGATTTGGCCTTAGCTTTGAGGCTTTCTCTAGAAGAGGAAAAACAGAGGCAGGAACGTGAATCAAAAGAGGCAAAGGAATCAAAAGATGACTTGGCCAAGATCGAGGAAGAAGATGAAGAAAAGAAAGACAAGTAATCTGTTTCTGGTTTACTCCCCATATATAGATGTCTGCATTCCCGACGGCACTTCTCCTGGTGTTTTCTGCAATTAATACACGGTAGAACTTAGTTTGGAATCTCTCCGGGTTTTAGAGTTCATCTTTTGATGTAGTATTGGCTTTTTGGTCTTGAATACTTCCACAATAAGGAAAAGTTTTGATAGTCAAGATATTTACTGCCAGTAACAAGATTTATTTGACTAGCCACAAGCTAGTTTCTACGAAACGTTCCATTTGACCTTCGAAGCCAAAAGGTAAAGAACCAGAGACAGAAAGAACCCGAGAAAGAACCCGAGAAAACGGAATCCGACATGAATTTTTTAGCAAATTCTAATTACTTGTATAGTTCCCATTCTAAATGTTCAGCCATCGAGTTTAAAATTCTATGCTGAACCCAGAATTACACAAAAGCGAACAGAAACATAGGCCATCAATAAATTCACCATGACGCATGCATACAACAGGGCATAAAACCCGCAAAACATTGGCATTTCAGTGAATTTTGATTTTTGCCAGGTTTGATTTTGATCCGTTTGCAAGATTTGCTGCACATTTGTTTCGCTGCTGTTTTGCTCTGATAATGGCAGAATATTCTTTGGCCCACAAAATGTCTTACAAATCTCACATTGTTGATCCAACAACAGATTCTGATTTGTGAAACAGGTTCCCAGTTTTGCTATTATATCTTTCAAGTGTTTTGATTATGACCGAAAAGTCCCCCAACCAACCCAAAAAGGATATTTTATCCGCCTTCAATAAGCAATTGGTCTATGTCAATCCCATCACAGTGGCCCATTTCATAGACAGGTATTCACAGGTATGTCTTCTTATTCTTTTAGCCACATATCCAGTACTAACAGCAGGGAGAGAATGACTTGTCGACACTCAGATGCCCGCCATGTCTTGATAACATTGGATTCTTTGAGGCTCCAGAAACTCACAACGAGAAACGGAGAATTTTGAAGGTGGAAGAATTTTTCGCGTTGAAACACTGGGAAGACAGACAAATGTTTCAATTAGTAGTTCGTCAAATCCGGAAATGCGTTGGTCCCGTTGGTGTGACAATAAGCTTGGTCCACAAGAAGCTGGTATTCATTAAATTCGAAACACGTTTCGATTACAACGAACTACCAAAATCGGTCCTGTTTGATTCGCATACCATCCTTTCAACGCATTCCCTTCTTATTCCGGATACTTTGCAGGATTGGAGAACTGCCAACAACCCATTGGTTAAAGAACCTTCGAATATAAGATTCTATTGTGGAGTTCCGCTTATCAGCAAAGACAATCAAGCAATTGGTGCGCTTGCGATATTTGACCTTGTTCCAAATGCAAAGTTTTCTACGGCCAAATTGAAACAGCTTGAGCAAATCTCCGAGGAGTTCATGGCTATGCTTGAATTACCTCTTGAAGAATTTATGAAAGCTCGTCTTTCTCGTTATCCCAATCTTCACAGTCAGGTGGACATAGATTTGATGAACTTGAAGTCCGAATTGGGAAGAGCCACCTGTAAAGGCGGATACAAGACAATCTTTGAAAGAGACGGGTCCGGCAACCCGTACTTGAAGAACACAAATTACGATGGCCAAAAGACTTGGGTTAACAAAAAAGTTGTCCGGCACACCCTACCTTCCCACGTCAGTGAAGGAGTGAGAAACATCCTCAAAGTCAATTCCACCATAAAAAGAGCGTTTGATGTTGTGACCAAGTCGATTACTCTATATCACAAACCGGACTTCACATGTGTGTTGGAAGTCAGATTTCTTGAATCATTCACAATTCCAAAGAAGCTCTTCCCCAAGTCCACCAAGAAAATCAACCTTGCAGACTTCAAACACAAAGACCAAATGAAAAAGGTCGAAGAACAACTGAAAACACAAATCCGGACCATTTCCAAATATGGAGGTGATCATGAAGTTGACAAGATAGACATTGAGATATGGGAAAAGGCATTCAACAGTGAATTTGGTATCCAGCTAAGAAATACCTTAAGCAATGCAACTTTCAACCATGCACTTGTCATGCCCTTCTACAGAGTCAAGCCTAACGTGGTGAAGAACACAAGCGCAGAAGAGCCTGAGGATACGTTGAATGTGCTTTTGCGGTCTGGAGGGTATATCCTTGGTGTTTTCAGTAAAAGCAGCGAAACTTTCTTTGATGCGGGAAAGATATCGAGGCTCTATGATCATGTTCAGATTGTACACAAAGAGTGTATGAATAAATAGACATCAAATGGTTTACATTCCCATTTCCCGCATGATGTCTAGTTCGTGATCATGGTCAGAAATATCGTCCAAGTCAGGGACTTCGTCAAAGTCTTCAGGGTTAATAACTTTAGTGGCGGCGACACGTTGGGACTTTGCTATTTCGTCCAAATCAAACGTATCACCAAAATCGTTATCAGACAGGTCTTCGTAGTTTTCAGTATGAGAGGCCGTTTTGTGATTGTCAGTAGTTGTGCTCAATAATGTCTGATCTTTATCTTTTTCTTTAGTTTCTCCTTCATCATCATCTTCATCATCTACGAATAATGAACTGTTGTTCCGACGATTGATTGACAAAAATCCCCAATCATCTTCATCGTCATCATTATCATTGCCAGTTGACTGGGTATTACTTGTCTCAGCATTGGAAGCGGAAATGGAAGCCGCAATGGAACCAGCATTGACAGTGGAATCAAAATCACCATTTTCATTCGGTGCCAGATATAGTTCACCATCATCTTCAACATCACTAGGATGATCCTCAGTTATAATCCCCTTCTCTACCTTCAATCGATGGATTTCGTTGCTGATAAGACCACGGCGATACTCTTTCACTGGGAAAGATGTATGGTTTCGAAGCATTTGAATACAATCTTGAAAGTTTGCTTTGGGAAAGAGTCCATGGCACCAGAGCTGATAAAACAGAATCACTTTCTGGAGCTTTTCTGTGTCACAAGCATATCTGAGTTGTTTTGCAGAAGACTTGGATTTCGATTTCTTGATTTTTTGTTCGTAAACACGGTCCACTTTCCGGAGCAGTGCAGAGAGTTTGGTATAGTTGTTTTTGACCTGAGGAAGGCCCCGAATGTTATCAAATAAGAGATCATCGGTGATTTTAGAGACCCTAGTAACACGGCCTAGTTTAATTGGTTTATCAAGACCCAAAACATCCAGAGAGTCCATGATTTGATTAGATGTAGTTATTTTGTAGTGTTGGGGTGATTTTTTGTAGTGTTGTAGCAATTTGTTATAATGTAGCAGTAATTTGTTGAAGTGTAGTTGGTATAGGTGTCTGGACGTGCTGGTAATGATGAGGTTCAGACGTGTTTGTAAAAGCAATTAGGGAATAGTATATAGCTATAGGAAAAGATATTCAAATATTTTAGACCTGCAGATTTTTTTCTTCAAAAAAAGATTTCATTTTATTTGGAGGGTCATTCTTTGGTATTTATATAGTGGTCTTCGTTGGTGATTTGTGGAGACTTGGTTAATTTTGCACCCAGTCCCTCTAGCAGTTACTAGTGTTAGTACCAGAGCCAGAGCTCTTTGGTAACTAGTCATATTTGTATTCGATATTTTAAGTTTTGATCCGAGTTTTGATCCGAGCTCTGTTCCGAAGACCCGAAGTTCTGATACAATCGGGCTCATATAGAACCTTCATCAAGTCATCGAGACTCATCCATAGATCATTGATCCATTTCAAGATAGTATCAAACACAGCCGAGATAATAAATAAGAACAATATTTCTCCTAGTTTTGTCACATTCCAAAACAAAAACGGCCTTTGGATCAAAATCGCCTTCAGTTCGCAATCGCCTTCAGTTCACAATTGTCTTTAGAATCAGTAAAGATCTATCATGTATTTATGTGAATACCTCCCAAGATTGGGTCAAGTCACAATCTTCTTAGACACTGAAGATACCGTCAACAAAATCAAAAGTTTGAAGTTTGAATCGAATACATTATATGTTCAAAACTCTTCACTACATCCCATTGTACTTCCAGATCTACACTCTGGCTCTACCGATCCAAGTAAAACACTGCCTCAGCTACAAATCAAAAGTATTTTGCATAATGAAACCGAGCTCGTCATTCGAATAAATGCAACTGCTTCCCAAATTACCTCATCAGGATCTTCTTTCATGTCATTATCCTCTGCATGCCAATTATGGTCAGTAAAAGACCTCTTGGACAAAACACCCAAATCTGGAACAAAAGTAAACAAGTTTCTGTTTCTATGCGCCAGTTGTGATTCGGAAATATTCGACTCCGTCAACTATAAGTTTGGGGAAATGCCCCTGGAGTTCTGGCATGAACTCATGGACTTTTGGCACTGTCACAAACCTCATGAAGACCATCACAACCAAAACGAAAAGAACTACAATGGAAAACTTGTGCCTAGACCAGATTTCATATATATTGGTGCTTCCTATCTACTAATGAAGTCTTCCACTAGTGTATGTCATAACTGTGGATGTGAATTGGGGGAAATTGATCTGGCGAACGACATTGCCAAATTCCACAAGTGGAATCTTAAACTAGCATATGCAAACAAGGTAGAATCTTTCTCTCCTCATTTGTTCGTGTACCATACGGTTCTCGATAGAATTAACTCGGCCGGTCTACGGAAGTTTTCTGTCTCCCAACTTGGTTCCAACTCGTGCATTATCATATGGATTTCCGCAGTAGGACTCGATATTTGTCTCAATGGAATTCGTCACTCGGCTGCATTGAAGCTTTTGTATAAGGATGGTGATATAAAACCCGATGATGATGTGTTAGAAGTACCAAGTTTGGTATTGACTTCTTTCAAAAACCACCTATACGAAGTCAATATAAATCTTCCACAAAAGTCTTGTACAATGGAAATGGTTGAACAAGGTGAAAAAAGATTATTCAAGGTAGCTTATCTTTTTCCCGAGTAGCTTTGTTGTTCGCGATGATAGAACTGTTTATTAATTAAAGGTCACTCAGGACATAAGTCCATTATGATCATGTTTAAGAATTAGGATCAAAATCAAATGAATTAATATCACAATCAGATCAAAATCACTCATAATTGTTTTCAATCACTCTCTTGATTTCTGGAACAATTTGCTTTCTGGAAGCTTCAGTGTTTCCCATGTTGTAAACTTTAAACAAGAAGTTCTTGTTGATGCCTTTGATCTTCTTTTCAATAGCATCAAATTTATAAACATCAGAGTTCAAGTCTAAAATGGTGGTGTAGTCCGCAATATTGGCATACTTTGCGTCATGAGCATAGTAATAGAGTTCACGGGCATGTACTTTATCTTCACCTCTTCCGAAAGAAGTAGTCAACATCACAACATCCAATGCAAACTCTTTCTGCATATTTGCGAGGCCAGCAGTAAATTCATCGGTGGTGAAATTCTTTAAAAGCCAAGAGATTGGTTTGCCAATGGAACTGAAACCTATACTTACAGGCTCGTTTCCCTTGGTGTTAAACACAAACTGCTTGAAATCCTTCAAGAAGATATCGTGAGGAGAAAACCCGCTGAGATCCTTCTTTGCCTTCTTCAACTTATTGTAGATGGCGTCGAAATTATCAGCCAATCCATCAAAGGCGAAGTTAGTGCTATCTAAGAAATTGCCAGACTGACTTAAGATGTCCCTATACCGCTTCAAAGCATCAACATCACCCTTTTCTACTTTCAGCGACATGTTTCCCGTATCCAAAAGGAGAGGACCCATGAGCAAATGAACCACTTCAGAGTCTATTCCTGGATTAGAGGGCGTGTCCCAATGGTTGAAGACCAAAGAGGAACAAGAGCCACAAGTCTGGATGATCCGGGGCGTAGCATTCTGGAAAACCCCTTCATCTTGATGATGATCGATTATAGAGACCACGTCCAATTTCTTTTCCTCATACAAACGTGTCAATGCCTCTCCCTGTAAGTTACAGTGATCCACTAGAGCTACCTCAAATGAAGCCAGAGGATTCTCCTTTTCCCAAGCCTGAACGTCTTCTAAGAAAAACAAAAGATTAGAAGTGATTGATTTTGATTCTAGAAGAAGAAGAATATCCTTTCTGAGACCCAATTCGGCAGCTTTGATGTTAAGAATAGGCAAGAACGGCGGTTCCGATGGATTCTTCTTGGAGAAGAGGTAAGAGTATGAAATGGCACTAACAACAGAGTCCATGTCACACGATTGATTTCCTGAAACCAACCGGATCACGGGACCCTTGACGGGGGAATTTTTAAGGTTTTCCAAAAACGTTTTGAGTGACATGTGATGAAGTTCTGCAAGAGATGATCTGAGATGATCTTGTGTGAACTGCAGAGACTGGGCCGATAAGAGTTGAAATGAGCCCCACTACGAAGGGTGGAGGGTGAAGGGTGGGGATCAAAGAAAAGTGAAAATGGGTTCAAATTTCTGGAACTGTGTTTATTGAAAGCGAATTTTTTGAACATTTTGATTGGTAGTGATGTAATGTTGGCGTTATTGGGTTTGGATTGCCAGATCGGGGAAAGAAAAGGAATAAGCTACAAGAAATGGGCCTAAAGTAATAAGCTATAAGTAATCGGCCTATAGGAATAAGCTATAAGAAATCGGTTGAAAGTAATCAGCGTAAAGGAGTAAGATTAAATTCGTTCCAAGAAAAAAATTGGGTTAGATACAAATTGTGTTCATATTGCTGATTTTCTTTGGAAACTAAAACTTGCATATCCAGATCATTATGGAAGATCATTTATCTGGCCATTTTGATAGATGATTTATTTTGCCATTTTGGTAGGTGATTTATTTTGCCATTTTGATAGATCATTTATTTGACCGTTCATCTGACCGTTCATCTGATCATTCATTTGGATGCATTTTTTACAGACCCAAACTGCAGCAGTCTCTTGTGCTATAACATTACTTTGTGTAATGTAACACAACATCGAAAAACTGTCTCTTCTTAAACTCCTCTGGAGGTAACGTGAAGTTACCATAGGTAAGCACTCGGGTGTACCAGAAGAAGAAGGCTGAGCCTCCCACAATACACACAGTTGCAAGGAACAATTTCTTTCGGTTCACAGCAAGTGGTGCAACACCTCTCTTGATTTGGTATGTGTTGTTGGTGCACAAAAATTCAACAAATCCTCCCAAAAATAAGGCTGCGATCAAATGTGCTGGCAAATAGTGGTGTAAGAATTTCTGTCTGTTCATCAAGAAAAATGGGAGGTAATGGGCAGCCCATCCAGCAATCAAAAATCCCAACGTGTTGTACAATTTGGATCTAGCCTTTTGAGTCAAAATATCGTAATCACGACGACTAGTGACAATATCAGCAAACACAAATCCAATGTAGACACAGATAAATGCCATTTCAAACCAGAATCCAACAGCATTTCCAATGAAGAAAATCTGCTGACGAAGGTCATTATCATTCCAGAAAGACACTCCAACCATAGCTAGTGGCCAAGAACCAGGCTGAGAAGCGAAAGGATGCTCGGAAGTCAACTTATTGTTGTGCATAAACATCAATCCTTGAAGTTCCCACCATTTCTTAAAAAACAACATATGCTTCACGACCTTAGGTACGTAGTGACTTCTGATATCCTCCTCTTCTAGGTTAGTGATGGTGTCAATGACCCATGTGTTATCCTTGTCTGTAGTCTTTTTGTTTCCGCTAACTTCCTGTTGCTCCATTCCCCACTCTGGAAGTAATTCATCGTTATGGGTCCACATGGCAACAACGGTATCAACATGCATGAATTTAAGTCCGACGCTGTGTGTTTTGACTTTCTTTCTCTGCTTTTCGTTTCCTGAACTCTTTTCAGAAAGACGCAAGCGGAATAAAGTCTCGTGGTGTTTCTCTTCGATAGCTTCTCCGTGAACAACAATAAACTCTTCGTGGGTAGATTTTAATGGAGATGCAACATCGTGAGTCAAAAGAACACCACCAGTACCAACGTGTCTTAAACGAATTACGTCATTAGTGAAAACAGGGGCACCCTTTCCCTCTCCGTTAGTAGGAAGAATTTCCCATTGACTGTTAATGTCTTCAACAGCTGTGGCATCGTCCTGGTTAATGGCAATAACTTGCTGAAGGTTTGAAGAGATTCTGCCATCCTCGTATCTCAATGGCCAAACTGCATCATAAGAGTGCAAGAAGGTATTGGTATCCTTGTGCTTAATTGTAACGACATCATAGTAGTTAACAAACTTGCTCTGAATGGTATGTTCAGAGTCTTCCAAAGTGTCTTGGAAGTCTGAAGACATAAAGGCGTTTCCTGGACCAGACTTCTTCAAGATTTGGAAATGCAAGTAGAACCAGTATAAGTAAATGACAAATGGAACAATGATTAATGCAAAGAGACGGGCAAAAAAGTGCTGAGCAAATTGTTCAAGACTAAGGCCCTTCTTTATGTCAAGAAGTATCCACAACTCATGAACCACAGCAATACCAATGGTGAAATAAGTGAACACTCCAACATATTTTGTAGAAATGACACAAGATAAGCCCAAACCGGTGGAAAGAAGCCATACCCACCACCAAGTTGTGAAAGGTTGTTTACGGTAAGTACTGAATTTAGCGTATGCAAGCATTGTCAAGGCTACACTTACAATTAAGGTAGCGTCCAAAAGAATTAAACGAGAGTCAATGACTTGAGCATTATCGAACGCAACGACCAATGAAGACAAAGCGCTTGCCATGGCCGAAAATTTGAGTGTCTTCATAGTCCAGAACATGATTGGCACTACGGCAGTACCCTGGATAGCCAGGAAAACACGGAAGGCAACATAAGGAACGTTATTTTCAACGTAATTGTCACCGATGTTGTCGAACTTGAAACTTCCGTCGTAACCAACGAGCCAACCTGCAAAAGCAATGAGTAACTTGGCAAAAGGAGGGTGTAAATCAAAGAAATAAGTACCTTCCAAGTAGTAAGAAGCAAATTTTCCAAAATGGACTTCGTCAAAAACAACCTTAGCGGGGTAATCAAGAATACGGAATCTTAAGTAGGCTGCCACAATGGTTACCACTGCAAGACCAATCCAGTAGTAGGACTCTGGATCTTTTGCAACAACGATGGATTTGGACTCTTCGGGAAAAATTTCCGCTTCGAGGGATTTTGTGTTTGCACCACTCTTCTTGCCTCTTTTTTTTAAAGTTTGAGACATTTCGATAAGAAACAATGAACACTGGTTCTCTTCTTGGTCACCGAGGATGTTCTGTGGAGAGGTGGTATTTTTCAATGGACATGGGGGTGTACACGTCCAAAAGGTAAGAGAGAGCATTGGGTCCATTAGAAAGAAAAAGAAACAAAAAAGACACCGAAGTTTTCTTCTTAATATTTCTTCTTTTCTTTTTTTGTCCTCATTTTTAGCTTCTTTCTAAATTTTGTTTGTTTCTAGTCGAGAATTCAACTTGGAAGTTATGGCTCCTCTTTTGGCCTGGGGTGCAAAAAATTCAATAAAGTGTACTTGTCCTGTAGCAGAAGACACGAAATTTGTTAGACTTTTTTGTTCTTGCTTCACTTTTTTGTCCTTGTTGCACTTGATAGTTTGAAATCTGATTGGTTTGATTTCGTAAACGCTTGTTCTTATTTGATGTTGTAGAGCTTTGTCCCCCTTTTCAGTTAACAACCTCAGGTAATTATTGTTTTGCCTCTTCTGAAAATATTCAAAAGAGATTTTTTTAGTCAAACCCTGGTTCCGACTCAATTAAGAAGCTGAATGAGTAATCAAATCCACTAATTAGTCCTGACTTACATGAGTTTCTTACTTCTCTTCTGGTACCCTCCACGACCCTTAATGATGGGTATGTTGTTCAGTGAACTAGCACGAGTATTAGAAGACAGGTTGAGCCAAACGGGTGTGTGTGGCACCGAAGCCAATGGGATTGAACCCAGCGACAGCGAATTGTACGAGGGCATTCTCTTGTCAATAAGGTAGTTATCCCTTGGCATGGAACCTGGCTCCACGGAGTTCTCTGGTAGCCCTTGGTTGCTGATATCCCAATTACCAAAACTAGTATCGAGAGGGTTAACATTGCTGTTTCTGGGAATTTGAATTGGATTTGGCCTCGACAACCGAGCGATGTAAGAGTCTTTTTCGTCAAGCGTTGTTTCAAATTGGATAATAATTCGATTAAGCTCGCGAATCTTGCGTTCGTACTGAACAGTTTGCTCCCGTACCTTATCTCCAATATCAAGCCTTAAAGCACCAATCTCATTCTCATATTGCTCTCTTGCACGGATCACTTCATCTCTGGCTTTTTCGCAATCAACATTGGCACGGTCCAACAGTTCTTTGAGAAATGATATCTCTTTCAGTACACCAAAGCGTTCTGATTCTGCCCGACTAAGTTCCATGCCTTTCTTAGGCTCTAGTCCGGGGCTTCTCTCCTCAACTAAGCGGTTTGCTCTCTGAGCCTGCTCATGAGCATACTTAAGCTGATTTCTCAAATCCACAAGTTCCACCTCGATCACTCGAAGTCTTTTAACTTGCTCTATCAATACGCTTTCTTTCTGTTCCAAGGTCACCTCTGCTAAATCAACAGCTTCTTCTAGTGTATTCACACGCATCCTCAAGTCTTTAATTACTTCTAAAAGACGAGTGTTCTCTGTTGAATATTTTATGGATAAGTTCTCTGCCATTGCTTTGTATTCAGTGATTATCTTCTCTAGAGAATCCAGATCAGAAGAGTCAATTTTCGGTATCGGAGTTTCTTTGTTTGTAGATTCTTTCAACAAACGGTTGAGGTGCAATTTTAGCTTAATATAGTTGAACTTATTCAAGTTTTTCAAGAAACTAGTAAACTCCACTTCGTTTTTCATAATCAATAGTTCTCTTTGATAAAAGTCAATCGCTGTGCCTGAAAATGGAGCAAAAGCCTCTTTAGAGTTGTCCACGTTTGAATCAGCATTTAGTTGCTCATTTAAAAGGTTTGATGCAGTTTTAGCCGATCCTTGAAAACTTCCAAGAGCACTTTGCTTATTCTTTTCCGTGATGGTTTGATTATTACTAGCAATCAAATCTGATGAGGCATAAAGCTTCTCATGTTCAGAAAACAAGTCACCAATTGATCCAAAAGGTTTGGGGTCAACCAAGAGTTCTTCCAAATTGGTAGAATTTGATCTTGATTTCGACTGGTTGAATTCAAATGACAGAAACTTAATTTCTCCAACATCAGAATCTGAAGTCGCAGGAGATGTATAGTGTTCCAAGGATAGCTTAGTAGGAACAATAGATACTCTTCTTTCGCTCCAATTGGGCAAGTTCCTGGGTCTGGCGGATAATGGAGAGGATTCGCTTGATAAAGGTGATAATGCTTCCAATTGGGCAATGCCGTCACGCAACAAATTTGCAGAAGAGTGGGATATCTGAAAACGGCTCAAATTATAGCGATCTCCAATTGAACTACGCTTCGAAGACGTTTCTGCGGGTTGGGTATTGGAGGTAGTAACATACTCCGGAAGTGATACTACGATGTCGGGATTTAACTTGAAGCAGGCCAATAAAACTTCATCTTCGCCGACATCTTCTCCTGGGTAACTATCTAGAATCCATCTCATGGGATCTTTAATTTCATTACTCTCGGATTCTGTGTGTAACAAGTTTGGGTGGAGCAAAAAGCGGCTTGTAAAGGCTTGGGAACTAGTTATAATTGAGTTAAAAAACAGCAGTTTCTCTGATTCCAGATCAAGAGAGCAAAGATATTCGTAGGAGATAATTTGAGGCGAATTCTTGGCCAAATAGTCGGAAGGACTTCTAAGAAATGCAAGCAAGTTTTTGGGAAATAGTCCGTAGAGTAATGTCAATAAGTGAATGACATTGAAGCTGTCATCTGAATATAGCTGAAACTTCATCAAAGAGGTATAAGGGTTCAGTTCAAGGAGAGTCCATTCAGATTTAAGAATGGATGAATTATCTTCAATCCGCTTCCATTTCCAAAGTAGAAGACGAGAGTAAATGACGAAGAGGTCAGACAAATATGTCGAGATCTTATGACAAACTTTCCCCATGAGCATCAGAATAATTCCGAGACCACTACCAAGGATAGCTTCGCTTGTATCGTAAGAAAGAGACCGGAGAACAGTAGCGTATAATGGAGTGTCGATTATAATCCGAAGCTGAGACTTTTTACAAGATGCCAATATTGTAAGTATAGTCATAACTTTAAGTCTATAATTCAGAACTTGAAAGTATTCATTTAGCAAATTGAAGCATGATTTGGGCCGCAGAAGACACCACTGTTCGATCATAGCTGAACAATTACTCTCAATAAAACGGATTCTCTCAGTATGGACTTGAGTTGAGCGTTCGGCTTCGGTAAACTCCAATCCAATTAGTTTATAGATGTCCTGATTTTCCGCAATGTAAATCCGTAGCATCTTTCTCATGATGAATAGACTTAGGGCATTTCTACTATGAATCAACGAGGTGTCACTGGAAGTGAAGGAGTCATCGGTTAGGGCCACAATGAATTGCTTGCACTTTTTCACAAACACTAGATCGAAACCTGCCGAGTCGAGGGCTGGCCGTAGATATGTTTCCGACCACAATTTCAAATCATCGCTGCTCAACAGCGGCAGTAGGCGTACAAGAATATCCAAGAAGAAGATTTCTTTACCTAGTTGATCGGAGGATTTAATATGATCCACATAGATCTCTCGTAGACCATCATTGATTGAATAACTAAGATTGTTGACTGTATTGTGACGATCTGTGTAAGCCAAAATTACATCGTAGAGATTTTTGACCAGGACAGGAGGGTTCACGCTCCAATTGGCGGTATTATCCCAGGTTTCAAAAACAGAAGCTAGAACCTTTAGAAGAGAGCGAGAGCTCCCGGTCATTGTTTCTGATGGTGATGGTAGCTAGAAATCTGGGGGCTGCTAACTTAGTTCTAGATAGTGAAAAGAAGGAAGGAAGGAAGGAAGGAAGGAAGGAAGGAAGGAAGAAAGAAAGAAAGAAAGAAAGAAAGAGGGGAAGATTTTTGATTTTCCTTTAATTATATGATTTAAATTGAAGTTTGTTCGAAAAGAATAATTTGTTTTGACAAGAAAAGGTTATGTCATTGAAGTATTGAAGGTAAGTAATTGAAGGTGATGCAATGGAAGATTAGGATGTGACTTAGATGGATCTATAGGGATTGGTCAATCAGTGCGTCTTCTTAAGATGCTAGGAGATTTAATGTTTTCTTTATATTTGAAAATTATCACCTTTTGTTATTACTTTAGAACTACTCTAGAACTACGGTATTTCGGATTAGCTAGATACTAGCCAATTGACGCAATCCCGGAGTTTTGTGAATCTTGCGTTTTTCTTGGCCTAAGTTTCCCGGGGATACACGGAAGAACACAATTTTCAGACCCGGGGTCGAATATATAAAGGGGCCAGTTTGTCTTCCCTCTGATGAGATTACTTCTAGGTCTTAGAGTACTCAATCAATACTCTAGCAATTGAAACTTTAGAACTATTACTATTTTTTTAAAAGATAGTTTTCAATCATACTCAACAAGTATCACTCTACAACTTTTTCTCTTCAACGTTTCCTCTTCAACTATTATTCTACTATTATTCTTCAACTATTATTCTTCAACTTTAACTGTTCAACTATTACTCTATCCAAATATTCCACCCAACTAAGGCTCTCATCAGAAACACCTTCAACAATACCATGACCAATTATGTGAAACCAAAACAATTTAGAATAAATAGAATTCTAGGATCTTCTATCGAAATTTTTTTTTGGAAAATCCGTTTTTCAATAATAATCAATCTTATCACACAAAATGTTACTCTCGGTTTGATGCCACAGCCTTTCTCCACAATCCATAACTTATCCTACCTTCGTTAAACTCAACCTACTTCTTTATCCCCAATACTTTGTCCAAAGTTCTTACATTTCCCTTTCTGGAAACTCTTTAACTACTCAAGCTGAATCCTTTAGCTATCTTTATCAAATATGAGCTTCGGTACTCTCCAGGCAAAAGACCTTCAAGCAAGACTTGATACATCTCTTGGTCCATTCTGCAACCTACGAAACCACCAAGACTTTGTTGCTGCATCTCAAAGTTTATCCGACTCGCTCCAAGGATTCTTTGTCCTCCTTACGAAATCTGATGTAAATGTCGACTCCTGGGTATGGATCTTGGTGTTGAACCGCTTTACAGAGTGTGGTATGCACATATCCAGCTATTACAAGCAATATCAGAAAACTCTCGAAGGATCTAATGCCAATTTAATTGATTCTTTCAACCATTCTTTTCGGCTCATTCTTAAGTATCTAGAGTCTTTCTTCCGTATTTATCAGCCCACACCCGGAAACCCAACTGACAACAAAAAGTATTATACTTTGGTCAAACAAACAATATCATACATAACTTCATTTCTTGGCATCTTGGATTTATCGGTTCTCATTCGTGGCTTAGCTCTATCAGTATCAACTTCCATGGCTCAGGATCTTCTACAAAGTCGAAGAGAGCCAAACACGGAAACAAGAATGGAAATTTGCCGCCTCGTGACAAAAATTTCCAAGATATCCTTTTTTGGAGGCTGCTCATCTGCAATTTTGCCTTTAGTATTCAACCATCCTGCTTGTATTTCTGAAAACTTCATCTTACCCATGATTGGCCTCGAACAGTTTGACATTGAGTTGTTGATTGACTACCTTCGTTATAGCGCCTTTTGTATGGTCTCTTCTGTAGCTGAGCTGGAATCTATAGACGACCAGATCTGCAAGAAGGCTGATATCTTCTTCAAGATCTTACTCAACCTTCCGAATCTTCAACTCACTAACTATGCTTTAGATCTTGAGAAAAACGGCGATTTCTTGATTCAGTTGTCTTCTAAGTATGTGTCTTTTGCTGAAAGAGAAGAACTTTCTTTTTTCTATTTACTGAACTATCTATTTAAGCTCGGTCGTTTGGAGGCTCTCACGGATACAGAGAAGTACTTCAAAAACGAACTTTCGTATTTCATCGAGTCTTTCAATAATCGAGCTGCTTCGGAGTTGGATCAACTGGCTTCGGTCCCTCTGTCTAGAAATACTAGTAGTGTCTTCGTTCCTCGTTTGGCAGAACCAGTAACAAGAGATATGACAACGAACTTAACCTTGAGTTCGATCTTGTATGATGGCTCTTACAAAGAAAGGTTGAAATTAGTTGTCGACTTCTTCACTCTTATTAGGCCCAATACTAGTTTAGGGTCCATTTCACGTCTTGTTCAGGCATTTGACATGAGCCAGTCGAACTCTCTCGCTGATCTACTGCACTCGTCCCTTAAGGGAAACGAAATTTTGAATGTTATTTTTAAAATGCAAGTCGCCAAGTGTCCCGGTAAGTTTTTGTACTTAAAGGCTGTCGACAAAATTGTACGCCTTGTGCAGTTATTAACGCTCAAGTTTTGTATTTGTACTATGGGCTCAGCTCAGAGTTCTGATCAAATCTTGCAGCAGATTTTTGAGTCAAACTATACATTGGCACAAATTACTCTGGTCAAATCCACAATTATCCTTGATCTGGGAGACTCTAGGAGCCAACTGTTTAACAAAAGATCCGAAGATGAGAAGTTTTCTCGTCAGCTTAGAATGATTGAGAGAACTAAAGCACTTGAACAAACTATTCAGAGACTTTTCTAATGAATCAATCTCGGTATTTATCGTTCCCTTCTTTCTTTGTGGTGATTTCTGTCAATTTCGGTGTCACGTCCGATTTCAAGCACTCGAACAGCGTAAGTCGGAATCCAGGGAGTGTTTCAAAAATTATTATTCTGAAAAGAACATAGAATTAGCAAATTTTTATAGAATGATTCTTGTTCCCATAATATAAAAGCATCCAATATTCGAGACATTCATAGATGATCTTTATCCACATTCTTTGTTCCATGGCGTATGGTATTAGTCCTGTCGCTCATTTTCTAACGTATTTAAATCGTATTCAACCCCTCTTGTTCACTCAAATTTTAGTTATCTTCTTGAAGTATAAATCAATGGAGATAACATAAAGTCTGACAGATTATAACCAACTACTGCATTTTGTTTGTCAATAGAGGCTCTGTGGCCGAGCGGTCTAAGGCGGCAGACTCAAGTTCTGTTATCGTAAGATGCGCGTGTTCGAATCACGCCGGAGTCAAAAAGATATCTACTTCCTCTATTTTTTTCTTTTCATGATTTTTGTGTAATTGGCCCTCAACTTCAGTTAAGTTCATCTTCTCAACACCACTGGTTTGAAGTTCTAGGGAATGAGTATTCACTTCAAAAAGGAAACCCGGTTTAAAAATACACAAAAAGATCAATCACAGGTTTGAATATTTCAATGCAAGTTGTTGAACTTCTTTCAATTTGTCATAGTTTGGGGTAATTTTCTAAGAAAACCGAAAATAGTTGTTTCGAAAATAGTTGGGAATTTCCTAAACACTTAGAATCTGAAATAAAAACAAAATGAACAAGGTATTGAAAAGTTCTTCGAAACATTCATCCACCGAATTTTCAAATCATCAATGACCATATGAACTTTCCGATAGTCCCATTTCTCACTCTTTATCGTGTAATAATTGTACCTTTTAGAGAGGTTTTCGGATAGACGAACCCATGAAGTACTCAAAACATGAAAGATAAGAATTTTGGACATTGTTTCAAACTCAGATTTATATCCCTGCAAATTAATTAGTCTCGATTACTAACAAATAACATCACTGAATCCTATTTCGGAAGCTTGTGTGTCGTTAATGATACTCAATCACAAGTGAAAGGAATCGCCTTGAAAAACAACAAAATGTATCCTCATCCAAAGAGATCTTAAGTGTTACTTCCACGAAAAGCTTCGGAATTTCAACATATACATATCTTGTGGCTTGAGGGATCAATTGCGTTTGAACTCATTTTGAATAACTGTCTGAAAGTTGAAGTCATGGTATTATTGTATTCTCTGAACATAAAATAAAGTGACATAAAGAATCAAAATTCATTGGCTAGATATGAACCTAATTAACGGGTTCAATCCTAGTAGGTTATTAGTATCACACAGGTATAAGGACCAATGTATATATATTTTAACAATAATTTCAATTCTGCTCAAACCAACATCACTTCATATAAAAGGACTACAAATCGAAAATTTGAAATGTATCTGTCATATACACCTCAAAACTTTTTTCCTCAACAATTGCTTCACTAGCTCAGTTGGCAGAGCGTCAGTCTCATAATCTGAAGGTCGACAGTTCGAACCTGCCGTGGAGCACTTTGTTTTTTTGATGAAAATCATATATATTTACTTTTGCCTATTCGAGTCATTATGAATCTTCTTTTTCGTCTAGAAACTTAATCTATTTTGAAATACTTAAACTATATCCTTATTTCCGACGCTTGGAAGCGTTCTTTTTTGTGCTGCTCTTGATAGCTCTCTTAGGGCCATCCTCTTCAAACTCAACGACAATAGGGACGTCTTTGGATAATCCATTCATCCGGCTTTTCAAGAGGTTTTCTCTTTGACGTGATGATCTTCTTCTGGGAACAAAAATCGGCTCGTTGGGTTCCGCTATTATAGTATCTTGTTTTGAAGTATTGGGCGGAATCACCAAATCCTTAGAAGAAATACCATCAAGTGGTTCCGGCTCATTTGAAGTTAATTCAACAGGCAAGTCACTAGAAGCCGTTTCAATAGGCAAGTCATTTGAAGTCGTTTCAACAGGCGAATCTGTCTGAATCACCGCTTTGGGTGTGGCAAAAGGCGTGGCATTCAAAGACTCACATGGTGGTGTAGATGCAACGTCATCGGTGACATCATCCAGATTTTCGAGGTTTTCTGACTTGATATCAGCAACTTCTTGAGAACGTTGGTCGACAACTAGTGAGGTACCATTTGAATCTACCTCAATAACTTTGGCGTCAACCTCAATTGGAGCAACAGGGAAATTTTCTCGTTCACCCAAGCAATTTTCAGCCTTATCTGAAGCGGCCACACCTTCAGGGTTTGACAGCATATCTGATAGGCGTTGGCACAGTGTTTTGTCAACACTTGGTATTGAAGGTATAATTTCGACATCAGATTGGCTGCTTGGCAATGTTTCGTCATCACTAACATCCACAGGGGCAACAGAATCGCTCGCGGAGTTGACATAAACCGAAGGCACAACTTCCATCGGTGGGATTGCTGCCACATAGGCTTCTGCCATGGCAAATCTTTGAATATTAAACTTCATTAAAGTGCGGTCTTTTTGAGAAGGAGCTGTTGAATCCAGGGAAGAAGGTAATTCCATTAATTCATCTTCATCTTCCTGAATTAACTTCTTTGAATTTGGAATTGTACAGAATAGCATCTTTTTCATTGCCAATTTCTGCTCAAACTGCCACCACTGCTTGGCAGCCGATACCTCAAAGTCGATTCTTTGAATATAGTTTAGCGTTTGCACACGTTGTTGGTAAAATGCCATTTGTTGCATAGCCCATATTTGCTTAACACGAGCTTCATGATGGGAAACAAATTCATTGAATAAGTTTGGGCGTTCTTTCATATAAGCATCTGTGAAACGCTTAGTCTTGGTTGTGAGCTCTGTGGCAAATGGAAATAGGTCTTTCTTTGCAAGCCTTTTGACTTTTCCATTCGGCAGATCTTGAACAAGGTTATTCGAAAGCAGCTGGCCAACAACGAGCTCATTGTATACCATAAGAAAGAATGCAGTGAACGTGTCATCAATCAATGATGTTGGCCCAAACCCATTGTTCAACTTTCGCATTTCAGAGAGTACATTCAAGGAGCAAAGTGCCAGACGCACAGGCTCCGACACTGCATCGCTTGAAAATGAGTCCACGAGTATTCTAGCAGTTGACATAAACATGGCATGATTGGTATTGGTAAGAAACTTTTCAACTGAGCCCTCCTCAATGAAAAAGACTTCACGTATGAAGCGGCAGAAAGATGAGCACATGTGGTCCCAAGCATGGTACAACTGGACCATGGTGGAGTTTGCCTTTCGAAGCTTGGGAAACATACAGACCAAAGAAGATAAATCACGTTCGCGTGTAAGAACAGTGATATAAAAACGGGCATACTGATGCATGTAAACAAAATGTTTTCCGGCTCTTTCGTTTTCAGGTTTCCACATTTGAAGAAACGTTTTAGTTGTCAGTCTCAAACTGAAATATTTTGCCATGCATTCCTTGGCTTTTCTCAGGTCATTAAACTCATTGAGTACTATGAATGCTTGTCTGTAAGAAGGTTTGTGATACCAACCCTTCTTGTCTAGAGTCATGAGACGACTCAAGTCATTGACCAAACAAATGTAGATAGTGTCCTTACTAATCATTGCGGGATCTGAGACTGTCTTGATCATAGGATCCATATGCATAAACTCGAGTGCCTTTTGTAACTCTATCTGGCCGCTTTTGACGTATTTGTAGATAAGACTGAAAAGTTTGTACGATGGCTCAAGGATAAGGTCACCAGGAATACTATACTCTTTTGCCAACAAAGATGCTTTATGGATAGCGGAAAGTACTTCCAATGGGCTTTGCTTCAATTTAGCACGGATTTTAGCCAAATAGTAGTAGAGTGACCAATCTTTTTTGTTAGACCGGATGCCCAACAAAATACATTGAAGCATGAGTTTCAAACAGAATTGCTTAGAAATTAATGGTTCTTCTTCCATGGAAACTATAGTGGGATGTCCATTTTGGCGTACAAGACGAGGCGCAGGATAAACCATGAATGCCGTCATAGACATTGGCTGAAGACAAGCACTGTAGAGCTCTTTGGTGAAGGAACCCATCAATAAAGCAACAACTGATTTCATGTTGTCAATTTCTGTGAAACCCTTTCTAGTCATAGTGCTGATAGCTAAAAGATAGCCAACTAGAGCTTTTCTTTGGGAATTTGCAGTGACGGCCTTTCTCTCAATGATATTTAATTTATCAGAAGTCCAAAGGAGGTCATCCTCGACCAAAAATCCATATGCTTGCCCCAAAAGAACCCAACTCTCAACACGATCACTACCATAGGCTAAATCGAGGAAGAGAAGAAACACAATCTTTTCCAATTCCACCGTGCGAGACTGGGCAGATTTCTTTCTGATTTTGTAGAAGTTAAACATAAGCACGGCTTGCATAAAATAGAGTCCATTGTCGGCAATGCTATTTTTAGTTTCAAGAGGAGAAACAAGAACCTGCAGAAGCCCATGAAAAGATTCTTTCATGAAACGAGGTGTAAGCATAGTTTGTTCACAAAAAGATCCAATTTTGTAGACATTGGCTGCTAAGATCTCGTCTTTTTCCAAATCAGGATCGCCAATAATCTCATAAAGATCCTCAACGATTTGCTTCAAATCATTTCGAGGATTGTGGGTAAGAGGATTTCTGCGGAAACAAAATGGCAATATAAAAGCAGCAAGCTCTTCAGCACTCAGTTTATCCAACTTACCAACCTTTTCAGTATAATGATCTACTGGAAATTGTCCATTGAGTTTGACCTTGTAATGGAATCTGCAAGATAGAATTTGTGCAAGTTCTTTGTCCGGAACTTCGAGAAGGCTTACCAAAACGTCTTCAGCAAATCGCAAGAACAAGCCATTCGACAGGTCACAAAGGCGCCGAATTCCGAGCTGGTTGTGTACCATTATCACCATTGGGGAAATGAACGATTCCAATTTGTCAGGGCTTTCTCGACGAATTATAGAATAGAAGTACACCAACAAGATTGTGATACAATCAATCACGAAGTCTTTGAAATACTCAAAGGAAGACAAAGACTTGGTTTCTACCGAGATTTTACCTCCGGTGATCAAAGCAGACTCCTCATGTAAGCTGAAACAGTAGCTCAATTCAAACAAACGGGCCAAATTTAAGAGAACCAGCGACAGACAGTCTGAATTTGGTAAGATCCATTTGGAAGAAGCAAGATGCTTTAGAAAGATCTTAAGATACCCATCGAAAGACGAAAGTAACTGCAAGAGAACGATAGACCGTTCCTTCAGATTGAGGTACGTAAACCCTGTAAGATAGGAAAGCATAAAGTTCATATACTGTTCGAGTCCCAATTGGAATTTTTGGAAGGAATCCTTTTGGTAATAAGAGAACAAGATATTCCATAAATTGAGCCGAAGATCAACAGGGCACTCGTTCAAGAACTCTTTAACTGAAAATAGCGAATGCTCGTCTAAAGTAGCACGACCGTGGATAACTGAATTAACAAGAGAACTACCAGCGTCTTCTAATGATTCTGGCATAGATTCATCTTGAACAGGCTCAATCAAAATATTTTCAAGAAGAGCGATTGTGTCATCGTTGGCATCGATTTTCAGCCCACCATTGTCCAATATCTTGGAAAATATAGCCAAGATGGAGGCTGTCGAGAGTCTCCGATGAAGAATTTCTGCGGAGAACTCTCCAATTGAGGCATAATTGGGGAATGGAATAAGCATGGTACCGACATCTTTTTCGTTAACCAATTCCTGAAGCTTTTGCAAGTGAATGACCACATACATTTTTTCGCTGCAAGTGAGACTCTCAGAGGCAACTAAATAGTTGGTAGTCCAAAGATATCGGATAAGAGAAGAGAAATCTTTGTTTTCGATATCCAGATCGGTGCTATCTTCAGTAAGATCTGAGTAGTGATGGTTCAACGCTTCTTCAAGGAGCGAAGACCATTTGTGAATGCGGTCACGAAGGAATAAAACTTTCAAGGAAGAGTTGTTGGTGGTAGACTTTGCAGTTTTCAGTCCTTCACCAGAGGCTTCCAAGGACTCCTCTAGCTGGTTTTTAGATGTTATGAATTGGTCCACAAGAATTTCATAGATTCCCAAACAGAGCTGGATACGTTTCAAACCAAGCAGTTGCTGAAGAAGGCCTAGCATTTTGATATGAATTTCTTGCTCACAGTGATTTACCCAATCGATTATGCTGGTTGTAAGCGCACTAGACCAGTGTTTGTAAGCAGTGCTTTGCAATAAATGGGTCAAAATCTCTAACTTAAGAGCGGAGATATGAAGGCGAGAGGAAGAAAGCTCTTCTAAATGTTTAACGACGGCTTCGCTACCTTCGTCATCTTCGGAACTGTTAGTGGTCTCCGGGTTGCTTGAGTGATTACCGAAACGCGTCAACACCTCCATAAGTTTGACTTTATCACTATTAGCCTTGTTTGCATGTTCCTTATCATTATTTTCACGGAATAAAATCGTCTGGTACAAGTTTGTTTTCCATTCGTTGAGAGTACGGAAAAAATCAGTAACATACACTTGGTCAGCATTTGACGAATCCGGATTTATGAGTGGCTGAATGACATCTTGTAGAAGTTGCGGTGTCTCGGGGTGAAATTGACCAAAGAATGTATTTATGTGATCAAAAAATCCTTCAGTTTCAATGAAAAATTGGCGAGTTAACAATATTCCGTCCGCTCCAATTGGATTACTGTCATCAGGATTGAGACGACGAGAGATTCTAGTTTTTTCCAGTAGAGACTCAGACTCAGACACCGAAGTTGTTAAAGGTGTTGGTACCGTAGCATCGGCGGTAGGTGGGTTCCTATTTTCGGCTGTGACAACGTTTTTAACATCATCAACCACCATGACGACTTCAATGTCTTCAGTATCATCAATCAAAATAACATCGGGTGGTTCTTCTTGAGCGATAATCTTAAATATTACCCAGTCGCATGAAAACTCAGAGGCCAAGTAAGGATTTAAGTCCGGGTACTTTGTGAGATATTGAGATTTTTCACGATCTTGCGTTTGTTTAAGCGTAGAATTTATCGACTGGATTAAATCAGCCCAATCAGCCCCTGTTTTGATAGTTACTTCCACGGAGTTTAAAGCCATGATTTTTGCACACTGTACGTCTAGATCGTTCTTTATGGGCTCTAAAAACAGCAATTTGGAAGATAAGGATATAGGGAGGGTACGATCAATACCACTTTGCCACAAATCAAAACTTTTTCTGAGTTTGGTGGCCCAATCGTTAATTGGTAAAATGCTCATGATATCATCACTTTCGCCGGATAAAGACTGAGCCAGCTCTAAAGTGAACTTAGCTAGTCTTGCAAAATCCAAATACAGATAAACATCAAATAGTAGGCGAAGGACGGTGTCGTCGGTTTCTTGATACATCATGGATGAAACAAGGTTGTCTAGCATGGTGTAGAACAACTCCTTCAAGAAGTTAAGTCTGACATGATGCAGTTCTCTATAAGAGGTGAGAAAATCCGATGGAGTTTCAACCACTGCGGCTTTGATTTGCGATATTCTATCTGCATGGTACACTTTCTCCAAGGTTTCGGGACCAGCCCTCATGATGGAAAGATGAAGAAAGCTTCGGTTGCGCAAATAGAGGTACCTAATGTTTTTTTCGTTTTGAGCGATAAAGCCGAGTTCATCGGTCTGACAATTGTCCAACCCATTTTGTATCCCTCGAATGTACTCCGATTCCTCGTAGTAATGGCTAGCGATAATAGATGAGGCCGAGAGTTGTTGATACACGGTGTACGCACCAATTAAATCGCCAGATTCTTGAAGAGTAATCGCCTTTTGATAGGTCAGAAATGCATTTTCGATTTCGATCTCTCGCGTATGATCTTCTTCCTGTTCCTTCTTCGATGGGGGTTCTTTCCTCAGGTTAACAGGTGCAAACACCGACTGGATGTTAGTTCAATGGGCTTGGAAAACAAGAAATGGTTGATTTTTCGAAATCCATTTTTCCTTTGCGTTCAATCAAATGCTGCTTCTATTTGGTAGATTGACGTTGGAGGGGACTCTCAGGTGATTTCCAAGCTTTCCGACGGGGAACTCCGACCAAGCAAGGGAGATCCCTTGGCCATTGAAACGAGGCCAGGAAAAAGCAAATGGATTGAAAAGTGGAACGGATTTTAAAACAGATCTTGATAGGCAAGAAACACGTAGATCTACGTACCATGGGGAAGTTTCAAGGATTTGGGATTTGGGATGGGATTTGGTTCTATTGGAACAGATGGGGGTACAAATGCTAGTGGAGAAAAGGGCTAGGGAAAAGTAGCATTTGCGCACAATAAGGGCGCGATGAACTTTCCCAACGACGGGTCTTATGTATGGCACAGGTTGGCCATGGCTTGGGTCAGGTTTCAATAGTTTAAGATAAATAAATTTATTAAAAATTTAGTAACTTTTTTTAATTTATTGATTTTATGTTAGGTATTTGTGTTATGTTTTTTGATTGTAGAAATATGTCGTTTTTTATTGTCAAATTGGCTCGGGTAGTCAATGGTAATAGAAGGTTGATCAAGTAAGGGTATTCGGTATGGACTTTGGGTTGTTTTATTTTTTAAAAAGGTTTTTTTTTGGTGTGGTTTCTATTAAAATGGCTATTATTGATGTATAGTGTATTCTGTAAGACTGTTTGAAGTCATAGTTAAAGGCTGTCATGGTCATAGTTATAATTGGTAGTCCTTGGTGGTCTAGTCAGTACTATAGAGTGTTATCGAACTAATGCGGCAGTGCCAAATGACAGATTAGGAAACTTTGAGCTTTGTCAATAGACTAATAAGGAAATCGAGCTTTGTCAATTGACTAATAAGGAAACTACGAGCTTTGTCAATTGACTAATTAGGAAACCCCGAACTATTAGAAGTTATAAGGAATGACTTTTGGCTATAGTAATATAAGTAATAAATTTGATTCAGTGTCTTTGTACACTTTTTGAAGAGCTGCATTGGAGTTTGTTTCCTTGAGCACTTACAAGAGGGACACTGATGACACAGCTGATAGAAACATTGGTTCAAATACATTAAAAAGCTTCCTTTCGAGGCTGATTCCTGATGGCCCAATTATTTCAGTCACTTAAAGAATTGCTTTTACCTTCTATCCATTCTACATACTGCGTTCAGTACTCCCTCAGAAAGATGTTATCGATAAATTTCTACCTTCATATTTACGATGATAAATCTTATATTTTGCGCTCTATTTACTACTCAATTTCTGATCAAAAAAAGAGATTTCGTCACTTATAGCTTGTATCAATTCTAGTACTCAATCTTATAACTATACTTTATGTCCGACATGCTACTATAACCTTATGATATAGGATTATTGAAAAAAATGTGTTGATATGTTATTAACAGATTGAGACATTTCATCAGCTACCAACGCAAGTTTTGCTTTGAGTGATAACATAGTACGAACCTGGACTTAAAGATAACATTATCACAAAGTTGAGTGCCCGCTAGAATGTGAAATTCAGTTTGTGCAAAATGAGGTACAGACAGAGGGGAAAACTTTCCCTTTGTAAGAGATCCATGCCCATAGTCCTAATTATTCAATTGGTGCAGCCTTAGTATCAACTATCTAACCATCCATAATCCTAAAGGACAATTAAATAGATAAATTTACAAAAGAAACAGGGTCTGGAAATAATATTTTTGAATATTTGAATATTTAACCTTCTATATAATCTATCCGTAATTGCTCTGTGAATCATAGTAATAGTCCTATAGTCAATAATACAGAATACATTGTCAATACTACAGAATACATAGTCAATAATACAGAGTACATAGCTCATACTTCATAATATAAATTCTTCTCCCCATAATAACTTCTAGCAAAAATCAGTCGAAACAATAATTAATATCGTTTCCCTCTTTCTTAATCAATTCTTCCAATCTTATCTTTCCATCACAAATTTCACTACTAAGCATGCCTTCTAAGAAATCCGGGTTCAAGAAGGAAAGTCTGATTTAATCTCAAAGAAATCATATTTCTCTTGAAATTGTTTTATTTAATCTCTGAATTTTATCTCTCAAAATCTCGTCTTTCCATTCTTTCAATGCTTCTTTCTTATAGTGCATCTAATTAGAGTCTCCACAAGGGTAACTCTACCCAGTAATATAGAATTCACATACAATCCTAAATAGGTCACCAAACCTAGTTTGAGTAGTATACTTCCGTCATAAAGTTTCAGAATACATCTCCAATTGTCATATATACTCTTCTTGGGTCACCACATCACTGATGCAGCACGCTCGGTGGATCACACCATTAAAAGCCTCTGACAAGAGCTCCATAGCACAGCATGAACCAGTAAAACGAAACGAGTCAATTAACTTTCGACGCTTTAATTCATCTCTGCCTTCAATGGGTAAAATGAGCGTCAGCCAGGCCAGTTTGGTGGTAGGTAACATGAAAAACGTTGGAACAACGCTTGTAGTGGGTCTGTCAAAAAATGTCAACATTACTAGAAATGACCAGGCCAAAAATGGTGATTTGAACCTGAAACAAAGTTTAAAAAGTCGTCGTTTGACTCTGAGCCGTCCAGAACCTGTTCTTCCGAAAAGCACAACCGAAAGGACCAGAGCTCATTCACTAAACCCCTTCCAAATTACTGTTTGGTTCCATGAATTAGGGCTGTACTCCGAAGACATAGTCATAGATTCCGCTGCTTTTGCTGGTCTAAGAGTGGGAGACGTTTACGAGCTTCAGCCCGTTCGAAAACTGAACAAAGCCACTGTCTCAAAGTTGGTGTTTGTAATAGGACCTAAGAATATTCTAGATAAGGGTGTAGCCTCATCCCCTGCAACCACAGCATCTACCACCGCCGGAGCGAAACCAAAGGCAGCGTTTCAAATCTCTTTGATCTCAAGCCTCCAAAAGCTCTTAGATATACCACCACGTTCTGCTGTGCAGATCAGACCAGTCACTGATTTATCAGAGGTGGAACTAGATTCCGTGGAAATTAATCTCAAAGATGTGAATTTTGGTCGTGATTCCCAATGGAGTTTGGCTTCAACTATGGTGAATACATGCTGCTATGTTGACCAAAGAGTCACATTCCTAAGCAACCGTATTGGCTACATAAAGTGCTTATTTAAAGATGGAAAAAAACTTTCCAGTGGATACATTGGCGCCAATACAAGTGTCGTTTTCCGCTCTGAAAGTGCCAAGTTAGTGTTTCTAATCCAACTCTCTCGTGAGATGTGGCGCTTTGAAGAAAATGGTGAGATCATGTTTCATAAACTCGTCAACACTTTGTTTCCCATGATTTTTAAGAAATGGCGCTCCAACAATTCTCATCATTCCATTACCATTGTTTTATTTACCAGCGTTGACTACACAAGAGCACCTTGGGAGTCTTTAGGTGGTGGAGAGCGCCCGTCACAATGCCAAGACTACTATAGAGTTGTTGTTGACCAAGTTTCTGTCTTCAACTGGGATAATATAATGGCTAATTTGCGGCTTGAGTTCGCCAATTTCAAGCGGGATGTATTATTGCAAGTGGACCGTAACAATGCCGAGATTAAAGGAGATCCGTGTCCTTCAGTGAAAGGAAATTTGCTAGAAGCAATCAATTTGACCTTGAACCTAGTGTGTGATCGATTCCGAAACACTGACCTAAGACACTCTATAAATCATTTGGTAGTGGTGTCGCCAGGATCTGGACTATTTGACGTTGATCATGAGATGATGTATGAGACTTCGAAAAAAATGTTCAGTCTAGATTGTGCTTTAGATATCGTTTGCTTGAGTCAACCTCCTCTTCACATTGTTCCTCTTTTTCGCTTTAGAGATGATCACGGTGAAGTGCGCCATTGCGTACCCAAATGGTGTGATATGTCTTTTTATACTGCTGCAACAGGACACTTGACACATTGGATCCCTCGTTGCAAGATATATGAATTGCAAATGATGGGGCTAATGGAGAACGAGGCAAATAAGTTCCATTTACAGAGACTTCGTCTAGAGCTGAAGGGCCTGATTGTTGAACAGATGGATGAATATGACGATGCTATGTTTCGCCCAATTCAAAGGAAGCCTGTGGTATCCTTTTCCGCCAGCGGTCTGAAAAATGCAAAGCCGGACCAACCAAGAAAAGCTAATGCGGCCACACTCATGCTTATGGGAAAGTTGAATATACTGGGAAAGGCTAAAACTCCCGTTGGAGCCAGGCCTAATACCTTAACCACCAATTCTTCGGTCCAAGGAACCGTGACCAATGTTTCAAACACGAACTCGGCACTTCACACGTTGTACAACTTGAACAAAACTGATGAAAAAGGGAAGAATACTGTTAGATCGAGAATTGTGTCTGAACCGATCTATTCGACTTTAAAGAACCAAAGCAACTTGACTGGCTCGCCAGCAATGAGCACTAATTCAACACATATGTCTTCAGAAACCTTCCTCAAGAAAAAGCTGTCTATATCGAGACATACCTTGCCCAACAAAAGCAGAGCTATGAAATCAAAATCAGAACGAAGTAACTCTCAAGCAGAAATGGAAAAGGTTGAGAGGGACGAAAATAATCCGTATTTCCAGACAGTGGAAAATCCTTCTAAATCTCAAAACTCAGAGATAGAGAAGTGCAGCAGATGGGCAGGAGTGTTCCCTCCAAAAATTAGAAGGAAATTGTTCAAGTGGAGATCTATGAAAGCACCGGCTGCTTTACCCATCGCCACAACGTTATTCCCAACAAGTTGTGAACTTGAATCAGAGTATGCATTGCATAATTACATGCTAAGTCTCAGTTACGAAAACAGACTTGAACTCAAGAGCACCAGGGAGCTTTTGAGAGAGATGATTCGCCTTCGTCTTGCAATGGGATTTCAGATCTGTTATGGTGATAGAGTGAAAAACATTGAGGCAGAGCGACAATTAGGTGGATTCCCAGAAAATATCATCAAATATTTTCCCAGGGAAGATTGTATGGGGTCGATTGTCTATCTATCTTTGAATGATGAAATCCACAGGATCCTCTATGATGTTAGCGGTACAATTAATGTTCAGTTGTACCATAAGATAGAATCGAAAAAGGACAACAAGATTCTTTTGGGATCACACCAAGCCAAAAAAGCTCAACCTTTGATTCGTACGAGATACGCAACGGAGTACATGGCTTCGAAGCTGAGTTGGAGAAATTCCAAACCCCTGGTATTTAATTGGAATCAGTTTGACCAACTTCTTGCTGGGTACGAAGATGCAGTTACTGACTTTCCTAACGACTTTTATAAAATGAAGTTTGTCGTTATTCCTGCTGATACAGGTATGAGCAGTATTCAAAGTGGCGTTGAAAGATTAACAGACGAAGAAATTCGTTTGGAAGGTTTACAAAAGTTGATAACGCTAATTGAGAAAGGTCGCTACATCGACACGGACGATAACACACCCAAAGTCAAAGAGGAATCACTGCCTGACATTCATTTCTATACCGGCAACCTTTATGACTTTCTCAATGACCAGGCAGAGAGCTTTGACATAAGTGGAACAAGACCAACAAATTCGCTTATGATGACCGATGGGCTGCGGTTCAATACTAATATTAAGTTAGGATTACTTGCTCAACAACTTCAAGGAGAGAATGGTCTTAAGCTAGTTGATCGGACCTGGCACTTCAAAATCCATCCTCACTGTTTTCTAGGCAGCGAACTAGTCTCGTGGCTTATAAAGAATTTCGAAGACATAAGCACAAGGGAAGAAGCTGTCGAATATGGACAATCCTTAAAGACTCGGGGCTTATTTGACCATGTGGAACGGAGGCATGGTTTCTTGGATGGCCATTACTTTTATGAGTTCACAGCTGAATACGCAGATCAATCGTATGTGAAGCATAACTCTACCGGCTGGTTCAAAAAAATGACTTCTCCTGACAAAGAAAAGGACTCCCACACAAGTTCTGTTACAAACTCGCCACTTTCTGACGCTCAACCACACACCCCTTCTCTTTCGAAAAATGATACTGATTCCCTATACACAGTTGAAAGACTGATGGAACTCAAAACCGTTATTTCACACATACAAAGGGAAAGTGAGGTATCATCGTTGTCCGATTCCCAGAAATTGCGCCGCCCAAAGAAATTCTTAATTACTAAAAAGGTCAAATACAACTGTGATCCTCTTAGAAAGTCTTTCCGGCCCGAATTGTTGGATGTCCACTATGACACTGTTCACAATCCCGAGCATTGTTTCCATATTCGACTCCAGTGGTTAAACACAACAACGAAGTTTATTGACGAGGTCATTATTGCGTGGGGTCGATTATGTGAACGATATGGTCTCAAGCTTGTGGAAACACCATGGCGGGAGCTCTGTACTATTCCACAATTGAATCCGTTCCATTCTTTTGTTGACCTAAAATTGGCTTTGGATCCACTCAAGGATGAGGAATTCAAAGATCATGCCGTACTACAGACCAACAATCTTTACTTCCATTTATATCTTTTGAAGGTGTCGAATTTCCTATTGGATAATCGTGGAACATCGATCTTTTCCAAAGAGAATATCGAAATTTGTTACAGTTGGGGCAAATCCACATTTAAGTATGCGCAATTCATTCATAAGACTGGTGCCTATATAGTTGAATTGCGTAACAGTGGAGACTTTTTCATGGCACCAAATAATGTTCATATCTTGAGAGTCAACACCCTTATTAGTTCACTCCCCGAGAAAGGTGGGAAGGCAACGATATTTGACTCACAAAAGGTCATGTTAGACTTCAGAGAATGCTGTAACAACAAGAGTTTTCTAAGAAAAACATTTCAAGAAGCCGCCAAATGTGCTGAAGAAAACTATAACGGGAAGTTTGAAGTTGGCTTTTAACAAGTAATATACCAATAAAATGATTAGATCGTATAATTTTGGAGTCAAATAATATCTCTACTTAGCAATTCTTTGAGCAATCTTAAGGGCATCAGCCAAAACACCGTGAGCAGTGATTTCAGCACCAGCACCAGCACCTTGGATGATCAATGGGTTAGTGTATCTCTCGGTGGTGATAGAGATGACGTTATCGGAGCCCTTCAAGGAGCTGAATGGGTGGTCAAAGCTATATTTGGCAATTCCAACAGACAAAGACTTGTTCTCCATATCCACTTGTCCGACATATCTCAAGACCTTTCCTTCAGCCAAGGCTTCGTCCTTGCGCTGTTGGAAGTCGGCGTCGAACTCGGGCAATCTTTGCAAGAACTCAGCACCAGTGGCACATGCCTCCAACTCCTTTGGAACCAAGGAGTCAACAGGGAAAGATGTTGGAGATTCGACCTTGTAACCGGCAATTCTGGCCAAGATAGTCACCTTTCTGGCAAAGTCCATTCCGTTCAAATCGTCTCTTGGATCTGGCTCAAGGTAACCCAGCAGCTTGGCAACGTTAACGACATCAGAGAACTTAGTGGTGGATGGCTCACTAGTAGAAAGAGAGTTGAAAATGTAAGACAAAGATCCGGACAAAATACCCTCAATCTTCTTGATCTTGTCACCAGTGAGAACCAAGTCGTTCAAAGAACCAATGATTGGCAAAGCAGCACCAACAGTTGCCTCGTGGTAGACCAAACCTCCGCCTGGGGCATTAGAGTTATTGAAAATAGCATCCCAAGTCTTCAAATCAGAAGAAAAGGCTTTCTTGTTTGGGGTTGCAATGGAAATACCCTGTTGGATAAGGTCTGGGTAGTAAGCGGCCAACTCAGGGTTGGAAGTGTTGTCCACCAAAACTGGAGGGTGGGCACCATTCTTCAAGAAACTGGCCAAGTCGGGCAAAGACAAAATAGATTTTGTGGGGGCAGTCTCGTAAGTAGCCAAGTCGACAGGTTGGTAGTCGGGGGTGTAAAGAGCTTCTTTAGAATTCTTAGCAAGGTAAACGACGTTCAAGTTGACAGGGAACTTGACGTTGTTCAATTGTCTAATGAATGCCGAACCGACGACACCAGAACCAATAATAGCAATATTTACCGACATTGTACTGAGTTTGGAGATATGGTGGGGCCAAATTGGTTGAAATATGGAGATCTTGATATGGTGGATCCTCACGTGACGTAATTTTCAGACTCATACTTTGGATAAAATTTCAGCCTCATGGGTTGCATAAGGGTTCAGCCTCATGGAAGAAAAGATGAATTTTTCAAACAGTCTTTCTATTAGAGTTTATTTCTCAGATGTTTTTATTTGATAATTCTTGGTTTAGTTTCAAGAATTTTCGTTTTTGCTGTTGTTGATTTGTATCTCTTATTAGTACTGGGTGCAAGTAGATTGCAGAAGATTGCAGTACATTGCAGTGCATTGTAAGTAGTGAATTTCTGTAAAGCTTCAGCAGAAAGAATTAGATTTTAAATAGGACATTCAAATTCTTATCACATTCAAACTCCAACGAGTAGATAGAGAGACATGAAGATGATGGAAAGCAAGGAAAGATTGGGCACGCTCAATGAGGCTCCTGACTCGGGGCTCTTGTCAGCACCGCTCTTAATGTACTTTCTATTGGAAAATGGTTGAGGGAAAAGATTATATGCGGCTAATCTTTTGAAATCCCACTCAATCGAATGCTCTGTTTTATAAGTCCAAAAGATCCAGCCATTCATCTTCGATTCGTACTGGTCTAATTGCATCTCAATGAATTTCCGAGTAAATCTCTTATGTGCTTTTGACCATGTTTTCCAGGTATTTATATCGGCACATCTTCCAATGTCCCTGTTTTGAATGGGATCATTGGTGTATGGGGCAGTTCCCTCCCACCTCGAACCGAAATGAACAGAGTTAAGATACGGCGTACAATCAGTCAACGCACCACTCCATTCACCGACAACTGCCGGATGAAACGATTGCTCTTGCCCGATCCCGGATGCATAGTTGCGGATCCCATTCAAGTGTTGAGTAATTGTCCGGTTGAGTTCATTGGATGTGAACACCTCATAATGATGGTGGTCAATCAATATGTTGTAATTGTCAATTCGCCCTTCTCTGGTATTGGTGTCGTTAAGGAAATTATTCCAGTAACCCAAAGGCTCAAACGCATCATGGAATACCACCGTATTGTTCGTATCGGAATAGACTCTTGAATCAATGTATGTTGTCTCATAAAAATTTTCCAAACTGGATATATCAAGTTTTGGACCCATTGGTTCGTTCAATACTTCAATTGCAAGGATTGTGTCACCATATTTGGAGTAAAACTCTTTGCTTCCATATTTGGAATAGATTTGTCTCAACACCAGCAACGTCAACGCCACATTCTTTGGATCCTTCTGCCATTTCGGAGTGTTATTCAAAAATCTTCCTGAATTATCGAAACCGTTTTGTGAGCCCGGTACTCCATGTAAATCAATCATGACTTTCAACCCGTTCTTGTGGCTCCAGTCTATAGCCTTATCTAAGTACTCCTGGGCCCCAGAGACGTAGGGATCCAGGTCAAGTTTTTCAAAAGCCCAATACCCAACAGGAATTCGAACCATATTGAAACCATACGTTTGAATATCCTGGAAGTCCGACTCCTTGTAAAATGAGCTCCAATGGTCTTCCAAACGCCGATGTGCCTCCTCAGACCCCAATTTCTCACAATATGTATACTCGTCAACGGCCATTGCCGACTTATTACTCGAACTGGGAATAGTTGCGTCAAACAACAGAGGAGTGATCCATGGCTCCAAAAGAAGCCATCCACCTAGAGCCACCCCCCTATAATTGAAGTTATTGGATGTGTTTTCGTTTTTGAATCCAAAATTTGAAGTAATGTTTGAATACAGTGTTGAATTTAGCACTGTATTGTTTAAATAGGTGTAGTTTCTAGCACTAACGCATGTAGATAAGACCCATAGACAGATAAGCCAATTCCAAGGCATTACTGGGGCTATTCTGAAAAATTGTGACATTTTCAAAACAAATCTATTTTCCCCCAAACCCTTTTGACAACTTTATATTACTTTATAGTTCGAATTTGACAGGTGTGTGTGGTTAAAATATGACATCATCCAGTTCTTGGTCGATCTACTAGGGGATACACAGGAGTAGCACCTGTTTCGATGTAGCACGAGTTTCCCTGAAGTTGGCCGAGAAATCAAAACAGCTCTATTCAATAAGCTAAGAAGTTTTTCCTAGCGAATGCCGACAATTTATGTCAAAATTGTCAAAGAACTAAGAAGAAGCTGCTTGAGAACTGCCCAACTGTCCAAGAACCATTTAAGAACTGCCAACTAGGAAAAAGCTTTCAAACTAAGGAACTATACAGCATGTCCAACTCGTAACGGCGTTCGTTAATAATTATCCTATCTACACTAGCTAATTTTCTCCAAATGCGCAAACCCCGTGTTTGTGAATATGTGTCCACTTAGTCCAAATCAGTCTCAGAAGGTTTAACTTGCTCGGCTTCATCAGCCTCTACAATTTCGGAAGCTTGTGCAGCACTAGAAGCAGCACCAGAAACGCCACCGGGACCACCAATGATGTTGGTGATGGTGGCTGGTGGTTGAAGGGCAATCATCATAACTAATAGTTCATAGACATCCAGTGACAAAGTCTTATGGTAGATACCCATGATATCAGTTGGGTTAGGGTAAACAGCCAATGCCTTGTAGAACTTCAAAGCAGCCTCAATCTTGGTGTTTCGGTCAAGGGCCAACTGTTCTCCGATACTAACGTTTTCCAAGAAGAACTCCTCTTTCTTAGACAAATCAGTTGGAATTGGGTTTTGAGCCAAGTCTTCAGCCAAGATCTTCTTGACTGCAAGCATCTTAGACTTCTTGTCTTCTTCATGAGCCTTTGCAGCTTGCTTTTGTTCCTTTTGGGCTCTCTTCTTCAATTGTTTTCTGAACTCGACGCTGTTTCTTCTGTTGTAGTCAAAGTAGACGGCGTAAGCTACAGCACCAGCTGCAGCCAAGGATGCAAAAGTCAAACCAGCCCTCATTATTAACCTTGTTTTTTTTTTGTTAGAGTGGTAATGGAGTATTTGCTGTGATTGAAAAATTTTGAGGCAAAACGTGTGACTGTATATAAGACTAATGAAAACCTAGTAACTATTGTAAAACAGTTGGCATGAAACTTTAGTAAGGGTAGGAATTTTTCTTGAGTTATTTCCTTTTTAGTATTCTTAAATTTTTGGCTATTTTTGGTTATTTTCGGTTAGATTTAGTGTAGTTTGGTTCAATTTGGTTCAATTTGCTCTCTTGACAGACACAAAGCTTGTGAAACTTTTATCTCCCAATTCATCACAAATTAATCCAAAATTTGGTAGTACAATTTGTTTGCTTTTGCTAAATAGAAAGTTCTTGTTCTAGTTCTCTTTTGCAACAATGTGTTGTTTGAAGCAGCAAATGTATTTTATTGAAATTTGCAGCCAGGTCGAGTGAGTGAACCGCCATCAAGTCCAACTAATGAACTGTTTTCGTTCAATTTCGAAGAATGCCAAATTCTTTTCCTTCAAGATCTTGCGAGATTCCCTGTTTAGTTATATTTTTCTGATATAGTGATAAAGTATCTATTAGTTATCTAATGTCCGTGGGACTTTGTTGTTCTTTTTAATGGAAGTGGTAGAGCAGTCCTATTTATACCTCGCCAGGTAAACCGTCATGGAGTTAGGTTTCAGCATATAAGATCACTTTTAATTGCGCTAGATGCTTTACTTTACGTCACTTATGTGATGGGTAGGTAAGACATAGAGTAACTTTGATAATGATTTTTCGTCATAACAGTAATTCGAACAATTTCTTTCTTCCCGGAAAGCTCGAAAATAATCCTTTTAGTTTCATTATGCCCTGGCAGAGTGTCGTTGTTCTCACACCTCTACTCACTAAAATACACCTAATACACCTAATACACCTAATACACCTAATACACCTAATACAACTAATACACCTAATACACCATGGACCTAAATGAAGAGATGTAAAACACACATTAGTTCAGCAAATTAAACAACAAAAATTAGAGAAAGTCCTAATAAAATTCAACTCCAAATCCGATTTCATCGTAATATAAATCTCCATCTACTACTTTCTTCATCCCCCTCCATCTGTCTTTTTCTTCTGACTTCATCTGGGTGCACGGATGTACTGCAAGCAAAATACACCTTTTCACCCAATCTCTATTGGCTCTTAACACAACTCAGTCTAGGTCCATCCCTCATAACTTTAGCATGTCCGAGGCAGCCCCAGTCGTCCTCCCTGACTCCACCAATAAGTGGCCCACCCCATTTGTCAACTTTGCCAATGCTAGCGCTTACCCCAAATGGGAACCTGTTGACACACAAAAAAGAACACTTCAAGTAATGAGACTTGGCTTGTACAGCACTTTCGGAGCTTACGCATGGTTATACATTTGGAGAAGAACTACTTTTAAGCTTGGTTTGCCATTGACCCTTACTGCATTTGCAACTATTGCTGTTGGTACCAAGGGCGTTGTTACTAACTTGAGAGAGAAGAACGATGGATGGAATACCTTCTGGGCTATCGGAGCTGCCAATTTGACCGTTTTGTCTGCTGGCTTCAAACAGATGCCTGCTAAGCACAAGGTCATGTCTGGTCTTTCTGGAGCTTTGCTTGCCTCTGCAGTGGAACATTTATGGTGGTCTCAGTCTACCTCTTTTGTTGGCAGAGATGTTAAGTACATGACCGGAAATGCCGAGGAGCCAGTTGATCACAACCAGAACTTCTGGGATGTATGGAAGAGAAGACCAATGTCGCAAACTGTCGAGGCTTTGGGTGTTGGTAGAGGCATCTTTAAGAATTAAGGAGGTGTGATGCTGCAACTACTTGCATATGGGAGACAACGAACGGAATATTCTAGAGTGATAATTACCATGTATATTTGCAATTTACTCTTTAAGAGAAATAAATGAAAATCGTGATACTACTTCTATGAGATTATCCCAATTCAATCCTGAAAGATCCGACGAGGACAAAGACAACAAAGGGGGGTAGAAATCGAAGTAAAAGTTTTTCGCTCTTTTGACTAAGGAAAGAAATTTTGTAACTCGAAAATTATGTATCGAAGAAGCTTCGAACTAAACTATGAATAGAAGAAAACCACATCCCGAAGAAATCTAGCCCTTAAGAAAACTACCCCTATAGAAAACTCATCGTTCATAAATAACTACACTACTCCAATCAACAAGCCTTATAAGGATACTCAAATGAGTTGACCTTCAACTTCCACAACTTCTTCTTTTTCTTTGTAACCACATGTTCGGCAAATAACTCGTCACAATGGGTCTTCTTGAATTTCCGAATGAAAACTGGATCCCACAATTCACTGGCAATTCCCAAATCTTTGCAACATCTCATTAAAGCATTACTCTTACAACCCTCCAAAGCAGTGGTCAATTTCTCTTCACCACCAAAGTAATCTTGTTCTCCTCTAGCTACAGATACAAGACGACCATTACAAATCAATGCATACTCTCTGCTGACTTGTTTGGGAGTTACTAAGGTCTCCGTTCTGGGTGCTAGACCCCAAGCACCTGGGCCAAAAGCACGATTCAAGATCCGTCTGTACTTAATTTCCGGTAAGTAGAGAAGTCCATCTGGTTTGATTTCAATGTCATCCAATGCGAGGGGCGCCAAAAGGAGATCTGTGGCATCTTTGCTAAAAGCCTGTTGCCCCAATCCATGGAAAGAGTCTGACCAATTTATGCCATTTCCTGATGGTTGTTCGACAGAAGCAGAGTCTTTGAGAGGGAATCGGGTCTTTAGGCTTGAGTTATCGGAACTTTGACCAATTGTGTTTTCACTTATATGTTCAGGGACCAACTCGTTTTGGTCAAGTTGGCTAATATTAGCTGGTGAAGTTGTAGAAGCAGATACTGGTGAAGCCGTAGAGGCAGATGTAGTTGGAGACGACGTGGTTGCACTTTGAGGGGCAAATACTGATTTTCGTTTAATTGGCAGTGCTCTACGGACAGACGAGAAACCTCTTACCGGCATAAACTGTACCGATGACAATCTAATTATGCTTTTCATGATGCTTGATGTAGTGATAGCTGGCTAAAGCTAGAGGGCTATAAGTGTGGAGAAAGATGAAGGATGAACAATTCAGCGAAAGAGATTAAAACGAAGCAAAAGGTGTTTTTGAAATTAATGCTAGTAAAATATACGATGTATTTTAATCAGGTTTGTTGATTTTTGTTACCGTTTGGGCATAATCACTGTGGGATGGTAGTTTTGCTTCTGGATTTGCAGCCTCGGTTGGAGAAGGACTGAAACTAGGTACCAAAGATGAAATGCAATATGAAATATGAAAAAAAAACAATGAGGAATATGAAAAAAAACAATGAGAAATATGTACCAGTACATATCGACGTTTATAGAGTTTCAAATTTCGCTGCTTCCAGTTATATTATGATTCTACGTCTTTTAAGTCTCTGCTAGGTCGTTAACTGGTTATCTGCCTATTAATGATATTGGGTTAGTTATTCCGTCAGATGGAGAACAAGCTGTTAATACATGCAACCGGAAACATACCTTATCGTGTATCGCTATTACATCTCTGGACATGTCATACAAGAGAATACACTCAAAAAGTTATTTCGTAGCAGTGTTCAGGGGACGCTTGCAGTATTCAGTTGTTTCTAATCGGCAATCGAATTTTTTGCCTTCTTTTCAATTAACAATGGCTACTTTTCTCTATATTGTATTTTTCTTTTCTTTTTGTTTTCTGTTTCTTTTTTTCTCTTTTCTTTTTCTTTTTTTCTCTTCTTTTCTCCTTTTTCTCTTTTCTCTACATTCTTAGAAACGGCTGCAAATCCATCTTGGTTCACAAGGTTTCACAAAGATGCAAATTACTTCCATAAACAAACAACTTCCCTATACAAAGCACAATATATTAAAAAAACAAGTACATTCGAACCGACTAACGGAAAAAATTTTACGTTAGCAATTCTAACTTTTTTATGCCAATCGGTACTTTTCATGTGTATTTGTGTCCAGCCGTGCATGGTACGCCTATAATTAGTAACAAATGTAGAGCGTGAATATTACCCTACAAGAGAAGAAAAAATCTTCACACAAATAGACGAACTATTGAACGAAAAAGTTATTTTGAAGCTGAATGAAATATTTCCAAATTTTCAACTCAAATTACCAATCAGAAGCTTCCACCAATATAAGTGGAACAAATACTATCAGTAGAACAAGTAATATAGCCAATACAAGCACCTAAAGCAGTACGAAAAGATGTAGATTAAATAATCAAATATACGTAAAATTACTAAATAGAAGTAAATAATCTCCTAAATACACAAAAATGAACAATTCAAAGACACGTCAAATTATTCTATTATAAGCCTTGTATTCACTGCTAGAGCTCCATATGAAGGTCCACTATAAACAAGGCGGAAACTTCCTTTAACGTAGTCATGTTTTCAACATTTTTTCAACATTTTTTTATTAGTTTTTTCAAAACTCAGCGTTTCATTTTTTTTTCAAAAAATTTTCTTCTTTTCTCTTCTTTATCTTGCCCTTCGTCACCTTTTTTCTTCATCTTTTTCCTGTCCCTGTAGACTAACTCCTGCAGCAACTACACCTGCTCGGCACATATACACCGTCCATCTCCATCTTCTACTACTCTGAACCTTTTCCTGGCCAGACTACACCAAATCAACTCTCCTTCAAAAGCACGTTTAACATACCAGAGTCAACCAGAGACAACCACCGACAACTAGTCAAAGAGTCAATAAGTCAAAAGTTCAACCAAAACAAACAAACAACCAGTGATTCTTGTGTGCCGTTTTCAGGTTCTTTAGTTCTTTATCTGCTCATCACGTGTGGAAGTTGTTTGGACAAAACGAAACAATCAAAACATTCAAAACATTACAAATCCTCTAAACCTTTGTTAATATGCATTTCCTGGATCTTTGGGCTTTGCTTTTGTTTATTACATTTGCATTAGCTGACGTGTCAATAGTCAGTCCCTCTGCTGGTTCTTCTTTCTCTGGCCTGGGAGGAACAGCTCAGATAAAGCTCCTGTGGCTGGATGATAGTGACAGCTCCGATGACGATACTTCCTTGACTAAAGTGTCCAGATATGCTATTGTTTTATGCACGGGACCAAACGACAACATTATGGGGGTAAAAACAATCACAAGCAAGTTGTCTTCCACTGCCCTCTCATACGATGTTAACTTGCAAAGCACTGACGTTCCTAATGGTATTTACTTCCTTCAAGTGTACGCTCAGTTTGATGGTGGCTACACTATTCATTACACTTCCCGTTTCACTCTTACTGGAATGACTGGTCAAACAAACACAATCACTTTTGCAACTTCTTATCTCAGTATGACTGGTAACATCCCTGAGCCTCAGGTGATGCTTGCAGGAGGAGGTGCAACCTCTATTAATTCGGCATCCTTTACCGTTCCATACACCTTGCAAACAGGTACGATCAGATACGCTCCAATGCAAATGCAACCAGGTACTGCTGTCACACACACAATGTACTCTACGAGACATGTCACATCTGCTTACACTCCATACTCCAGCGTGAGTCCATCGCCAAATGTTCACTCCACCGTTACTCCTGGATGGAGTTATACAGTCACTTCGTTTTTCAATACTGCAGCAGTAGCTGAGTATCCAACGTACTTCTATCCTGCTTCTGAGCGAGTAGTTCAAGCATCCTTGTCTTCTGCAAGACAAAAGAGATGGCTATAGACGTGTAGAAACATTAAAGTTACTGGATTACTGGTTAAAATGATATAGTTTTATGTTTTTTTTCCAAGTCACAACTCTTTAAAAAAAGATGGAATCAGTTCTAGGGCAAGTCCAACACCAGCAGAGGTCAATCAGTTGTTCATGACATTTTCTGTTTATGAAATTTTCTGTTGCGATGATTTTGCCTTATTTTTTTTTGGGTTATTTTCTTTCAAATGGACATCGCAATGTATATTGCGTTTTAGGGGAAGGAAGGACCCCTATTTGGAAGGCTTTTTTCATCCACTTTTGACCCACTTTGGCAAATTTCAAAAATTGACAATGGAAAACTTCTTTGATTTATCTTTAAGCGGAGTGATTTTTTTATCAATCAACCATGTCTAAGAACAGTTACTAGTGAGAACAGTACTAAGAACATTAACGGTACTGCTTGGTGAGAGTGTGCCTTGACTATCCAAATCAATGTTCACAAGAATACTTGATTTTAAAGTCAAAACAATGCAAATACAAATTCAAAACGAAAAATAAAAACAAAAACAAAAGAAAAAAGCACTTCCCTATTCATTTAAATAGTAGACCTTCCTCCTTTCCTAACCAAATCAGTCCCGCACACTAAGTGCAGTCAAGTGCACTTAGTACAAGAAATTATTCCACATATCACAAACACCAACAAACACCCAAAAAAAGGTCAACAAATACCCATCAGAGACAGGATTTCTTTGCCTAGATACACAACCATGGACGAATTCAACACATCCTCCGCCGCATTGAGGAAAAGGAAAACCGTCAAGAAGACCATCAACTTCTCTCTCATGATTGTGGGAGAGAGTGGTCTGGGCAGATCCACCTTCATCAACTCCTTGTGTGGAGGCAACTCCATTGTCCCCACGTCGCTGACGGCTTCCCAAGATGCGGATGCCAAGAAACTTACATTAAGACACGAAAATGTGGAGTTGGAGGACAACGAGGGTCACAAGATCTCGTTAAACATCATAGATACGCCTAACTTCGCCAACGCGATCAACTGTGAAGATGACTTCAAAATCGTGGTGGATTTCATTAGACACCAGTACGATGAGGTCTTGTTGGAGGAAAGCAGAGTCAAGAGAAACCCACGCTTCAAAGATGGCAGAATACACATCCTCCTTTACCTAATTAATGCCACGGGTCACGGATTGTCTGAAGTGGACGTAAAGTTCATGCAACATGTCAGCAACTTGGTCAATATAATTCCAGTGATTGCCAAGGCTGATGCATTGAGTCCGGAAGAGTTGAAGCTCAATAAACGCTTGATCTTGGAGGATTTGAACTCCTACAACATCAATTACTACAAATTCAACGAGTACGAGTATGAAGAGGACTACATCGATGACGAGATCATTGCTTACAACAAGTATCTTAACCTGTTAATTCCCTTTGCCGTCATTGGTGCCAACACCTACCAAGAGCTGAAGGATGATGATGAGATGGTGAAAATGAGAGTTTTAAACCCAGAATGGGCTATTCCCCTCAATATAGAATTGCCGGAATTCAACGACTTCACAATCTTGAAAAATATTCTTTTAATCACACACTTGAACGAGTTAAAGGAAATAACCCATAATGTGATTTACGAGAATTACAGAACAGAAGCCTTATCCGGTAGACAATTTCACTACAGTTCTGAAAAGAGACATCTGGAACTCGGCGATACCGCCGAAAATGGCGCCGAATCTGCCGCATATTTAGAAAAGGAAGAACAAATGAAATTAGAGGAAGAGCGCTTGAAGAAGTTTGAAGAGAGAGTCCACCAAGATTTGCTTAACAAGAGGAAAGAGCTCTTGGAAAGAGAAAAGGAGTTAAAGGAAATCGAGCAAAGATTATTGGCTGAAGGTTTGACTTTGGATGATGTTGAAGATGAAACTGTCGGCACCGAGGCTTAGAAGTTGACCAGCTGATTTGGACACTCATACTCATTCTTTTGATGCCATTGCCAATAATGGTCTATACATGGTCTTTTTGATAAAATGTTGACGGTCATTTAAAAGTTGTTAAGTAAATCACATGCATCTTTAAGGGATGTAGGCTGGTTGAAACATAAGCATCTACAATTACAAAATTACTTTTGTATGTAGTTATAAATCAGCCAAATAAAATTACGATATATTTTTATACCGCAGTATCAAGTTATATTTCATCTAGTTTGAAGGTTGATATTTTTCGACGATAGCGTCCAACTTGGCATTTTTGTCTTTGATATCGATCAACAATGCATGTTTAGGGTTGACATTAGCCAACTCACGCAACAACAGAAGTACATTCTCTCCATCTTTTGTAAGGTATTCATAAGTAATCCTGTTGGCAAGCAAATCTCCAGAAGAGTCGTTAGAAGAATTAAGAGCGTCAATTTGGTCCAAGAAGTGTTGAGCTTCAGGAAAGCGGTGCAATTGAAGAGATAACGCAAACAAGAAACTCAAGAAATAGAGTTTGCCTTGAGAGCCTTCTTCAAAATCAGTTTCTAATAATTCCTCGTAGAAGTAGGTAGACTTGGATACGTTTTCAAGTCCACCCTTGCAGGCGCTAAACCAACTGTCAAGAAGATGGAAAATAATATCATCTCTGGATCCGGCAGGCAATGCGAGAAACTTGGTGTACACTTTGTTGGCGTTACTGATAGAGCCATTGACCAAGTGTAGTTGTGTCAAGAGTAAGTATGGCTCCAATTCATGAGCACTGATCTTGGTACTGGAAACAAAGTCCGACAAAAGCGAAATTGCCTGGTCGAGATCGTTACGTACTTTGACTAGATAAATGGCTGTCAAGGATGCTTGGGTCTCAAACTCAGCACTTTCAACAGAATCGAAGTACACAGAATCTTCGGTACCAAACACGTTCAAATCGTTCCAGGCTTGTAAAGCGTCCAACAATTCATTTTGGTTGGAGAACATGGAACGAGCTTGTTCGATTAATTGCGATGCATCTTCCGCCAAGGCCACTTTAGCTCTGGTTTGAAATTCCACCACCTTTGGACGGGCCTCTTCAGAGAACAGACTCAAGTCATATGTGGCAACTTTATCGTACTGTCCAGTATAGAATTGGTTTCTAATGACGTACAATTCTCCCGAATCACTAAAGCTTTCCATCTTGTTGGTTTGTTTTTGAATAGAGGTACTTGGTCTCTAATCTTACTACCACGTCGTGTTAGAGGTACGGATCTATTTGGGTTAGGATACAGTGGTCGCAGAGGAGATACATAATTTCGGTGTATAAAGGAAATTTTTTTTGCAGAATTAAGAGAATCAAAGAAATTAAAAGATGAATGATTTTTTTAGTTTTGACGGTACAAATAGTGAACTCAAAGTACCAAAAGCACAGTCCGAAAGCACAGTTCAAAAGTATACTAAAAGTAAAGGGTCATATTTGGTCAGCACAAATACTTAAAAAAGAAGAAACAATTTCCTCCAGAGTTGAAAGGTTAAAGGTAAATAAATAAACATGCAGTCCAATTCGTTGAATTAGCTGGATTCACACAATTCACCCAAATGGGGTGCAAATGGGTGCAAAAAGTCATTTGGTCGTATCCAAAGCACCAGGGCTAGGTCACACCCAGCGGAGCTGGCGTCCATTCCAAAGATGGATATTTAAATATACTCGTCTTAGTATAGTCTCCGTACTTTCGTTGCTTGTTGGAATATCTGGCCAACCTAAGATACATGGAAATCTCTCCAACGTCACCGGAGTTTTCCATAGCCATATCCACCAACCTTTTCAAGTACTCATTGGTCTCAATTATATCTGTGACGTTAACATTCCCATGATCCACTCCCCTATACCTTTCAATATCATTGATTAATAACGACACTTCAGTATACTGATCTACACCGTCTAAAGCAGTATCGTAGGAAGATCCATCTGGGCGCCGCCAGTAAAGAACTCCCGATTCATACTTCTCTACCAAAGGCGCTATGATCTGGCCCAAAGGCTCTCCACGAAGAAGTGAAAAATTCGTTTCAGCAATTGAGGCATAGCCCCATCTAGCAACACCTGATAAAAAGAGTCCAAGCAAGAGACCTTGAAAAACATATGCTGTCCAACCTCGAGTGGAGCAACCAGGAATAAGAAGGAGAGCGAAAATATAGTGGTGGATCCTAAGTGTCAAGCCAGGAAGCAATGCCAAAATGACTAGGATACAACTCACAAGAGCATACACTTTAAAAAATTTCCACAAGCGACCCAGAAGCCAAAGATAGTATCCCTGGGCACCAATACATATAAACGTGACTCCTCCTAAGATACACATAGCAAGTAATGCTCCAGGCATACTTTTAAGGTCATGTGGTGTGAGTCGGTCGATGGGAAGTCTATCAAAGGTGACATTGTTTAATACACCCAACCAAAAGAACAGATACCAAAAGATGACTCTATGAAGAGGGGAGCTTACGGGCACGTTCTTCACTATGGTGGGCTCAAGCCGTTCTGGATCGTCGTGAGAAGCATGTTCTTCAGCCATATTTTCTAAATGAAAAGTTCGTTTCACACTTATGACCCACAACACATAGAGTATGAAGCAAGTGGGAAGAAACCGCTCTAAACTTACCGAAATTAAATCGTAGAGAGTCTCAGGGTCTTGCGGGTCAACCAACACAGGTGGATCGGTAGCTAAAGAGATTGTCCAGAAGCCTACCACGGACATTATCCAGTAAAAAGTTGAACTAGAGGCAAGAAAAACAACCGGTATTCCCATAAAAACATTGAATATCATTATCAAAACACGTGGATCCTTACAAGGGCCAAAAAGCTCCGGCAAGCTCATAAACACGTAAGATTTGGGAAAGAATGAGTCGAATCCAATTGAGTCCGAGACGCCATAACGACCAGCAGTAGGCGGAAACGAAGATTGGGCACCGCTAACATACGAAGTTTTAGCACATCCACCAAAAAATGGAGAAACAACCCCAGCATGGACTGCTGCTCCGCAAGGAAACGAATCGGCACGGTATGGATGAGATAATACAGAGTGATCCTTATCGTTTTCGGAATGGCCTCCGCCAATATAAAAGCCTCGGTATTTAAGTATTTCATCACCAACAACTCGCAGTGAGTATAGCCAAGAGCCCCTGTCACACAAGGCCGGACATCGAAAGATCACCTCCAGATCTTGTGCAAATGTTGGACAAAAGCGGGAATCAAGGCCACATGCTGCATTCTTACCCTTCCAGAAATCTCCCACTTGACCGCAAGTAAGCGATACTACTGGCACGCCGTCAGCTCGGGGAGGGCTGGTGTAATACGGCATCATGGCTCTATCCCACGTATAGACCCATACAAGCATGTAAAGAGTAAGGAGTAGGACCCGATAAGGTTTTGACATTAAAAAACGAAGTTTAGTGGGGAGCATTTCAATTGAATATAACCATCGAATTGGTTTTGGAGGCTCATCTCGGATATGTTTTGGACCATTCCATACTGCCCACACGAGCTTACGGGAGTTCAGCCGAAGTCTTATAAACCATCGCCAATGGCTATTTAGTGGACCAGAATCGAGACCAGTAGTCATTTCAGGACCAGAACTGTGCAATCCGAGATCATCTTGATTCGAATTCGATATCCGATTGCCGTTTCTTTGATCCAAAGCAGGGCCATTGGACACCAGAGATGGCAATAATGGATGTGACAGCTCAGTAGGTGACGACTCAGTAGAAGATGATTCACTTGACGAAGAAGGCCGGTCAAAAGGTGATATTTCTCCGGACTCCATGATGTGTTAGAGGTTGATTATTCTGGGGGGATTTCTACGGTCTTGGGTGGAAAAATGTCGGTTCGTTGATGAGCCGATTAAGGTTTCCTCCGATGAGTGTACATTAACCCTTCTACATATTCTGAAACATCCGATCCCCGGCCAGATAAGGATATGGGATAAAGGAGAAAGAACAGACGAGAGAAAAGAATAATCCCAAAAGAAGAAAAAAAAGTTTTCCAATTCGATCCAATTAAATATCAAAAACGAATAATTTCTTTAAAAGCGTTATATTCCTCATTGGTTATCATTAGTAGTTTTTTCTTACCTCCTGTCAGTACAGGATCTGCTGACATATCCGGATAATGATGCGCAAGGGATGCGACAATAGACAGATTTACGGAGCTTAAGGAAGATAACATGCATGAAAATGAATGAGAGAACTGCACACAGTTCCGTGAGATGCGAAGTTTCTTTTTTCTGAATTTCAAATTAATATTTTGTTGTGTTTGAAGTGCTGACTACCATAAATGCAACAGACTATTACCGCAGGGAACATCCAGTGTTGCGCAGGCGCAATCCGTAAGCGCCTTATGCACAGTACCAACATATGTATTGCTTTTGTAAGATGGGTGCGAAATTGCAATCTGCATTACACCATTTGGAATTCTAAGCTGGAAACCCGAATACCAGAACCCAAACAGGAGACTAAAAAATCAAGTTTTCATACTGAATTATATCATTTAATGTACATAAGTAATTGCTCACCAGGTGGCAGGTCCAAAGAACTCACCTTCTTGAAGAGTGTAAGTCCAAGTTTCAATGTTGGTATCAAGAGTAGAGTTGACAACATCATTACCCCACCAGGCTGGGAAATCAGTCTGGGTCAATTGCAAAGCCAAGAAGATAATCAAGGTGGAGTATGCAAGACCAATGTCCAAACCAGCTGAAAGTGAGTAGTTGTACTTGAAGTACCAGTGGGTCCACTTTCTCTTAACGAACCATCCAAAGAACAATCCAACAATACAGTAGTTAGCATAGTTGTATGGAGTGGCAGGTGGAATGTATCCAGTACCAGAGAAGAAGACAGGCCAGTTCAACCATCTAATCTTGGAGTTAGGCCATTTCTTCAAAATTAACCAATTGACAACAGGCAAGAATCCCAAAATAAAGAAGTAAAGAGTGGAGTTGTACAACATGCCCAGACTGAACATTCTTCCAGGTCCGATAGCACCCCAAATCAACGAAGCAGTGAAGAAAACTCTACCGTTAGGACAAGTGTAACCACTGACTTGATGAGCGGAACACAACTCCGGAATGTTACCGTAAGCCCATCTCATAACACCAATTTGAACCAAACTACCCCAAATAGTGGCGCTCATTTGTGCCCAGAAAAGAAGAATTGGGTCGATCTTCATGTAGTGACCCAACTTCATGTCTTGCGCAAAAGTGACAGCTTGGTTGTTGGTAATGTAACCAAAAGTCTTGAAAAACATCATAGCCAAAGGCTTACCTGGAATCATATAACCGATAATGAACTCAGTGACGACATTCAAACCAACAGCAATGTTAGTCAAAGAGTAAATGATACCTACTGGCAACAAGAATATAATAGCAATTGCAAGAGCGACAAACAAAGACCAGATAGGCATCTCAGTGTTCCAGCATCTAATAGTGACAATAGCCAATGCCAAAGAACAAAGGAAAACAATACCGTACCACCATTCAGGAATGTTTCTGTAGTTTTGTCTCATTAAACGCAAGTGAACATCTGGCTTCTCTTTCTGCTTAATTTGGTTCACGATATCCTTACCATGGAAGAGAGCAGTGTGGACTAAAGTGGAAATAATCGAGGCAAATGACAAACCGTAAGAGATGGCAAAAGTTGAAGTGATGAACAAAGGTGAGTAGTTTTTGTAACCTTCTTCGTTGAACGACAAAGTCTCCTTGTTGACAATTTTTGACACGTTGTAAGAATTTTGGAATCTGTCGTAAGAGCCGCTAGCAGAAAATGGCAAGAACTTGGAGTACCAAGTATTGGTGTAGTAAACAGCAGGAACAACACCCCAAAAGATAACCACAATAGATACGGCAATTGTAGCAAGAGTGGAAGCAGGTGGAATCAAAGGAGATCCAATGTAACCAGCTATTTGATTCCAGTCAAAAGTGATTGGCATAAGACCCATACCAGAAGAAGCACCGAAAATTTGGTTAACCACAACATTATTAGGGGCAATCCAAGTTGGCCAAGCAAAGTAAGACAAAGCAGTGAAAATGTAGTTTGGCATGAAGTTCCAAGCAAAGTAAGAGATTGCGACCAAACCGAAAAAAGCAAATCTGGAAATTTTCCAGTTTCCAACAGGATGGTTCTCATTAATGTGCATATTGGTCAAAAAGGTTGCGGTAACCAAGTTGGATGGCCAAATAGCAGAGGGAGCCTCCACCAAAACCTTACGGGCCATACCAGCAAGGGAGAAACCGATAACTTGAGTGGACAAGATAGCACAGATGGCAAAACCGACACCAAAATCGGAGTTGTAGAATCTGTTTTGAGCGGTGAGAATGTCTGTAGCGTAGGCAGCACCACCACCGAAGGAGACAGAACCCATAATGGTAATAATAGTGTGTTCCTTCAAGTTGAAAGGACCAGGGTTCAAACCCATTCCGAAAATCTTGTAGTTAGGAATAAACTTCTCCCAAGCCTTACCGATTGGGAAGGCAAGAATGGAGGTGACATTACTGGTGATAGAGAAAGATGGAGAGTGGAAAGCAAACAAAGTGTTCATACCACAACCCAAGGTAGTCAAAATGAAACCAAGAATCCACATACGGAGAGTGCCCTGAGGGAGGGTTGGGTCATCAGTTGGAGGAACAGATGCTCTGACTTCAGGATATGGAGAGTCATCTTCAACTACAATGGCAGCATACTCATCTCTCGTAATTTTTGCGGCAATTCTAGAGTCAACTGGGTCGAACTCAGCGGATTGCACCACAGAGAGACCTTCGTGGCTATCGTCGCCAGACGATTTCTTTTCGATATCATGCTCGGTGAAGAAATTTTTCACCTTGTTCATTTTCACTTGTTATGCTAGTTGACTACAATATATCCAGATAGATAAAGAACAGGAAAGTAGCTAGTTGCAAGAGAATTACCAAAGTTAATGAACCTTAAGCAAAAAGAAAGATGGAAACAAGTAGAAAAAGTGAAGAGAACCTTAATAAAAGAAAGACCAAGGTCACGAGAGGCAGACGGCGATCTTTATATGTTTATTTCATTGTGAGGGTCTGTATCAGTGAGTAGTACGCTTGTCCTGCAGCGGCCTGACGCAGAGAAACGATGCATGCACTCTGCTAACTGCAGGCTTCAATTTCTTTTCCGGTCATCTTGTGTTCCGATACTAAATAAGGCAAAAAGCAACAGTTTCGGGAACCTGCGTCGGGAATGTAGCATGATTGTAGATATGTGAGAGTAATCTTGCAAGTGGGGAATTGTAACAAAAACGATTGGAGAAATGTATCGGGGCTGCTATATTGGCTTCTTGTAGCTGTACATTTTCCTGAAGTGTATATAGATCCCCAATGACCCGCATGTAAACTGAAATGCAAGTGGGCATGCAAATGCACTGGGCTCGAACGGCTTTTCCTAAGAACGGCTTCGGTTACCATGATGCCAGTTTGATGCTTATCAAGCCAATAACGAAGGTATTTTTGTTTTTGCCAGGAATGGCCTCAGACGGGAAACAAGCAACTAGGAGCACCTGCATAAAGGATTTGTTGCCCTGTAGCAACGGGCCCATGCACCGAGGGTACTTTTCCAGCTGATTGCAACCATAAAGATGTGGGGACCATTTAGGAAAGAAATATCACCAGCAGGCGAAAAAAAAAAGAATTGGTGACGGTATGTCATGGAATGTAAGAATTGGTGAATTCGAAATATGCTGAGAAAAGAACTTGAATAAGTGTTTTTGTTCAAGTACCGTTGTGGACTTAACTTCTTGGCTGTAACGCCTTTTGTGTGTGCGGCATTGAGCTGTCAAAGGGCATCCTGGATAGTGCTACAAGCTGGCGTAAAGTTGTGGCTTTAAATCCAGTAGTCTGGGGACCCATCTGGCTAGATTTGGTAATGGATAAGATGAAGGGTGACTTTATTGAATGATATCATTGATACGAGATTTGTTTAAATTCAAAGATAAGGAAACGTGGACTGATTTGGTACGTTTAAGTTGCATTTAGCAGCATATAGCCCACCAAAATGATTCACCTGAGTTGGATATAAGCACCGCTCGTAGATTAAGCGAAAAAAGAGAAGTAGAATTGGCGATTGGTTTGATTATTTATTTGTGAAAATCTGGAACTGTATGGTATTTGGGTAGAAAGACATGAGTTAGGTGAAGTAAGACATGAGTTAGGTGAAGTAAGACTAATGTAGTGTAGAGTTTACTAATGTAGAGTTAAAAGAGATAATGTAGAGCTAAAAGAAGAGTTAAAAGAGGTAATGTAGATTTAAAAGAGGAAATGTAGAGTTAAAAAGGTGGTGTAATTTGAGTTGAAAAAAGTCTGTTGGATTTTAAAATGACGATATTGGAAACTTAACGACTTATTTGCTGTATTGTTATGGCAAACAAAAGAGAATTGAGTCTTCGTAGTCTACAAAGACCCAAGTTGAAGCTCAGATTAAAGTTACCTGAATACCAATGAACCAATACTATACATATATATTCTTCTTATTCAAATTAAAAATAGTCAAATATTACTTTTAAGCAATCTTCATATTAGTTTGGAGGCCTGTTTTTACCATTAGATCCAGGTTCACAGATTTAGTCTACCTTCACTCACGTCATACACATTATCTTCCGCACAGAGCACACAGTACAGAGTAATACAGAGTGTCAATACACGAGATCAACAAAGATTACAATCAAAACACAATGCCAAACCAAATTAAACATAATTTTAGTCAAACCTTAAATTATCAGTCCCATTTATAAACCTGTCACTTTAAATTTCATTACTTTCGTCAAGATCATGTCATCTTGTCATCATGTCGTCTCGTCAATGATAGGATGCACTTCGTCAAGTAGCGTATCTGTATGGCGGAAAATCTCAGAGCCATCCATGAAAACGGCTTCCATGGTTGCAAGCCGTAGGGCGCAAAAAGCCATCTGTGGCTCGTTGTCAGTTGCAATTTTTCATAACGAAAATATATTTGCCTTGTGCTTCATAAAAATCGCCTTATTTTCCATCACATAGCCCCCTCTTTCCGGGTCCATTCTGTGTGGTGTAGATGGTACAAGACCAAAATGGCTCTGTAGGAATGGCATATATGGCTATGGTTAAGGCGATACTGATGCAAGTGCGTTATGTAGATGATTAGAATTCGGGCCGGTATCGCCAAATGCGGGGTGACGTTTTTTTGATTTGTTTTGATTTGTTTTGATTTGTTTTGATTTGTTTTGATTTGTTTTGATTTGCCAATATATATTATTTGGATATCATGGCGATTTGAATACTTTGGCTGTTTTTCTGCAGTGGTCCGCGGTGGTCCGCGGTACAGCGATGAGGTGCAGAAACACAGAAATACAGCGATGAGTGTCTTAATCAGCGATGAGCTCTGTAAAATATGTGCAGGGAATAGTGAATGATGTAGGAAAGAATAGGTTTGAATTAGGAAATGGAGGATTTATTGGTGTTGAAAATTGATAGTTTTTTGATATTATGACGTTATTTAGTAGTTATAAAGTTGTTAATTTGGAGTTATCTACATGTTAATTTGGAGTTATCTACATGTTATTTTGGAGTTATCTACATGTTAACTTGATGTATCTACATGTTATCTAGCCCTGATATTGGAGTGCTGGTTAGAAACAACATCTATTGAAAACGTCTTTGCACTCGTTAAAGATAGGCGTACGAATTTGACAATTGTGGTTTCGTGCCAATAACACCCAAAGATGCCCTGCTTAGACATTTGACAGCTTATCCTATGAGGTGATGGGGCTACCTGGGAAGCTATTAAATTCTCAAACTTACAAATTATAAGGTAGTCAATTTCGAATTTTCAATTTCAAAGAAGGTTCAAACAAGCACCAAAATGTCATTCTCAACCTCAAGATCATTACAAAACCTTCCTTTTTCTTTCAAATCTTATTACTTCCTCACTATAAACCTATAATCCAAAAAATTAAACTGGCTATCCTTAACCAGAACACATAGTACATGCTTCAGGGTTGTTGATAGCACATGCAATCGCGGCAGAGCTGAAAATATCTCCCTCCTTCTTCTCTTCATCATTATTGTCTGTGGATGCTTCTTCACTTGTAAGTCTCAATTCATTCAACGAGCTCTCCAAAGACGTGGCTTCGGTAGACAATGAACTTTCCTCGGCTTTGGGTGACGCAATCATAGGCGACGAAGTCCCGCTTCTGGTCGATAACTTTGCCACATATTTTCTTTGTATGAGCTTGTCCAACGTGGCAACACTCTTACCTGCTGCATTCACAGAGTTTTGGTCAACTGTAAATTGAATGGCTGCAGCAGCGGCCTGTGTTCTCAAATAGTACATACCAGTCTTCAATCCCTTCTTCCATCCGTAAAAGTGCATCGAAGTCAACTTACCCATAGTTGGATCTTTGATGTGAATATTCAAGGATTGAGATTGGTCAATGAAAGCGGCTCTGTCGGCAGCCATATCAATGATGTGCTTTTGAGAAATCTCCCAAACAGTTTTGTATAAGGCCTTGATCTCATCTGGGACATTAGGCAAGGATTGGATGGATCCATTGTTGGCAATAATATTGTTCTTCATAGCATCATTCCAAATACCCAAATCAACCAAGTCCTTCAACATATGCGGATTAACAATCTGGAACTCACCAGCAAGAACTCTTCTGGAGTAGATGTTGGAAGTATATGGCTCGAAACACTCATTGTTACCCAAAATTTGAGATGTGGAGGCAGTTGGCATAGGTGCCACAAGCAAAGAGTTTCTAAGACCATGTTTAGCCAACTTCTGCTTCAACTCATCCCAGTCCCACAATTCGGAAGGCTTTCTGTTCCACAAATCGAATTGTAACAAACCTTGGGAAGCTGGAGAACCTTCGTATGACTCGTAAGGACCTTCTTCAATGGCAAGCTCAATGGATGATTCGACGGCAGCATGATAGATTGTTTCGAAAATTTGGATGTTCAACTCCTTAGCCTCTTGAGAATCAAATGGCATTCTCAATGCCATAAAGGTGTCGGCAAGACCTTGAACACCAAGAGCAATTGGTCTATTACGCATGTTGGATCTTCTTGCCTCTTCAACAGGATAGAAGTTACGGTCGATGATTCTGTTCAAGTTTCTAGTAACAACTTTAACGACGTCGTGCAACTTCTCAAAGTCGTAAGAAGATGTGGTAGAAGTCTTCTCAATGAAAGATGGCAAGGCAATGGAGGCCAAGTTACACACAGCGACCTCATCGGGGGCAGAATATTCAACAATTTCACAACACAAGTTGGAAGACTTGATTATACCCAAGTTCTTTTGGTTCGACTTCTTGTTGCATGCATCCTTGTACAACATAAATGGAGTACCTGTCTCGGTCTGGGCCTCCAAGATGGCGTACCAAAGCTTTTGGGCTCTAACAGTAGTCACACCCTTGCCTTCTCTTTCGTACTTTTCGTAAAGAGCTTCGAACTCATCACCGTAGCAGTCAGTCAAACCAGGAACTTCATTAGGAGAGAATAAAGTCCAGTCAGCGTTTTGCTCGACTCTCTTCATGAACAAGTCAGCAATCCAAAGAGCTGGGAACAAATCTCTTGCCCTGATCTCCTCTTTACCGTGGTTCTTTCTGATATCGATAAAATCGAAGATGTCTGCGTGCCATGGCTCCAAATAAAGAGCAAAAGCACCTGGTCTCTTGTTACCACCTTGGTCAACATAACGGGCAGTGTTGTTGAAGACACGAACCATTGGGATAATACCGTTGGAAGTACCGTTAGTACCAGCAATGTAAGAGCCGGTTGCTCTGATGTTGTGGATATGCAAACCGATACCACCAGCGCTCTTGGAAATAAGGGCACAGGTCTTCAAAGTGTCGTAAATACCATCAATGGAGTCATCCTTCATAGCAACAAGGAAACAAGAAGACATTTGAGGAGAAGGAGTTCCAGCGTTAAACAAAGTTGGCGAACCGTGAGTGAAGTATCTTTGAGACATCAAGTTGTAAGTCTCAATGACACGCTCAATGTCGGAACCGTGGATACCAACAGCAACTCTCATAAGCAAATGTTGGGGTCTTTCAGCAACTTTACCGTTAACACGGAGCAAATAAGATCTCTCCAAAGTCTTAAAACCGAAATAGTTGTAGTTGAAGTCACGGTCGTAGACGATAGCGGAGTTCAACTCGTCGGCATTCTTGGTAATGATCTCGAACGTCTCCTCGGAAATCATTGGAGCATGCTTTCCGGTCTTTGGGTTGATGTATTCGAACAACTCCTTAGCCACTTGGGAGAACTGTTTCGTAGTTTGCTTATGCAAATTGGAGACAGCAATTCTTGCAGCCAAAATGGCGTAGTCGGGGTGAATTGTGGTCATGTAAGCAGCAGTCTCGGCGGCCAAGTTATCTAACTCAATAGTGTTGACACCTTGGTAAACACCAGAGATTACTCTTTGGGTAACAGCGACACAGTCAACATGTTCAGTGTCGAGTCCGTAACACAATCTTTGGATTCTGGCTGTGATCTTATCGAACCGCACAGGCTCTTTACGTCCGTCTCTTTTGAAAACAAACATCAGGTTTTGTTGTTGTAAAGGGAGTTACGAGATGTTGTTAAGGAGAAAAACTGAAAGAGAGAAAAAAAATACCCGCGACCCTCAGCGACTTATATACTGACGAGTGATCATAACAACGCGCACGAAAAGGTTCGACACATACGCGTGGATCCGACACAGACGTGGACGCGATGCAGGTGACGCGCACGAAAAGTTTGGTGGCGCACGTCTTTTGTATCCGAATCTCGCTTCATTAGCTAGGGTTTGGGCAAAGCTTATTAATGGCGGCGAAATTGTTTTTTTTGTGTAGGACAACCGAATCGGGCCAAGATGGACTCCCGTGGTTTGTTTGTTGATTTCCTTTTTGGGTGTCATACTTGCGAAATAATGCAACATGGGTTGACATTCTGTCAGAGTATTAGTAAAGGTACCGCTTTTGATAACTGTAACTCGACATTTAAAAGAAATTAGACAAATCCAATTTCTCTTTTTTCAATTTCCTCGTAGTTGCGTTTTGAAATCAGAGGGTTTGCAAAAGTATAGTCGATTCTTTCTTCTATGAAGAATTGCTCTTGGAAGATCTTGGTGCAGCCAACTTCAGCAGACGAAAATTCGACCTCTGGGGAAGAGACAGCGATTCTTGTTTCGAAAGTTGCCAAAACCACTCATCAAAAAAGTCCTTGTCATCTTCCATCTGAATGTTTTCGATGCTTTCTTTGTAGTTCTGTAGCTGCTCTTATCTAGAGAAAACAGATATAACAGCCTTGGGGGCCACAAAGCTACCGAAACAATAGCTCGAGAGTAAACAAATAGACACAATTCAGAGATTGAATGCTTCTCTCCAATAGTTTTCATGACCAAATTTCTTGAGCACTTGATATGCCTCGTCATCGTTTTCCGTGTACATTGGGGACCATTTCCTAAATGAGAGATCCTTCAATTCTCCTTCCCAAACTTCAACACAGGAGTTATCTAACTTTTCTCCAGATGCCAGTTGATCCCATTTGATTCTACGGGTCATAAGCTTCTTGAAAAACTTCATGCTCTTAGCACCACCTTCCGCAATTACGAGACAGAATCGAGGATTGATTAATGCAATACCAAAAAGACCGAGCTGTTTGGCATTCATATCCACTTTAAAGAAGTGCTGTCCATCTGCAAGAGATTTCACTTTGTATACTGTTGTTACTAGTCCCTTTTGAAGATCGCTAGTCTGAGACTGTTTAACACGCTCCTGCTTCTGTTCGGGGGTAGGCTTTCTAGCCTCGTTTTCGGCCATATGCTTCTCGTATCGGTCTTGAATTTCTTGACGCACACGGCGTTCGACACTGGTTGGGTCTTTAATGGCTTCGTCGGTTAAAACGTTCATGAGGTTAGCAAGTTTGACCTTTGGAGGTGGAGGAGGATCTAGACCAAGCTTGATTCTATCTTGTTTTTCCTTGTGCTTGATTTGACGTTCATTGCGTCTTTTTCTTCGTATTTCATCTTTCGTCAAGTATACTTTTGGTTCAATTATGGTGTCGTTTGGTGGTGGAACAGGGACAGGATGCTGAATGTAAATGGAAATAGGGGCCTGTTCATCGTCCAAGTAAAAGTCTTTACTTTCATCAAAGAACGCTTTGTACAGACGAGTCCGTAAATACGGCATATCCCACCATTCAATGAGCGGTGGGAAAGCTGATCTAAATAAGGTTTCTTGGGTATTGGCATCGGGCAAAATCCCTTTTTGAAGACGTTCTTGTTCATCCTTTTCTTTCTGTAACCTTTCCTGTTCCTGAGCTCGAACTTGGTTGGCTTCTGCGATAAATTTCCCTTTTGGGTTTAATTGCAACGGACGACGACGATGAGAAGACATTGACGAGGCGAAATTCTTCTGATCAATATATGGATTCAAAGCCGTAGCATCAAATAAGTCTCTAGTGGATGCTGATTTCCGGCTTTTCTTAGTTACTGTTGGCACGGCAGCCAATTCACGAAACAATGGATGAACTTCCACATCAAGACCACCTTTTACGTTTTGCTGTTGTGCTTTATTTTGCGGTTTTGCTGTATCTGATGGTTCTTTCAGACTTAGCTGTCTCAGATTCTGATCATCGCTATCATGAGCTCTTTTAGGATTTCTTTCCTGTCTTTGACTCATGTTTATTTCTGTACTGTTCCTCCTTTTATCCTTTAGTGTTATGAGATGCTTATTACCGTTAGGTTTTTATGGATTAGCTAGAGGAACTAAAAAGGACCAGAGGAGACAAATTGAAAAGTTAAAAGAGTGAAACTCAACAAAACACTTCCAACTATGAATTTCAAAGACTACCAATATACAAGACCAATGTATTTTTCACTCGTTCTTAGTCCCTGATGATGTTTGATGGGAATGCCTAATGAGCAGTACTCCACATTATTAGGTTCTCGCCATATCATTAAAGTTGAAAACATCAGCTGATGTCAAGAAAAGATTTGTTTATTTTTAACTTTCTGCATATTTGTAACATTTCCGATTTAAGTAAATCTTCCCCACTATTGCATCCCGTTTCGGTCTGTCTTCCCTCCTCCCTTCAATCTTGCTGCAATCCAGCTGCAAAATATCAATCTACCCTACAATCCTAGTCCATCATGCCCGATTCTAATCAGCCATTGGATCTTAATCTACTATTCAAAACGTGGCTTACTGAAGAAACGGAGGCTTTGGCCAATAAAAGGTCCCGAATGTGTCAGGCTTATAAGAAAGCTGCTGATAACTTGAGTTCGGTATCGGAACCCATCACCACCCCTAAACAACTAAAGAGCGTGCCTTATATTGGTGATAAGATCTTCCATATTCTATGTTCTCGATTACAGAAACATTGTGAACAGAATTCGGTGGAGACCCCCATTTCGTTTGCAAATTACGTAAGTACTCTTCAAAATGGGAAGAGACGACTTGAAGTTGACCAAGATCGGGTCACTAAACAGCGTCGTCAAAGTAAATGGCTCCCAAAACGAAGATCTGGTGGCTGGGCAATTCTTATTGCTCTTTGTAAACATAAAAATGGGCCTGGTTTATGTAAGGAAGAGCTCATTGCGGCTGCAACACCATATTGTGACAGTTCATTTACATCTAATCCAGCAGCAAGGGATTTTTATTCTGCTTGGGACGGAATCAAGACTCTAATATCTCATGATTTTGTTTCTTGCAGGGGCAGACCCAAGATCTATCTGATTACCGAGACAGGTGTACCAATAGCAGAGGCAATCATGCAACAAGAGGGTCTACAAGAGGAGCCGACCGTTTTTGCTGATCCTGAAATATCGTTTGATAATGGAATAAGGGCTACTCCGGATACATCACTACGTGGTGGTCTTTTGGTGGTGGATCCTGCTACAAGTCCCTTAAGACATAAAGTGTCAAACGAAGACCTTACTCACTCGCCTATTCTCTCGCCTTCGATAAGTACCATATCAAACAATCTTCCTAATGTCATTGATACTAACAAATCTTCTCGCAAGATTCATGATATCGAAAACAAAACCTACGGTGGTATTAAGTATGATATATGGTGTCCTGACGAGTATGAAATCATTCTTATAATGGACAATAGAGAAGTTCGGTCCCAATTGGAGCGAGACTATTTCCAAACTCGAATTCTTTCTAGTGGAATTAATTGCAAGGTCAGGAACTTGTCGGCAGGCGATGTTCTATGGATTGCCCGTCATAAAAAAACTGGATTAGAAGTGGTATTGAATCACATTTGCGAAAGAAAAAGATTGGATGACTTGGCCATGTCTATACGAGATGGAAGATTCACCGAACAAAAATCCCGTTTGAGAAATTCGGGCCTCAAACATATATATTACCTTGTCGAAGAAGGAGGTTTAGGTGATATTCAACGAATCCTTGATATGAAACAAGCCATCGAGACTTCGATATCTATGGTGATGACAAATTCCAAATTCTTTTTGAATCGATTCAAGCGAACTGACGATACAATCGAGTGGCTTCAAACGATGACAGACATCCTCATTCGTAAACATGAGGGCTTGAGATTGATTGTCTTAAAACCAAACTGTGTGGAGACAAGAGATGAATATATTCTGATGCTCAACGACTTTCGGGATAACTTCGAGTCAAATAAGTGTACCTATGAGTGTGTTCACAAGTACTCTTTGTTCCAAGCCTCTATGACAAAGACAACAATGATGACAGTAAAAGAAATGTTTATCTCTATGCTCATGCTGATTCGTGGGATGTCTTTGGAAAAAGCTGTTGTAATGCAAAACCATTTTCAAGTTCCTCGGAATCTCATTGAGTACTTCTTGGAACATGGAGCGGGAAAGACTGAACATGAGAAAGGGGTTCTAATAATGGATCTTTTTCAAAATGAAATGGGTTCTAAAAAGTATAATAAGCCATTACTGATTGCTGTGTATCAAACTTGGGGCAAGGAATAGAGTGTTTTGCAACAGTTCAGTGTATCGAAGAGTCAAACACACAAACGTGAGATTTGAAGGTGAGAGGATTTCAAAAAAATGTTGATCTACTGAAAATTCTACATCTTCTAATACGTTTAATTGTTTTCCTCTACGAATTAATTACTTCAATGGAGGTTATCGCCAGCGCTGGTGAAGATGGTCAAGGTCAAATGCATAGACCAAAGACCTTCAGGAATGATCATTTTTTATTGCCCTAACAGCTTTTTTGTTGAAAGAGAAATGGAAAAAAAATTGCTCTGAGATTCATCTGATTAATTGCAATTTCTGGCCTAAGCATGTTTTTCAACCCAAGCTACTGTGCAAACCAAAAATTTTCAGACCAACTTCGACTTACTAGTCTTCAGTCGCCATGCATTGTACGGCCGTGAACCTTAGTAAAAACACGCTTAAGTACGGCGGAAAGTCCGGTGTCTTGCCGAAAGTCCGGCCTATCTTCAAGGGAAACCCCATCATCCCCCCTGCTGAGTGGGAATTGGCTGAGAAGGCTAAGATCGAGCAGGGCTATGTAGAAGGTGTTCCTCTCCCCAAGAGAAAAGGATTCAAATTCGAAAGAGAACCCAAGACGGCGCCTGTTGTCACTGTTGAAGAGAGACTTCAAAATATCATGAAACATAAAGCTCCACCTGCTGACCTAAGTGGCTTGAGCCCCGAGGAGCGTTGGGAGGTTCAAAAGACACAAATCAGAATGGACCACTTAAAGGAGGCCTATTTGACGGAAGCCAAAAGAGTTGAGAGAATATCTGCTCTTCAAGCTGAAAAAGTTGCCGCCGATGCCAAGGCTGCTGCAGAACAAAAGTATGAGGAATCTGAGGCTACGAGATTGACTCTTCCAACCATCGACTCGTACCTTAAGGGACCAATTATGAGACATAGAACACCAGAGGAGAAGGCTATCTTAGAGGAACAACGTCTTTTGAACAGAAAGACCATGGAGTTGCAGGTGAAGGAGGCCAAGGCCAATGAGTTATTGGAGTTGTACCACTCATCGGAGAAGTTTATTACTACTGAGGAGGAGTTGGATGCCGCTATTTCCGATGCTTTTGAGAACAAGATGGGACACTTTGAGAGTTCTGAGCGTTTGGCTGAGGATAAGTTATTCGGCTACTTCAGTTCGTTCTCTGACTCTCGTGCTAACGAGCAACTTGTCAGAGACCATATTCTTGGTGAGATTGATGGAAAGCCAGGTCTTGCCACTGTCCAGGATACTTTGAGTGGGGAGGCTGAGAAGTATTCTAGAGATGCTGAGTCCAAGCTAAATAACCGTTCCTAAGCATGTAAATAGTATATTCCGGGAATGGGAGCAGAGAATTGGTGAAATGAACATCCATCAACATCCAAAACCCATCAACATCCAAAAAGAATCAATGAAATTAGAAACTGTTGCATTTAAAATAATGAATTTTCTTCCCGTTGACTAATTATAATCGAACTCATCCTCGATCCTAGATCCCAGATCCCATATCCTAGATCCCAGATCCCATATCCCATATCCCATACTAGCCAAAAAAGCCAACCATCTGGACAATCGACGAAAACAAAAAAACATATTACAATTATCCCATGTGAAAACAGAAGAAAGAAAACAAAATTTTATTAACTTCTTCTACTATTGTCTCTTTCTCCATCCATTACTTCACCATCCATCACTACACAATCCGTCACTACTTCATCGCTTCATCACTTCACCAGACCTCCACACTAACACCAACACCTCTCCCCTACAAACATGTCTGCCTCAGACAAAAATGCATCAAAAATACCCAGCTACCTGGCGTTGTTTCATGCAGTGCAACGGAAACGTTTACGTTATGTCAATCGTGTAATTGTATTGGCTTCTTTGGTGGTTTCTGTGGCATGGAAACTCCCATTCCCAGAGTCAAGATGGGAGTTCCTTTACTTGATATATCAGGTTCCAATTGTTTGTGTTTCGCTTATATTTGTCAAATTTTGTCGTGAAAGAAACTCTGTAGTTGAGTATCTGCGAGCAAAGACGTTGGTGGAACATATTGGTCTTAGTTTGGTGTCCTGGCTGTTTGTCTTCACTGGTCTTTATCATGTTGCGTCAGCAGTGTTGTTTTTCGGTGCTTATCTTTCGCAAATTCCGTTATTCGGACAATACTATGTTTTGAGTAAAGAGTTCCGGAAAAAACCTGCCGTCAATGATCAATGGATCTACTTTTGGTTTTATTCCATCGTGTGTGCTATCTCCTACTCAGCACAACAACTCGTTTTCCAGCGGAACAGACTCCGATTCAAATACGGGGTATCTTCCTCCAAACCTCAAACTGTCATCTTTTCTACAGTTCCAGCAATCTTGGGTACCTCCTTGGTGTTTACCCTAGTGAACACCATTACATCACCGTTCATTTATTTCTGGGTCAGACCTACCATCTATGCGCTCGCCTCGGTCCCCTTAACTATTGTATCTGTGGATCCAGCCATGCCTCCATTCCGAATGGGTTTCCACAACGTGTTGTCTATTTCCTTCGTATCGTTCATTCTATTCGTATCTTGGGAATTCACCAACCACGTATATGAAACGTATGCAAAGATTGGCTGTTTGGATGGTGATCATTTAATAAGTTCCAAGTCCCTGTCTCCAGTTGAATCTTTATTGCTGGGCCTTCGAGATGTATCCATTGAGAACCAACTAGTGCGTTTGTCTGCATTCCAAGAATTGGCCTTTGTTGCGTCTCATGATACTCCAGAATGTCTCAGTATTCGTAAAGCTATTTACTCGTCGACTAGAGCTTCTTCTACTTCTTCATTTTCTTCCATGTGGGAAGCCATTTTGGACGAATGCTCTCTTGTTATTAACGAAGTATCTTTGAGAGTAAATTACAGAACAAAATCTGATTTAGATGCATTGAAGAATCTTGAGCTCGATGTGACTCAGGAATTGGCCAAGTCCCCCAATAACGAATCTCTGATCTTTGGCAACTCAAGTGCCATATACTCTCCAATGGATAAGAGCTTCGTTCAAAAGCAACCGATAAAGGACGAACTTGTAAAGGAAAAGGACGATCTCAAACAGACAAACTCATCGCCTTTGGCAAATCTTGCATTTCTTCTTCCTGTCAAAAAATTTGTGTTGGACTTTATTTACTCGAACTCTAATCATTCGTCAAAGTCTATCCCGATAGATCATATTCGCCGTTGGGTCCATGCGAAAAAGGAAAAGATTTTACAGAGTGATATTGGTCTTTTCTTTCGTGTGTCTCTCAAAAGAGACGCAGAATCCAGAGTACTTGCCCCAGTCAATTGTGGTAACAGCATAATAGCTCTTTCAGGCCTTCTTTTACACGCTGTGGAAGAAGATCGTTACAACACTGTCACAGACCAAAATATTAGTGATGTGTTCAATTTGTTGGAGCGTCCCATCAGAACTTGCATTAATTACACTAACTTTGTTCCAGCCAGTGTTTTCTTAACAGAAGTTCAAAAAACATCTGCAGAAGCCAGATCCCATCAGCTAGTGGCCCTTTTACACGATATGGCCATGCGTGAGTACATCAACATCTGTGTTAAGTACAATTATAAGCTCAATGATCTTCTGTTATCGCCAAGAGCTTTTAAGTTGGCCAAATGGGTCATTGATGCATCAATAGCCCAACAACTGCAGCGAAAGCATCAACAGATCTCTCAGATATTTCAATGAGACTTCCACGTTAATAAAAATCTGAGAAAAGGAATCTGACTCCACTACATGGAATTTTGCATACCTTTTATTGTTTGAGCCAATAATGGTGATTGCTGACCTAGACAATAATCATAGTTGACGCCCTCGCATTTTTTTGATAAATGTGTATTACTCTTGGGTTTTATTCACGAGATCAATCGTCGCATTCTGTGAATTATACTTCCTTAGATGATTAAATAACACTTTCAGTCAATAATTGAATATGGCTTCGGTGACAAATTTCACCAGGTTTAAGTGTATTTTTACATGCCCAATATCACGAAGTCTTTCAGAGTCTCTTTGAAACGTTCGTGCTATCATTAGTATTGAGACAATCTTAATTCAGGATTCAGTTTGTTGGATTCTGGTTATCATCACTGTAGGAGGTAGTTGGAGGAAGAGTGTCAAGGAGAACTGGTTTTATGACTTCTTCGTCGAATTTTGTAAACCACTTTGCGTGCTCTTCTGCACTGAGAAATGCGTTCAAAACTCCCATTGAGTTTGAATTATTGTAAGGTGAGTCAGTTACTCTTGTGGAGCCACCGGAAATGAGATCTTCCACGTCACTTCCATTGGATGCCTCCTCTTCAAGAGCCAAGTCTGATTGCGAGTCAGCAATAGTAGTAGAAGACTTCATATATGGTAGAGTTGTTCCACTGAGGGAAGTTCTAGGAAACGTTCCAACGGTGCTTCTTCCGCTTGGCGCGCTGCGTCTGTTACCCATCGAGATACTGGGGCTGGCGGTGGGCAATTTTGGAGCTTCGATGTCAAATTCATAGTCAGAGTCGTCATTTTCGTCGACACAACCTACTTTGATTCCAAGAATTTCGAGCATAGAGGCAGTGGTTCCTCCGAAAAAGATAACAGTGAGAACAACCACCACAAGAACTGTAGCCAATAATGTGGACTTAGCTTCTCCTTGAAGGCCAAGAGCCAAAGCAACACCCACCGCACCTCGTAAACCCGCCCAAAAGATCATCATTTGGTAAGAGTGGCTTATTTCATCTGGATTAATAGGGTTTGATAAACCACCAGACATTGCCATATTTCTGTTGAATCTCTCGTATTTCGTATGATATAAGAAGTTCAAAAAGCGTGAAAGTGGGAAAACTGCACACCAACGAGCCACACAGATCAGAATAAAGGTAACAATGATAAGAAGTGGTTTGAAAACAAGTTCAACTTCAGTAAACAAAGACAACCCCAAATAGATGAAGATGAAGTTCTCGCTTAGTTGGGCCAAGAACTGGAAAATATACTTTGTAGCGATCTGAGTTCTGCGGGACATGTTGTAATATGCGTAATGTTTCAATGTGATACCACAAAAAAGCAAAGATACGATTCCGGACATGTGAGCTCCATTCGAGAAGAAATAGGATTGATAGGCGATAAGGAGTACCAAACATGTTTCGATCTGGGGGTATCTTCTGATGTGAGAATGCTTCAACATGAGAGCAACCAAAATACCGATGGTGATACCAATGATTGTTGATATTGTAAATGTCATTAAGAACAAGCCAATACCTTCAAACATGGAAGAGAATCTGACAGGTTTGCCATGGAACTGTTGACAGGTTTCAAACATGACAATGGAAATGGCATCATTTAGAAGCGACTCTCCAAAAATAATGGTGTACAACTTTGGATCGACTTTGTATGCATTGAAAATGGACAAGATAGTCACAGGATCAGTAGCAGAGAGGGTTGCACCAACGGCCAAAGCATCGACCCATTCCAAATGTACGTCATCGAAGCCAAGGGCCGTCCAAACATAGAGGATTGTTCCTAAAACAAGAGCAGAAATAAAAGTTCCTGGGATTGCAAAGGTTAAGATAGATCCAATGTTACGGAAGAAGTTTGCCTGATGAAGCTCATAGCCTGAGTTGAGAATAATTGGCGGCAAAAGAATGTTGAAAAAGTAACCTGATTTGAACTTAACAGCATCTTGGATGTAGTGGCCTGGTGCTACTCTGATGACCAAACCAACCACCATTCCATAGAAGATGGAGAGAACAGTCTCGTGGATAGCTTTTATACGTCGTTGTTGGAGATAGTAAGAGGACCATAAAGCTGAACATAATAAAGATAAGAGAATAAAAAGGGCCCAAGATGAAAACATTTCTTCCGTGACGGGATCACCTTCCATATCATCTGGAGAATCTGCGTAATCATCGCCAGCCCCAACAGCTCTTTTGAGTAGCAGGGGAGCCAGTCGTATCACCATATCAGCTATATAGCTGGCCACTTCGTTCATGATAATGGATAATTTTTATTAGTTGAAGATGTTGAGACGTTGCAGATGTTGAAGAAGTTGCCAAATTGGGACGAACTTGGAAAAGTTGTAGATGTTGGAAAAGTTGTAGGTGTTGGAAAATGGTTGCAATCCTGTGCGGCTGTTGAACAGGTGTAGTATGTGGAGGAATAAGTCGGGTTAATATATAATCAGAGAAGAGATTAAGGAATTTAGGGAGACTTTTTTAAAGCTTTGAAGTTAGATGTAAATGATTTTGGATTTTAAAACTAACAATACTAATATCTTTTGTCTTTCCTTGTTTTGGTTGTTTTTGGTTGTCCTTCTGTTACTGACCCTTGGTTAGATAATGATTACTGGATTGTCTATTATTTTGGTTATTCAAATGAATAAAATTTTTCTTAGTTTCTCTATTAAGAATTGTAGATATTGTTTACTCTATAGAGATTAACGGTTTCGTTTACTCTGCTTAGTAGATGCTGTGGTTGTACCAAGGAAGACAGTGGTCCATTTATATCATCGACCCATTGATATCAGCTACGTGTCGGGGTATTTTTTGGTTTAAATGAATACACTCGCAAGTATCATTTTATTGACATGGGTGAAATGTGCCACGAAGCTTGAGATTTACTTGGTCTTGATACTGCTATGGCTGTCAATCTACTAATGGCTGCTAATGGCTGCAAATGGCTCCCATGTCAGGCCCCGTATGGGCAATATGGCTCTATTTTTACAGTACCAGGCAATAAAATATAGTTTACTAGACCAATAAAAAGATTAATTGAGTTTTGTTAAGTTTTTTGAAGTTTTGTTAAGTTTGAAGAATTGTTAAGTAGACTTGGTTTAAAGAACTGTGAGATAGGCTTTGTTTCAAGACTGAAGGTAAATTTAGTGTAGCGATGCAATTGACTAATTAGGATACCCAGAGTTTTGGCTGCTGTTCATACTTCTCTTCTCCCTTTTGGAACGTATTGACAGCAGTTCACGGTGGAAAACCTGTAATGTGTCGATTGTAATGGCCTGATAGATCAACAACCACAGGCAGTATTTTGAAAGATATTCAAAAATTTGTTGTGACGCGTTAAGGTATTCTAATACTACTTAAATGTTGTTAGATAGTAGAAATGTTCTTGGGCAATTATCATATTCTCTTCAAGTCTAAAACTCCCGATACTTGTCAGAACATTCTAATACAACCCCGAGAATCCAACTGAAAATCGTCACCTTTACAATAAGAAAAAACAAAAACTTCAATTTATTTGGCCAATTTCCTTCAATTTTCTTCTTTTAACTAAGTTGAGTTACGATGCAACCTCCCAAGTAATTTTAAGAACACTTATAAGTATATACCCGAAGGAAATTTGGAAAAATAAATTACCAGGGTCAAACTCTTCAGCAACTGTATCCAAAAAAAAGAAAAAACCAAAAGCAAATCCGTTTCCGGTAACTGGTCAATTTTCAATCCAGATCCAAAACGTCGAAAAATACTATTGGAGCCTGATCTGAATTCTATTCTGGCCCAGAATGACCAAATAGCTTCGCCTATTTATTAATAGGTATATCTTTTAAGTTCACTAACGTACCTCCTTCTACTATCCTTCTTCTATCTTACTTCTATTGGCAGCCATTTCTGATGCAGACTTCCTCAACTTCACCAACTATGCAACACCAAAGTGAATCTCTGTCTGAAAAATAAAATTCCACAACCTCTACCAAGAATTTTCAAATTCTTTCATCGACTTTTAGGTTCAACTAATCCTTTTGATACAAGTCAATTCACCTTAGTTCTAGACAACCCATCTTAGTTCAAGTCAACCTTCTTAGTATATTCAAACCTTCTAATATAAATCAAAAAATAAATGTATCACTAAAATGACCAAAATCACGAAAGGAATGAAATTTGGCTTATTTTCTAACCCTTAGTATCTATCTACTAATTAGTAGTCACTGTGAAACTCTGATCATTAAACCAAACCCAATCATATTTGAGACAATTTGAAAATCGTTCAAAACTATTTTTTAAAAAATTTTCTTAAAAATTATATCCTACATATCCTCTCTAAACATTCTGCCTCCCTTCTTCTTCTCTTCTTCTTTTCGACCCCCCACCGGATGTACGGGTTTCTCCCTCCAACAACGAAATTTCAATCCCAATCTTCCTTCCCAAAACTTCCCCCTCCACCATCATCAACAATCTCATGGACGACCCTCTGGATCTCTCGTACTACCTTGGTGGTAGTGCCTTGGAGTCAGTATTGGCGCTCGATATCGCTATTGGTTCCGGAGATATCGTTTCCATCGATGAACTTCCTGAAGACCCTCAAGAGCTTGTGGGCTTCTTGCAAGGCGAAAACTGTAGTTTGAAATACTGGATCCTTGTTTCTAAGGCCTACCTTAGAGAAGGAAAACCTTCTGACGCCTTGGGTATCGCTACCCTGGGCCTTGATGCTGACTTCCTTCTGGAATCTGACAAACACGCTCTACACTCCCTCCAAGGCTGGATTTACATGAAATCGGCCAGTGAAGGAATTAACAGACTTGAAAATTTGAACAAAGCATCCGATGAATTTTCCAATGCCGGTGACCCTTCGGACCCTTCTAACCTTTTGGCTAAAGCTCAGCTTCATGTCTACAGAGACGAGGCAGAAGCTGCTCTCCGAATCTATGATGAACTCTTAAAAAAAGATTCTAATAATTGTCTTGCCCTTCTAGGCAAAGCGCAAATGATTTTGCGCAAAACTCAAAATTACGCTAACGCTTTGAAAATATACCAACAGGTGTTGGTAATAAACCCAGCAATTAAACCTGACCCTCGTATTGGAATTGGAATCTGCTTTTGGTTCTTAAAGGATCGCGAAATGGCTATTAAATCTTGGGCTAGAGCTATCGAATTGGACTCTTCCAACTTCAAAGCTAAATTGTTATCTAACTTGGCCTCTTTTGACTCTGTCTTTCTGAACTCGCTTTCCGACAATCTTTTCCTCGAAGGTTACAAAAGCTCTTTGCAAGAACTCTCCCAGTTGCAACTTCAGAACAATGATGACAATGTGGTCTTATTGGCTCTCTGCTCTTTCTTTTATTCTAAGGGCAAGTTCGACGTAGTAGAGAAAATCGCCTCCAAGATATCCTCATCCGCTACATCTTCCGATTCTTCGCGAGGCAATATCAAGCTGTCCACTTTTGAATCCAAAGTTGTCTCGTCTGCTTCTTATTGGATGGGAAGAATTTCTTACTCTAAGGGAGATTTTGCTCAAGCACAAAAGTGCTTTCACGAAGCTACTCGTGTCGATGAGAACAATTTGCTTGCTAAAGTAGCTCTAGGCCAATCTCAGCTAAGCAGAGACTCTGTGGAGGAAGCAATTTTGTCCTTTGAGTCTGTGTTGAAAAGCAACCCTAAATGTCTCGAGGCGATCTATTTGTTGGGTTCCATATACGCCAAAAGCAGTTCCAAGACTAAGCAAGAACAGGCTATTCAGATGCTTGAAAGGTACATTCGTTTATCCAACAATAGAGGTTCAGCTGTGGCCAACCAAAAAGATGCTGAAGCACTTTTGAACAAGGAACCAATTGCTTTGAACGCCTATCTCATTTTGAGTAAATTGTACGAAACTCAAGACCTCGCTCAATCTTTGACTTATCTCCACAAGGCAATCGAGTCAAGAGAACAGATTAAGCAGGCTGTTCCTTTGGAAGTGTACAATAACGTTGGTGTTTTTAACTTTTCGAAAAATCAAATTGAAAACTCCGTCAAATACTTCAATTTGGCTCTTTCGGGTCTCGAGGAACCATCAGTTTCTCCTGAGCTTAAGTCGGACTTGAAGATCTCCCTTCTATACAACCTTGCCAGAACTACTGAGGCAAAATCAACCGAGGAAGCCATCTCTATGTACGAGGAGGTTCTTCAAGAGTGTTCAACCTATGTTTCTGCTAAACTCCGACTCTTATTTCTCGATGCTGTCTCCACAAACAAAACTTCTAAGAACGAGATTGAGCAAGAATTGAAAACGCTATTGGATGAAAATGCTTCAGACATGGAGATTCGTTCATTCTATGGTTGGTTTATTAAAACATTTGGCAAGAGAATTGGTTTGCAGCCAGATGCCGAAAGTATCCATCAAAAGGAAACTTTGGTGAAATTTGACTCACATGACTCATACGCCTTGATTTCACTCGCTAATATTTACTGCATAATGGCTAAGGAGTTAAAAGGGTCCAAGGAAGATGAAAAAAGAAGAAAATATTTCATTCGTGCCATCGAACTTTACACCAAAGTCTTATCTATTGACCCAAAGAATGTCTTTGCTGCGCAGGGACTCGGTATGGTCTATATCGAAAACAAGGAACAAACCAAAGGTTTAGATATTTTGAGAAAGATCCGTGACTCGTTGAACGATATCTCGGTCTACCTAAATTTGGGCCATGTGCTTACAGATATAAAACAATATGCCAAGGCAGTTGAGAGTTATGAGATTGCGTTGGTACGGTTTACAGACAACCAAGACTTCAAGATCATTGGTTTCTTGGGCAGAGCTTGGTATTTGAGAGGTATTGCCGAAAAGAGCCTTCCTTATTTGAAAAAGTCACTTCAATGCTCGGAGGAAGCTCTTGCAAAGGCTACCGGAGTCAAAAGTTCTTTACGATACAATGTTTCATTTATTCAGTTCCAAATTGCTGACTTCATTACCAAATTGCCCATTGAGGAAAGAAGTTTGGATGATATTAATGAGGCCATTACTAATTTGAACTTTGCCATTGAGACTTTGAACAGTTTGGCATCAAAAGAAGAGGAACACCCGCCATATCCAAAGAGCGAGCTTAAGGCAAGAGCAGATTTGGGAGAAACCACTCTTCTTAATAGGTTGAATGCTAGTTTGGATGAAACCAGACAGAGTATTGCACAGCTTGAGGGCAAACTCGAAGAGGCAAAGAAGCTTCGTGAAGAAGCGGAAGCTAAAAGAGTTAAAGAACAAGAACTCATATTTGCCGAACGGAAGGCTAGAGAAGAGCAAATAGCTTTGGAGCGGGCTAAGTTGCAAGAGCAGGCCACTCAATGGGTAGAGGAATCGAGACAAGACATGATTGTCAACGATTCAGATGACGAAAAGTTCGATGAAAATGATGAAAAGGCCAAGCTGTCGAAGCTAAATGGAAAGAAGAAGGGGGGTATCAAAGGTAAAGGTTCTAAGAAGAAGAATAAGAAGAAGAAGGATCTCATTAATGACAGCGATGATGATGAGCCATCTGCAGTGGAGTCCGAACCTGAGGCTGACATGTCATCCGATGGCGAGGCTGCATCTACAAAGAAGAAAGCAGTTTCAAAAAAGGGTGGAAAGCGGAAGAGAAGAGCTATTGAGGATGAAGAAGACGATGGTGCTGAACCAGGACAGCCTGTGGCCGAGACCTCTAGCAAAAAAAAGAAGACTCATAAATCTGAAGAGACTGTTGAAGACAGTTCTGATCAGGATGATTTATTCTGAATGAGGTAAAAGTTAACCTATGTAAAATGGAATATAATGAACACATACAGATTTCGAAGAGTCTTGAATGTACTAGCATTGATGTTCACAGGGAATTCAAACAGATCAATAATGACAACGGTCTAACAAGAAATACTCTCGCCTGGTCAAGACTCCATGATATTGGTAATCACGCTCGGTGTGTCAATAAGTAATCATCTGACCAAGAAAGACATTATTCAGATCTATTCATTATTCCAAAGACGCATCAGCTTCTTACTCTCGTAGGTCATTCGATATAGATCCTTCTCGAACTCATCTAACGAAAGGAGAAATGGAGTGCTGACATGTTTGACAGTGTTTGAAGCATAATTATCGATTTCCATTGCTCTTTCTTTAAGCATGATCATGACCACATCAATAAGTTCCTTTTCATTGAACATACCAGCCCATTTTTCACAGACTTTATAGTAGTTAGCCATGATTCGATGTAGATCGACAGACTTGGGATCTGCACGAATAGCGTTTAAGACTTTAGCTGATATGAAGTCCGGCTCCAAAAGCTCGATGAATGTGTCTTGGGTATGTTCCAGTGTAGAACATACGGCCAAAACCTCCGCTAGCCACATGGGAAGATCAACTTTTGTGCCTTTTTCAATCAGTTTGCCGGGATTACCTTCTAGGTAACCAAGACCAGGTACGGAGAGATTGAATTTGCAAGGGATTTTCTCTCCTTCTGCAAGAATATCATTTATATCGTAATAACCCATGATGACTATGATTAGTTGGATGAGTATAATGGTAGAGGATGAGTAGTAGAAGACGGGTAGAGTGGTAGAAGATGAGTAGAGTGATGGAAGATGGATAGAATATTAGTTTTGAAACTTTTTGAAGACTTCTTGTTGACGATTGGAGGATTTTGGCTAAGTTTTGTTACTGATTAGTTGATTCTGGTATGATCTTGGATGATGTTGGGTGAGTCCTAGGAGATCTTGATGACTGCTAGAAGATCTGGATGAGTTAAAGCTCTTGAACGACTAATGCAACTGAAGGTGTATTTGTTATTATCTTCAGTTTTGCTAATCTTGATGATGTTTTCGATTTTTCCGTTCTGCTTTTGGTATTGCCGTTGCTACAATAGCAATATAGACGCTGTGGGATCGCGTCATGGTTGCAAAAAACAGCTGGGGGTAGTCCAGCACCGCTAGGGTCTGTAACATAAATGAAAAATGATGATATCTTTTGGTTATCGGTAGATTATATATTGAAATTATTTCTTTTTTTTTCTTTTGTGTTCTTTCAAGTTTGTTGAAATTTGTTGACGGTTCAATCCCGTTTGGTTTCGTTTTATTTTGTCTTTATTCATCCAGTATCGTCAAGTTGACCTGAATTTTTGTCCAATTTATCAGATTTTCTTCAAGTCATCAGGTTTTTTCAAAGTTGTCAGTTTTCTTTGGTTTCAAAACTTGCCAAAAAATTCCTTCTTCTATCCTCTTCTTCCCTGTTTCATATCCCTCTCCATCATGTTCTTGAGGTTCATACTTCTCTACAACTTCTACAAAAAATACACCAACTAACCAAAGAACTGCAATTTTTTCAAGTAAATGTCAAAAAAATTCCATTTCTCTTATTTCTCCCTTTCTTTCAAAAAAACCCAATCATCCCGAGTTCTTCTGAGTGCTGATGTTCTCGAACTTGTACCTCATCGATTTCATGCATTATTACCCCCAGGCTCATCGAATCACCTCATAAGATCAACACCTTAAACACCAACACGTAAAACCTCACCTCACAAAAAAATGCCTGCAAAATCTTCATCAATCGAATTTATTGACGACGAAGACACTAATGCTCTCATAAACTATAATGACGCCATCTCTTACTGGCTGTCTGTCCCTGCCTCTGTCAATGGTGTTCTAGGAGGCTTTGGAGAACAAACCCCAGTTCCTAAAGCAGATATCATGGGCTCATCTACTTTCATCCGAAAACTCCAAACAAGGATGGAATTTCCTGCTGGCGAAAAACTCACCATTGATATGGGTGCTGGTATTGGACGTATCACCAGAGACTTCTTATGGAGAATCAGTGACAGATGTGACTTATTGGAGCCTGTAGCCCCATTTGTTGCCCAGATGAACCAAGAACTTGTCCAAGTTGCTCAAGCTGGTAAGCTTGGTGACATCTATCCATTCGGAATGCAAGAATGGACATGTGACCCTGCTAAATTAGGGAAATACTGGTTGGTATGGTGTCAATGGTGTGTGGGCCAATTGCCAGATCAAGAATTGGTTGAGTTCTGGATAAGATGTAAACATGCTCTTGCTCCCAACGGTACACTTATAGTTAAGGAAAATATTGCACCTGAGCTGGACATTTTTGATTCCACTGACCTGAGTGTTACCAGAACAGATGCCAAATTCAGACAATTGTTCCAACTAGCTGGATACAAGCTTATAGCGACTGATATTCAAAAAGGTATGCCCAAGCAATTATTTCCTGTGAGGATGTACTGTCTCAAGGCTCTCTAGGTTTTACTTTGATAGCTTAAGGTTTCAGAGCTATTCATACCATATGGGAAGTTGTTTGGAAGCTATTCTATATCTTTGCAACAGGTTATCGATTGCTTTTCGGCATCTTTTCGGTTGATGGGCATTCTTTGTGTAACATTGCGAAAAGTGTTCCAATTGCCTAAAGAAAACTGAAATTTTGCTTTGATTTATGGACTGTGGTCTCAATTCGACCTGTTAACTCGACATGACTCTTCCAATTCGACCAATCAAATCAATCCTTACATTATATCTGTCAAATCACTCCTTCAAATTAATCAGTCAATGCCATCAGTCAACTCCATCAAACACTTCATATATAACCCACTAATTTCCACAAAAGATGTTCTAAATATAAACAAGTCTAAATGATTCGTGAAATTCTCGTCCAATTTCACCATCTTTACCTTCAATTTTAATATTTTGATTTTCCCCGCTTTTGAATTCTACGTCTTCTTGTCTTGTCTCATGCGATGAGCTTTGCGATGAGTTCCTCCCACTTCCTAAGATGTCGTCACAAGCAAAATGGGCAACAATTGGCGCTCTCACTGCTCTTGCTGTCGTGGCATTGCTAGATAAGTACCGTGATTCTGTTCAAGAGTCCAAATCGAAACCAGAAAATGGTTCCAAACCGTTAAAGAAGGCCCATTCGGAGGAGCTCATCAAGGAACAGCTTGCTAGAAACTATGCCTTCCTTACAGAAGAAGGTATGGAGAAAGTACGGTCTCAAAGAATCGTGGTAGTAGGTTGTGGTGGTGTTGGATCCTGGGTGGTTACCATGTTGGTCAGATCGGGAGTTGGTGCCATTCGAATAGTTGACTTTGATCAGGTGTCTCTCAGTTCCCTCAACCGTCACGCAGTTGCAAATTTGGCAGATGTGGGTAGACCAAAAGTGGAATGTTTGCGTTCTCATATGGAGAAAATTGCTCCATGGGTCGATATTCAAACCCGTAATCAACTCTGGAACCTTCAAGGTGGAGAGGACTTGATCTTCGGTGACAACTTCGAACCAACTTTGGTGGTCGATTGTATTGACAACATTGACACTAAGGTTGATCTTTTAGCGTTCTGTCACGAACGTGATGTTCCTGTCATCTCGTCCGGTGGTGCTGCTTGTAAGTCAGATCCTACCCGAATCAATATTGCCGATATTCTGAAGACCGAAGAAGATCCGTTGGCACGTTCGGTAAGAATTCGTTTGACAAAGAAAGGTATTATCGAAAATATTCCTGTTGTTTTCAGTGCTGAAAAGCCGGATCCTAGAAAGGCCAAACTTTTACCCTTGAATGAAACTGAAGTGGAAAAGGGAGATGTTGATCAACTTGCAGCTATGAGAAACTTCCGTGTTCGGATTTTACCCGTGCTCGGAACAATGCCAGGAATGTTTGGTCTTGCTCTTTCAACACATATCATCACAACCGTAGCAGGCTACCCAACGGAGTACGTGGAGGGAAAAAATAGAATCAAGTTCTATGATGGAATCTTGCAAAGTTTGGCGGGACAACAAGCCCGTATTGGACATCTTGACCAAAGGACTCCGATCTCCATGAAGGATGTTCCTTACATTGTTGAGGAAGTTTTCCGTGGAAAGTCTGTTGTTTCTAACTACTCGACCAGATTGACTCTTTCTAGATGGAGACCCGATCAAGAGCTTTCTTTCCAAAACATTGTTGTCATGACCAAGGATGAACAACGCATTCATGAAGAAAAAGTGTTGAAGAATGGTGCTCCATTAGAAGAGGTTTATGGGGACGAAGTTATGAGAAGGGTTGATATGAGATTTGCCCAAGAAAAGTATTACTCTTCTTTTAGATAGTCAATTGTGGCGGTGATCTTTATTTTTGAAAACTTGTATTTAGTAACTAGATTGATGTGGTTGTGTGAACTGTATTAGTTAGAAGGCTTGAGCGCGTGGACTTGACGATACCAACTTGAACTTTTTGAAATATATTATCTATACAACTCTTTAAACCGGATTAGCTAGATTAATCATGGTATGTAATAGCAGTATCATGTTAGCCATAAATTAGTGAAGATGTAGCGAGAAGACCACCAATGAACTTGCGACGAAAAGAAATCCTTCTTCAAAGAGTATAAAATTTTTTATTGGAGAGAAATTTCTTATCATTCCGAATTATCTCTGAAAACTTTTGCCAGCAGGTGTTAGATTGGGATCAGTCCATGTCATGTAGACGATAGTGTGACAACACCAATTGACTAATTAGAAAACGCAGAGATTTTTTAAAAACGAGTAACTCCTTCCATGTTTGTATAAGTGATTCGTTCGGGGATATTTCCTTCTATGCTTCTATACTGCCAAAAGAAGTACACTTACACAGCTAATAGGCACAGTTGGTCCCATATATAAAGGGTTCGGTTCGCCGTCTTCGTTGATACCACCGAAAACATAAAATCAATATGAAACGGATAATTTTTTAGTTACTCACTAGTCTAAAAGTCGATTGCTGTTTCTGTCTTTTGATACTTAGAGATCTTGAATTTCATTTGATCTGAAATCATTCCAATATACGTTCCCAATTTTTGTTCCCAAAATAAGATTCCAAAACATGTGCTCAATCCATTAAATTTTTCAATTTTTTTGTTTAATATCTATTTTGATTTTAATTTCTACCTCTTACACTTCTAGTACTAGGAATTGGACAGCATTAGCACAACAGATGCAACCACAAAATACATCAAACAAGAGAGAAAAAATTATAATAAAAGCATGATAATTAACCCAATTCATCACTCTTCAGTCAAAAAGTTGTAATATCTGACAATCCGGGTAATCACATCTCACATCTCACTTCTCTCTTTCTCTCTTTCTTTCTCTCTTTCTCTGTCTCTCACTTCACCTCACAGACTCACTTCTCTCTCACAGCTTGCTTCGAACTACCCTCTACCTCCTCGCCTCTGATTCAGACTACTTATCTTTCCCAATTCACACATGTTTCATCAATTCAGACCCGTTTGGAATAGGGTCAGCCATTTCAATAAACACTGGCAAATGTTGAAACCACAAATCCTGTTGGCCCGGATTATTCCTCGACTGGGCCAGATCATTCCTAGACTCGCCCGTTTTCAGTCCACAGCTCCGCCTCCAAAGGCAAGGGGCATCAAGGCTCTTGTAAAGGAATACGGTTACTCCGCTCTTGGAATCTACTTTTTCTTATCGATGCTAGATTTGCCCATTTGTTATGCTATAGTGCATTCGGCTGGAAAGGAACAGATTCAGATCTATGAGAACAAAGCTAAGCAGTACTTTGGCTTGGGGAAGTCTGATGAAGAGTTGCAAAGAATGCAGGAGATTCAAAGAATTGAGGAGGAAAATGAATCACAAGATCAATTAACTGTTAAAGATGAGGGAATGTTTTCTTGGTTCTCGTGGACTGAGTTTGTAATCGCCTATGGAATTCACAAGTCTGTATTTATTTTTGTTCGGGTACCTTTAACTGCTGCCATCACACCTTCTGTTGTTAAGCTCTTACGTGGATGGGGTTTCAAAATCGGAAACAGGACGATGCCTGCTCTTGGAGTTCCTGCTACAAAGGGCAAGAAATGGTGGTTCCTTTAGAAACAACAAGTTTCTGCCCGGATATACTAGTGAACGTTTTGAAAACTTGTGAAAGTTATGATACACTAGTGAAAGTTCTGATAGACTAGTGAAATTCTGATAGGCTAGTGAAAGTTTTCTTGCACAAGCATCAGTACGATATTTCCATTCTCTGGTCCAATATCATCGCTGCTTCCAAAATAACATAATGCATTTTATGTAAATAAATATAATAGATGCTATATACCAAGAAATAACTTTCCTCTCTCATAAACGTAGAAAGAACAAGCTACCATTGGAATTACCTTGAGATAGCCAATCAGTAGTCCTACGAAAAACCCCTTAATTCCACTTTCTGCAAAGATCAACTTTGCTGTGCTACGAAACGATAAGAAGCGGCCAGAGTCAACTACTCCTCCAACTTGCATTCGTCTTCGGATAACCTCAAATGGATATGCTGCAGTTTGAGAACTCATTCCGGCCAACCCTCCAGCAACCAATTGAGCGTGTGCTTTGAGAGGTTTTCGCGAGTCGCGACTATTGACATGTTCGGTGCTTTTCTTGACCTTCACCACTTTTGTTGCACCGGAGTAGCTAGGAGACTGAGAAACCAAATACTTTGAAAGGTATTTGGAGCGAGATACATCGTGGAGCAAATCATGAACGTAGAATGAAACACCCGCGTATGGGATCATACCTAAAACCGTCGGTCCAAAGCCTCTATAGAAATTGGATAACGGAATCAACATACGGGGTGTCTTCTCCCGCATAAACTTGAGCCAATTCGGATCCAGATCCTTCATTGGAGGATGTTCTCCGTAAACCTGTTTAATCACGGACCACAACCTCACATGCTGATATTTCAGAATGCCGTGATGAGTAGGGTCATCACATTTATGGAACAGGAAAGCCATGCGGACACGAACTAGGTCCAAAGGATACGTTAAAAACACACTAGCTAGACCAGAAAGTGAACCGGCCATAAATCTACGTATAGCTGTTTCGTGGTGATCGTTAGGGATGAGAATGCTTCGAATCTGCTCATAGGCAACAAACTTGATGGCGGCATAAGGGAAAATACGTAACAAAGTCACAGAATGACCTTGAAAAAGTCCAGAGAAACCATCGTGTCGAAGGATCTTTTGCCCAGCTTTGAAGAGGCCAAAGAAGGAACCTCTATACTTGAGGAACTCGGGGTTGGAAGTTTGGAAAAGGATCTTAATCCGATCAAGAGGAGCTATGAGAGTCTTGGCAGCACTTCCAGAAATACCGCCTGCTATTCCTGAACGAACCACATATTCTAACGAATGTTTATCGATGACTTTGACTTGGTTATGACCCGAGTTTTGATTCGATGCTTGAGGCAGGTTTATCATATCCACGTCCCGCGCCAGGAGATGTGCAGAAACAACAACCGGTCGTGTTGTTTCTTTCTGCATGCAAGAGATGCTGCTATAAGAGACTGGATACTAATAGAAAAGGGTCAAGAACGACTGTCTTTTGGAGGTGGAATGGGGGGCTTCACAGGATATGTGGAGGCGGGTGAGGATGATGTCTGCAGGCAAGTATGGGGTTCAATTTATAGCGAAGAAGATGATGATAAAACATTGAGAAAACGATGAGTTATGGGAATTTTTTACTTGGATATTGTACTAGTCTTTTTCTTATGATTTTTTTTGTTTATTTTTGTTTGATTATAGGATATTTGGTTAGGTTTACGGGGGGTGTAAGTGGTGTAGACAGTTCAATTGCTGAGAATTTGGAGCCCAAGCCGTGTGTGGTGCGAAATTAGGTGGGCTGAAAATTCGCTGAAAATTTGGTCTGAGTGAAGCGATGAATAAGGACTAGAAAGGGATCTTGAACAAACATTGAAATTGAAAAGAAAGTTACGGTAAAAGAAATCCGAACCTTTAATAGTATTTATGTATTTATTTGTGTGTGTATCTGTGTGTAGCTGTGTGTATCTGTGTGAGTATATTCAGTGGTGTGAAAGATCAGGTCCACCATAGCTCATAGTCCCCAGCGCCATTTGTTCACGCCATTTGTTACAGCACCTTGCGCCCAATTTACTAAAGGAACAATGGAATAATGGGTCATGAATTGTTGATTTTCCGGCACTAAATAAAGAGACAAATTAAAATATTAGAAAATTGGCCTAAAAAATCATTCATTTTTGCTTCTTGTTTCATTAATTACCTTTCTTTTTAGTGTATTGTCATATCCTTGATCCATGTTTCGCCCTGTCCTCCTTCATGTAAACTATATATCACTTGGACGCAAATTTGTCAGGGCACTTGATACTATTGTAGTCTGTATTTGATACTACATCTTTTGATATTGCAATAAATTAATACTTTGAAACTTCAAATTTTCAAGTTTTCAATCTTTTCGTCTTTCCATCTTTCCATCTTCTATTGTTTCTCATTCTTTATACTACCTCTTGTTCTTTTTCATCTACATCAATTTTTCCCAGTTCTAATTCGCCGGTTTTCTGCATCAGGCCTCCTGCTGCTTGGTTGGGTCGTGGACTAAATTATATCACTGCCACAGACATCAGATTACTAAAACAGAAGCCTCTGGAACCTGGTTAATATTAATAGCCGAAAACTATAAATACGGGTCCTATTTCCTCACATTTCGTGTCATTTTATTTTAAACCCTCGCAGTTGTTTTTTCGCCTCGTCCAAATTCTTTTCCTGGGGCTCTCACCTATTTTTGTTTTCTGGCATTTGTAGTTTTTCCGACCATGCGCCTGGCTTTTGCCCCACTCCCCCACTTTCTGCACCTATTGGCCACACCAATTTTTTCACTTGAAACACTTTTTTCTTCTCCAAAACGTGGAAACTTCATAGAAAAAGTATTAGAGGAAAATGTCAGAGAAATTAGCCGAGAAGGAAGTTAATAGCCTGTCGTTGGAGATCTATCTCCGCTTCAATGATGACATGGAGAAGGACTACTGCTTGCAAATCTCGTCGTCCACCACCTTTAGAGATTTACTCAAAGTGTTCAAGACCTTGCCCATTGCTTTGAGACCCAGCATCTTCTACGATCCTATTCCAAAGACATTTGTTGTTTCTACAGCTCCTGGCTTCTTGACCGAAGATGGTTCCTTGCTTTTCTCTTATGACACCAACAAGAAGGAATACCGTAAGAAGGTGGCCCTCGATAGCATTATTGCAAAAGAATGCTGGCCTGGTCAATTAGTATTGCCAGTCTGGGACTTCAATTATTTCTTATTCTACTCCTTCGTCCTGCTTTTGGCCGTGTGGCTTTATACTGATTTGCCTGACTTCATCTCCCCTACACCAGGAATCTGTGCTACTAACCAAATGACCCGTGCTTTGGCTTTTGTTGCCACCAAATACGGCTACGGTTCTCTTGCCAAAACTTTGATGGATGACGTTCAGGCTCCTGTTGGAATCCCTGGTCAATGTATCTTCTTCGTTTTCCATATTATCAAGGTGGTTGCTCTTTTCTTTGTTGTTTATGCTGGTGTCGTCAACCCATCCAGATCTTTCCGTTTGACAAAGGTTCCTGAGGTCACAAAAGAGACCCTTATTGAGTTGGGATGGACTGGTTCTAAGCGTGCTACAATCGATGAGTACAAGGAGGAATACAGAGATTACAAGATTAAGGAGTACGGTGGAATGGTGCCTGCTCACCAAGCTGGTTTGTTCAACAAACTTAAGAATTTGGGTGCTGAATTGGGGCCTGGTGAAGGTTTCAATACGCCTGTTGGCAAAACCGATAAGGCTGAAGTGTCCGAAGACAAACTTCCAATGAGCTATAAGCTATTAATTAAACAAGCGGAGTTCTTCGAACAATACATCGCCGATGCCGATCCATCAAAGGTTAACGAGTCTATTAAGCAATTTAGACGCTTCGGTCTTTTGCACTCTGGACCAGAGCTTGCAGAGATTGTTGAGAAGAGAAAGGCCTCAAACAAGCCAGTTGAGAAGTAAGAACTGACATATCTGAGACCTCTGTGTATGTTGTGGAAGATGAAAAAAAGCACCTTTTAGCAAGGCGTGAACCATGGCAATGAAGCCATTTTATGATTGATGTGGTCCGCTACATATAAAGCCAACTAATTTTATTTTTTGGATATATGTATTTTGTCGATAAAGTGTTGAACTTAGAACGTTTAACCTTTGTTGCTGATGATGTTTCTTATATAGTTAATGAGTAATTCATATCTAATGTTTCTAAATATTTATTTGTATAACAATGAAGAGATTCAGAGACTAGGTAGTTTTATCGTGGTAACAGCAACTATCTTAAATAATATTGGTAGTATCTTTTTGAATTACAAGTCTTATCGAAATTGCATCCATTCTTAAAGTAATACACGTTTAGATTCTTTAGATGCGATTTGAGAAGTATTAATTCCTTCTGATTCAGTTCTAGATATTTTCAAGTTCAGATTTTGCGATTCCGGTTCTTTCAATACAAAATCTTCTTTGTTTCAAAATCTTTTCTAATTCGAAATCTTCTTTAATTCAAAATCTGTTTAAGATACATTATATTTCAGATCTGGTTTCTTCCTAATGAAGTCAATTCGATATCATTTTTCCAAGAATTCATCAATCACCTTTTTGGATGAGATAGATCTGTTTTCTAAACCTTTGAATAAATCAACCCAAGTATTAGCTCCATCGATACTTTGAACAGATATTGTAGGGACCAAGTTGCAGCATTCTCGCAAGTTTGTTTATAATCTCCCTATCCAGTATTGACAATTATTCCAAAATGAGAAGAGTAAACAAGAGCAAAAGTTTTTAATTACAAGAATGGTGCAAGGCTAAATTTGGTATAAGCCACAGAGTAAAGTGCAAAGAGCAAAAGATAAAGAGAATTGGTGCCAATGAATCAATTGACTTTCAATTGGCATTTTTGACAGGTCAAGAAAACGATTTCATGAAAAAGGTTTCAAATTTGATTCGGGATTGTTAGAACCTGAAGATCAGAGCAACTTATTGAAGTCTTAATTACTGGAACATTGAGTTAACAAGTCAACCAAACGAAAAATCAATAATCTACAAAACCTCCTCTCAGAGCAAATTAGCAAATCGTCAGACTTTAACTTCAATATCCTCCTCACTTAATCCTGACTTTCCTTCGTTAGTCCATTCTTCAACCTCACTTCATTCTAACTTCATCCTAACGATCACTCAATTATCTGATCTTAAAACATATTAATATAACTTCAACAATTCTTTTCCAAAACAAAATCTTCTCGAGTCTCTTTCGGTGAAGAGGCGGTTTCAACACTCCGACAGGCCTTGCATAATTGCAGCCAGGGATAATCAATGTGAACCACTCGTCACCAGGTTCCGACCACTTAATACGAAACGGAAACAAAAAAAAATTCGAAAAAAGTGAAAATCTCCGAGACCTTTTAAAACTCAAAACCATTTCCCTGAACTTTGCGATCCATTAACTATTAATGATCTCTCTACAACTGACAAGAGCTTAACATTGTTCGACCTCAATCCCCGTCTCCCCCATTTATTTTCTTTTCTTTTCTTTTCTTTTCTTTTCTTTTCTTTTCTTTTCTTTTCTTTTCTTTTCTTTTCTTTTCTTTTCTTTCTTTATTTATTTTCTTTATTTTCTTTATTTTCTTTTCGTCCACTTTCCTCCAGCAATACGTGGAATTTCCCAATCGCCCAATTTCCCAATTTTTGCAGCCTCTCAATTCAAATTACCATGTGAATTCAACACGCGCTACGATATCGGGCCGTTGCGAATTTTTCACCTAATTGTGTAATCTCACCGGAAACGGAGTCAGTGCACGTGCCAGCTCGTTTTTGTATGTGTGTTCAACACACTGTCTGCAGGACGAACAGCGCCAACACAAAGTCTTCCGCCATGGAAGAGTACTGGAAAAAGAAACTTTTCAAGATTCTTATTGGACAGAAAATCATTTCGGCGATTTAAAGTTTTCAAACTTTTTTTGCCGTACTCGAATTTTCCGGCTACATACTCAATCTCTGTACCTTCTACAACTCAAACTATAGTCGTGAAACTCCAATCTCACTCTGAAAAATAATCTGTATGACCTGCAGCTACCGTATCAGTCAGAGTGTTTCCTGTACCCAATACACATATTTCACTCATTTCACATTGACTGCACCACGGACTCCGACACAGGCCCGTACACCACCCAAGTCTATAAGTATCGGCCATTCAGACCCCCCGTCGCTGAAATTTTTCCTCAAAGGACTTGTCTTTTAAACCCCCCCTCAACTACAATTATCATGGTTCAATCGTCCGTTTTAGGATTCCCCCGTATCGGCGCTCAAAGAGAGTTGAAGAAGATCACCGAGGCCTACTGGAACAAGAAGGCCTCTGTTGAGGACTTGTTGGCTAAGGGTAAGGAGATCAGAGCCCACAACTGGAAGTTGCAAAAAGACGCTGGTGTTGACATCATCGCCTCCAACGATTTCTCTTTCTACGACCAAGTTTTGGACTTGTCTCTTCTTTTCAATGTCATTCCTGACAGATACACTAAGTTCGACTTGGCTCCAATTGACGTCTTGTTCGCCATGGGTAGAGGTTTGCAAAGAAAGGCTACTGAGACCGAGGCTGCTGTTGATGTCACTGCTTTGGAGATGGTTAAGTGGTTTGACTCCAACTACCATTATGTCAGACCAACTTTCTCTCACTCTACTGAGTTCAAATTGAACTCTGCTGCCGGCTTGAAGCCTGTTGTTGAGTACTTGGAGGCCAAGGAGTTGGGTGTTGAGACTAGACCTGTCATTGTTGGTCCTATCTCTTACTTGTACTTGGGTAAGGCTGACAAGGACTCTTTGGACTTGGACCCAATCTCTTTGTTGGACAAGTTCTTGCCTGTCTACAAGTCTTTGCTCGCTGAGTTGTACGCTGCTGGTGCCAAGACTGTCCAAATTGACGAGCCAATCCTCGTCTTGGATTTGCCAGAGAATGTCCAATCCTTGTACAAGGGTGCTTTCGAGCAATTGACCGGTGAGGGTTTGCCTGAGATTGTCTTGACCACCTACTTCGGTGACGTCAGACCAAACTTGTCTGCCATCAAGGACTTGTCTGTCTCTGGTTTCCACTTCGACTTTGTCAGAGGTGCTGACCAATTCGAAGATGTTGTTGCTGCTCTTTCTGCCAACCAATCCTTGTCTGTTGGTGTCGTTGACGGTAGAAACATCTGGAAGACCGACTATGCTAAGGCTTCTGCCCTTGTAAACAAGGCCATTGAGAAGTTGGGTGAAAACAGAGTTGTTGTTGCCACCTCCTCCTCTTTGTTGCACACTCCTGTTGACTTGGCTAACGAGTCTAAGTTGGACCCAGTTATCGCTGACTGGTTCCAATTCGCCACCCAAAAGTTGGACGCTGTTGTCACCATTGCTAAGAACGTCTCTGGTGAGGATGTCAGTGACTTGTTCGCTACTAACGCTGCCTCTATCAAGGCCAGACAAGAGTCTTCCATCACCACCAACCCAGAGGTTCAAAAGAGAATGGCTACCATCAACGAGTCTTTGTCTACCAGATCTTCCCCATTCGCCGACAGATTGGCTGCTCAAAAGGAGAAGTACAACTTGCCATTGTTCCCAACCACCACTATTGGTTCTTTCCCTCAAACCAAGGACATCAGAATCAACAGAAACAAGTTCACCAAGGGTACCATCACTAAGGAGGAATACGAGCAATTCATCAACCAAGAAATTGAGACTGTTGTCAGATTCCAAGAGGAGATCGGTTTGGACGTCCTTGTTCATGGTGAGCCAGAGAGAAACGACATGGTTCAATACTTCGGTGAGCAATTGCAAGGTTACGCTTTCACCACCAACGGTTGGGTTCAATCTTATGGTTCCAGATACGTTAGACCACCTATTATTGTTGGTGACGTTTCTAGACCAAAGGCTATGTCCGTCAAGGAGTCCGTTTACGCTCAATCTTTGACCAAGTTGCCTGTTAAGGGTATGTTGACTGGACCAGTCACCTGTCTTAGATGGTCTTTCCCAAGAGACGATGTCTCCCAAAAGGTTCAATCCTTGCAATTGGGTTTGGCTCTTAGAGATGAGGTTCAAGACTTGGAGGCTGCTGGTATCACCGTTATCCAAGTTGACGAGCCAGCCATCAGAGAGGGTTTGCCATTGAGATCTGGTCAAGAGAGATCCGACTACTTGAACTGGGCTGCTCAATCTTTCAGAGTTGCTACTTCTGGTGTCGAGAACTCCACTCAAATCCACTCCCACTTCTGTTACTCTGACTTGGACCCTAACCACATCAAGGCTTTGGACGCTGATGTTGTTTCCATTGAGTTCTCCAAGAAGGATGACGCTAACTACATCAGAGAGTTCTCGGACTACCCTAACCACATTGGTTTGGGATTGTTCGACATCCACTCTCCAAGAATTCCATCCAAGGAGGAGTTTGTCACTAGAATCGAGGAGATTTTGAAGGTTTACCCTGCTGACAAGTTCTGGGTCAACCCTGACTGTGGTTTGAAGACCAGAGGTTGGGAGGAGACCAAAGCTTCCTTGACCAACATGGTTGAGGCTGCTAAGGAGTTCAGAGCCAAGTACTAAGCGGGCGAAAAGCGCACCAAACGCTAGCCCCATTTTCTGCAAAACACTATTGCGGGATATCGACTGCACTTATTCAATTCTTTGGTATCTGCTTGTATCCTGATCACATTTGTTCAACCAATAATGTGATTGTTATCTATAAGACTACGACATCTTTCACGAGTTTTTTTATTCAATTTTTTGGGGTTATTTGGGATTTCAACATCGGTATATATAAAATAGTATCTAATATTTTAAACTACTGTAAGAATTTTTTTCTGTTTTTGCCTTTTTAATTACTGGGTGCCCCTAATACGAACTCCACAGTATTTAGGTCCTCTGGATCCAAAATAGGAAAGATATCCGGACCAAAAAAGAGGCACACGCATAAAACGAATCCAATAGATTAATGATTTGTTTATTTATTTTTAATTTTTTTAAACTAAGTGATAATCGTGCCCAATTTTCATATTCAGTTCCTCTTTTATGGTATATACCCTCACTTTCCCTTACCTACCCTTACCTTACCTACCCTCTACCCTCGATACTCTCACTCACACTCCCCCACCCCATACCATTGAACTTTTGAACTAGTGATCTTTTTCACCAAAAATAAACCCCCCAATTTCAACATAAAAGGGTGGTGTTGATACGTTTATTCAAGCAATTCATATAATCCATCCATAATGTCTGAATCGGCTCAATTGATCCAATCTTTCGTCGCCATCACCAACTGCCCACTGTACTTGGCTGAACAATTTCTAAGCAGAAATGACAACGATCTCACTGCAGCAATTGAAGACTATTACAATACATACGGCGAAGATGAAGATCCAAGCAACACTATCGAATACGAACAAAATATCGGCAGTGCTTTCAATTCCGCCTCTGCTTCTGCCTCTTCTGCTGCTGCTCCTGCTGCTTCTTCTAATTCTCGAGTACATCCAAGTGGAGCAGTTCGGACATTGAGAGACTTACTGGGAGATTCCGATGACGAAGAGAAAACAAATCAGAATTTCTTTACTGGAGGAGAGAAATCTGCTTTGCAGGTTGAAAATCCCGATCAAAATGACCGTAATAAACCTGCTGGTGGTTTGGTTGATCGAATCATCCAACGTGCCAAGAATCAGTTAGGTGAACCGGACGACAGACCTTCTGCCAAAGGTGCTAGTGCGGAGGCGGATAATTTCACAGGTACTGGGTTCCGTTTGGGTGATGCTACACATTCGCTGGAGGCAGTGCAAGGCACAACAAGTGCACCAAAGCCTGCCAAAGTGACTCGTCAAATAACATTTTGGCGTGAAGGTTTTACGGTTGGAGATGGTCCGTTCCGCAGATATGATGATCGCGAGAACTACCAGCTCTTGAGTGAGTTAAAACAAGGTAGAGTTCCCGTTTCTTTACTAGATGTAGAGTTGGGACAAGATGTAGATGTTACAGTGATCAGAAAAGTGGATGAAGATTATGTTCCTCCAAAGGCAAACCAAGGTGGTTTCCATGGTCAGGGTCAAAGATTAGGATCTCCTGTTCCTGGTGAAGTGCCTGTCAGTAGCATAGTGGTGGACGAACCAAAAAGTAATGACAAGAGCGCAGCTGCAGCGTCAAAAACCGCTGATGATTCACGAGGTGATTCGCCTGTTCAAATTCGCTTTGCTAATGGAAAGCGTCTATCCCACCGCTTTAATGCTTCTGATCCGATCTCTTTGGTGTACGACTTTGTTCGTAACCATCCATACAATGAGAGTTCTGGTAGGGCCTTCATTCTATCTCATGCATTCCCAGTTAAACCTATTGAAGCTTCAGACGGTGAGACTGTTGAGAGTACTAACCTCAAGAGTGCAGTGATTATTCAGAGATGGAAGTAATCCATCTTCATCTGCAATGCTATGAAGGTACAGTTGAGTAGTTAGCATTATTTTAAGCTCGTCTTTAGGTATGTTGCAGTTCTACTCCAAATACCTCATCCACACTAAATCCTTGATCATTAGAGTTCTAGATCATTAGAGATCAGAAAGCGTCTCTTGGCCAGAATATATGACTTCAATTGTATGAACAGGAAAGCATAAAAGAACCATTATCGACTTGTATGAAATGATTTTCTTAAAACATTATCATTTTCATCAATCTTTATCAATCTTTATCGATTATGTTCACCAAATGCTTCTCCAATTTTCAGCCAGATCGGCCCTAACTGGCTGCGGATTCTCGCTCATCGCTCCCCTTGACCATAAGAGAGTACAACCTCATCTCTCAAATCGTTGCTCAAAACAAAAACAATAATAATCATGTGGCCACCGCTACGACATAAAGTCCTACATAAAGTTTGTCTACGGTACTTAGCTTCGACTGTTCTCCGAACACAACGACTCCCAAGAACTCCATCGTCTCTGTTCTTTGTTCTGAACGAACCCATAAGTGAAGAAACAAGATATACTGGGGATGGTATCAGATATACTGAGGACGGGAAAAAATATACCGAAGGAACAAAATATCCTTCTAAACCTTGCAATATCGCCGAACAGCTTAGGGGCAATGGTGATCTTGGTGACAATGGTGACAGTGGTGATTCTCTATTCCTTCTACAAAGACCCTTTCTTGACCCAAAAAACTTCTTACCGGATGTTGAAATCACCGATCCATCAATCCGAAAGTTGGCCTCTGAGATAACTTCCAGTAGGATGGGCGGATGGCAGCAGGTCTGTCAAAGAAATGCCCGTGAAGCACTTGTTCCTGGCTCCTTAATCGAGTTTATTGCCAATGGCTCAACACTCCAATTAGGTGTAGTTCTTCGTGTGGCTCGATCCCGATTCCATCATTTCCATAATAGAATGGTTGTACTCGCTATGAACAATGAGTTGATGCGGGTCTTTCCCCAAGACATCACTTTCGTAGCAAATGGCGTCTTTACATCCGATTGGATCTATTCTCTGGGAATCGTGGAGAACAGATTCAACGAACTGTACAAACCACGAACAGAGTTGGTTCAACTTGTGCATCATTTCTTGGCTACTTCAAGAGAATACGAACCGATCATATTGGACTTATGCCCTAAGCTTTACTCTCATATTGCGAGTAAGAACGGTGCCTGTCCTGTCACATTACTAAAACTTGTAAATACGATCCTCACTTTTAGGAACATGGAGTTCGAAAGTTATCTCCACCAATCTGCATTCTTGATGGCTATCCATGCCCATCTATGTTCGGACTTTGTCCATTGGATGGTACCTGGTTGTGTCACTCTGGAAAGACTAACAAATCTTTCCTCGGCAAGCTACTCCAACAGCTTGCCTTATTCAACGCTTTACTTTGCTACTCCGATTGCAGTCATGTCTCATGCCCATGAGTTGACGGGCTTTGGGGATCGAAAGTTCATGAAATTCGATGCTCTTGTTAAGAAGACGATCTCTTCAAAAGCAACATACGATGATATCACCCATCTATTCACTATTTGGGAGGGTGTTGAACTCTTTGCAATTATTCAAATGATCAAATATGCCATCATTTATCCTCATCCTCAGCTTCTAAAGCTACTCTCAAATAGCTCTATTCTCGGCACTTCAACCCTCACTCAACGATCCCTATATGATTTCATGACCACATTGGGTATTTATGATAACCCACAAAACTACGCTACTGATCCACTCCTCTCGTCTCATATTCTAGGCGACCTTGATCGGCAGGTTTTGACTGCTTCGTCCGTGAAAGATCTTAAACCATCGACTATGGTTAATCTCGCAGCAACGTCTAAAGAGAACTCCTTTGTGGACCATTTCCGTCATTTGAGGGGTAAAAAATACTTTAACGACCATATCATATACATATTGCCGGGGACGCAGAATAATATAGGGATCTCTTTGGAGAAAGCCAACTCCAGACGTTATTCAATTAGCATACATATCATTGATCCAGCTACAAAAATCAACCCATCTTCTCTGGTTTTTGTTGAATGGGCACTGACTACATTTCTTTTGAAAAACTGGTCCGAAACAAATTATGGTGATTCTGTTCCACTTCTTCCCAAGGACCTACTTGAGCAAATTGTCTTCTCTGAGAGTTACAATCGTAATACTGATCAATTCTTTCAAGTTGGGGAGTTGGCTTCAGCTCCTCGAGATAATCGTGTCAATTCGAGGACTCAGACTTGCATGACAATCTCTTTTGATTACAATCCATCCCTGAGTGAGCCGTTAAAGAACCTTGGCGACACAGTATCTGTGACATTTGATGACATTTCAAATCTCCAATTGAAGAAATTGGATACCGAAAGCTTAGAGCTAAGTCTTCTGGGGAAATCTCAACCTGGTCTACTCAATTCATTTATCTTGTTTGACAGAACCAAAAACCGAGAAGAAAAAGAGCTTAAACTTGATTCCGATGATGATCAGAATCTCAACTTTATACAGAGCGTTCTCAAGATTCATTTCCTTTTCCGGAACAGGAATAATGCAACTTGTACCAGGCCAGCACAATTTCAAAACAAGATACAAAAAAGTCGGAGTTTTAACGCCAACTCGGGGACATTTGTTACTGATTTGCAACTTTTTGAACAAGACCTAAATCATAGAAGCACTTTTTTCAAATCTGAAATTGGTGTTCTTTTGGGATCTTTGGTTTCTTTCTTTTGCAGCAATCGCAAAATCCCCGTTTTCTTCCGGAATCAAGACTTCGCCGATATTAGAGAAGAATTTTGTTCAGAGGGTGTGAGGATTAAGCACAAAAACTCTTTTTTCCCTGAATTTACCGCAAGCTCTTACTTCCAAGCCGCTTTTGCTAGAGACAGGGCGGGTTATGTTTCGACCCCAGCCTCAATTTTTGCATTCAGCCATTTAAACAAGACCTATCTAGACCCTGCGATTGAGGGTCAAAATATTGGTCTCGGGTTGGAAGATGGTTTCGTCAATGTACTCAATCCGTCAGAGAATATGGAAGCTTACTTGAACCAGTTGCAAATCCTCTCATACGTTCACAGTAAATGTGGAGCTGACGGAGCACTTTCCACAAAAATGAACGGTTATTCTCATTTAAAATCTTTGGGTTACCAACTTCATGGTCCGTTGAATCAGTCTACGTTGAACAGCCACGCCACTGATCTAGAAAGCGCTCAGGTGGGTGCAAATTACATGTTACACAAGGTTCAAAGGTTCTGGGTTCTTAAGATGGTCGAACGTGACCCGGCCTGTTTTCTCGAATACACATGTGTGATTACCCGTGTTCATGAAGATTTCAGTGAAATTTTTGCTGGTGGGCAATTGGTCAAGTCTGAGTTTGAATTACGTCAAGCCAGAAATATCATAGTCAGTGCATACTGTGAAGAGTTAGCAACAGAGGTATTGGTGCTTGTTCCGTCCAACAACGAAAATACTATCGGAACTGAAGTAATTGCCGAAGAAGTTGTTTTTGTGGATGCAATTTCCAACCAGATTATTTTGAAATAATTGCACTTTTTTCAAATCACTTATACAGCTCTTTCCTGCACGACAATATTTCAAGCCTATGTAAAATTTCTGAGTCACTGCAGATCAGTACCAAAGAACTAATGTTTGTATGTATAAACAATTGGAAAAAATCGCTCAATTCAACCATTCATTGAAGCATTTGTGAAATATCTATTACTAACTGTAACTAGTCTCTGATTCATCCTTCTCTCGAGGATCTCGAGTGTCTTCTAGTAGACAACAATCTTCTCCAACCCAAACCCAACTTGTACCCGATCTACAAGTATATGGAAACTGAAGGGTTGACCGTTCACCTGGCATACTTGAAACTTGCTGATTTGAACAATCCTGACCGTCCTGAGTCTTTCTTGTTCGAGTCTTCTGTCAATGGAGATTCTGTCGATAGATACTCTTTTATTGGATTCAAGCCCAGAAAGGTGATCAAAACAGGTGATAACGAGGAAGTTTTCGGAAAAGATCTCACCAATGTTGATCCTTTGAAGATCTTGGAAAAGGAGTTGAGCCTGATCCACCAAGCGTCCGTTCCAGGTTTGCCCAAGCTTAGTGGAGGAGCAGTTGGTTACATTTCGTATGACTGTGTTAAATATTTCGAGCCTAAAACAAAACGTCCTTTGAAAGACGTTTTACAGGTTCCAGAGGCTGTTTTGATGCTCTGTGACCTAATAGTCGCATACGACCATGTTTTCCAAAGATTCCAAATCATTAATAATGTCAGAGTTGACTCTCAATCTGACCTTGAGGCTAACTATGCTGCTGCATGTGAGGAAATCAAAAAAGTGGAAGAAATTTTGAAAGCGAAAAAGACTCTTGATGAGATCAACCCCACTCAAAACCCTATCAAAGCTAGCCAGACATTCACATCCAACATAGGGCAAGAAGGTTACGAGAACCATGTAAAGACATTGAAAAAGCACATCAAACTTGGTGATGTGATTCAAGCCGTTCCTTCTCAGAGAGTCGCTAGACCCACTTCGTTGCATCCGTTTAACATTTACCGTCACTTGAGAACCGTCAATCCTTCTCCTTACTTATTTTATATTGACTTGCTTGATTTCCAAGTTATTGGAGCATCTCCAGAACTTTTGGTGAAGTGTGACGAGAACCAGAAAATCATTACTCACCCTATTGCTGGCACTATTGCCAGAGGAAAAACCAAGGAGGAAGATGAAAGCAATGCGCAGATCTTAAGATCGAGTTTGAAAGACCGTGCTGAGCATATAATGTTGGTTGACTTAGCACGTAATGATGTCAACAGAGTTTGTACCCCCGAGAGTAATCTGGTGGACCGTCTTTTAACGATTCAAAGATTCTCACATGTGATGCACTTGATTTCTGAAGTCAGTGGTACTTTGAGAGAAGACAAGACCAGATTCGATGCGTTCCGTTCTATTTTCCCTGCTGGAACTGTCAGTGGAGCTCCAAAGGTCAAGGCCATGGAGTTAATCGGTGAGTTGGAGAAGGAAAAACGAGGAGTTTACGCTGGTGCGGTAGGACACTGGGGTTATGATGGTAAGACCATGGATACTTGTATTGCTTTGAGAACCATGGTTTACAAAGAAGGTGTGGCATACTTGCAAGCTGGTGGAGGTATTGTCTTTGACAGTGATAACTATGACGAGTATATTGAGACGATGAACAAGATGAAGGCCAACATCAACACCATTGTGGAAGCCGAGAAGATTTGGATGCAGAAAGTTGGTGCAGATGTTCCTCCAAGTTAATTTGGCCTTTTCCAATGTCAAAATGTCAAATGAATTTACAACCAGTATTTAATGAGAATGAGCCCAACTTCTTAGAACATTTCAATATTTATAGGATTTGAAAATGGATACTTAAGATAGCAAGAAGTTGTAATTGTTAAATGTTTCAAAAAAAAATTTTTTTTTAACTTCTCAATTTTTGAAGTCCGTTACTAATTTCCGTATGTTTTTATGTTTATGTAAACACTAGTCAATTTTGCAATTAATGTACAAATATTCAACAGCAATACAAAACGATGAATTCAAAACAAACAGATTGCATACAAACCATGAGTAAACAAACAATTTCAAAAATAAACAATTTCAAAAACACCATCTAAAGATAACGTTCTTTTCCATAATTATTCTCTATTTCCCTTTTACTTCCTTTCTACTCGTTCCTCCCCTTACTTCCCTCTCGTTCTCCCAACTTCCTCTAATTACCCCATTTTCTTCTCCATATCTCTCAGGCCTACACAGTCCCCAATTCATCTACTCATCAATGGGAAACGTAATGTCGGTGTCTTTCGCCCCAGAATGTACGGATGCAAAGTTGGAGTATGATGACTGCTTCAATAAATGGTATACTGATAATTTTTTGCAAGGAAAGTCTATTCAGAATGAGTGTACGGAACTCTGGGACAATTACCTTACATGTGTGAACACTGCTCTAGCGAGCCATAGCATCAAGCCTATGCTTGACAAGGCGCAGAAAGAAAATCCTTTTAAGGAGCAGATGGAAACAGAAAGCGGTAAAAAGTGATTTCTTTAAAATACATTTTAAAGTTTTCGGAGTTTTGAAGTTTAAGGAGTCTTAAGAGGTGATGAGGTTTTAGGAGGTAAAGTTGTAGGGAGATGTGAGTCTTAGGAACTGATGGATGCCATTCTTCATTGTTGAAGAAAGATACTGTCATGTCATGATTCCAGATTATTGTACATAAGAAAGAAAACAATAATATATACAGTTGTTCATCCTGCGGTAAATTATTTCCTGATTTGTTAGAGAACCTGCTGCAGATGACTTGATGGTGTCAATAGTTCTGCCAGAGCAAAAGTATCAGACAAAACATGCCAAAATCCATCATTATCGAAATCAACCATTATAACACTGGAAGAAAGAGAGATCATCAACATTTAAGCGATCGAGAATAAATGATTCAGTTTTTTCGTTTCATTCTCATTGCCTTGTGCATTGGTAATGGCTTTGCATGGTCTGATTCCAGTGAATTTCCTACGTTGGGAAAAGATGTCAACTCTCCTGATACCGATTTCTTCGAGCTAATGAAATATGCCTACCTATCTTCAGTGGCATACTGTTCGCTGGAAGGTCTTCTTGAAGGCCTTATTGGAACTCAAGATGAGACATGCCCCTCCCTAGCTTGCAAACATAAATACGTCAAAGACATCAACATTGTTAAGCGGTTCAACTTCGACAACTTTTTGGACGTTGGGAATGGTTTCATGGCCGTGGATCCTAAGTTAAGCACCATTTATATTGGCTTCAAGGGCACTTCCTCCCTGTCTGACTGGATCAATAATTTGGATGTTTTCAACACGAAATATGAACCACAAGTTCTCAAAGATAGTAGCTTTGGTATTGCTGGTTCCTGTTGCAACGGCTGTAAGGTCCATCGCGGCTTCGAGTCATTCATAAGAAAAAGTGGATCGGAGATTCTAAACATGATTATCGAGTTGAAGGAAGAGTACCCAAAGCACGACATTGTTTTGTTTGGACACTCTCTTGGTGCCGCATTGGCTCTTCTTACCGCTATTGAAATCAGACTCTTAGGATACGAAGCTTTGGTTGTAACTGTAGCTAGCCCTAAGATCGGTAACAAGAAGTTTGCCAGGTTCGTTGATCTTTTATTCGAAACGAAAAAGGTCATAAATCATATTGAAAAGGAAAAATCTTTTGAGTCCCTCCGCACTGGATACATCAGAATGATACACCGTCATGATCTCATTCCATTTTTACCTCCGACAGATAAGTATGCCCATGCTGGATATGAATACTATTTGAGCGTCCAGGGATATGAGCAAACACCAATGACAATTTACCGAAGGGGCTTGGAATATTTGGAGAACGAAGCTTTTGATTATCTAGACACCATCAAGAATTTCCGTCGTATTGATCATTCAAGCTACTTCATTCCCCTCACGACATGCGCAAAACTAGAACCAGGCTTTCAATTAAAATCAGATTCAGATTCAGATTCAGATTCAGATTTAGGATCTCCGAAGAGCTAGTGTAAGTAGACCTTCGACAGATGGGATCTTTTCCCGAGCCTTGCCCACTTTCTGGCCCTCCTCTATCTCCGACCTATTAATACTCTTCCATTGTTCCCACGACACAGAATTTTCCGGCAAGATCATTTGGATGTCTTGATCCGTTTTTGGCTGGTTATGTATCCCGTTCGTAAGATCGTCTATTATCTTCTCTGCTGTATCAAAAGATTCCATCATTGTCGTGGCAATTACACCTTGTGGGCCATGTTTAATCCAACCTGATGTGTACCACCCGTGACAGTAGGAAGGTTCTTCATTGCCAGATACGTTCAAGAGCCGCCCTGAATCATTAGCCAAACTATTTCTTTTTTCATCAAAAGAGATGCCTAGCTCTTCAAGTCCTTCAAGTTTGTTACCTTTATATCCAATTGATAATATAACCAATTGATTGGTAATTGATTCGGTGGAGCTCGTGGGTTTAACAGTCACATTCTTGGTTACTTTATCCTCAACAAGTTCATTCTTTGTAAACACTGTAGATTCAAGTAGTTCTGGATTCCCTGGATCCGATTTGAATTCCTTGGGACTTAATAGGAAACGAAGTTGCCAGGTTTTCGAGTCTTGATCAACTTCTTGTTTTTCTTGAGAAGCTTTATCCAAGATAGACAATTTGCGTTTATCTACACGACCCAACGACTTGGAAATTTGACGAACAGGGTCAAGAATCAGATCATCAATAGGAACAAAGCGAACGTTGGACTCCTTTGATATGTTCACAAGCTCGCGGATTTCCTTATTGGTGAATGCAGATTCAAGAAGGCCTCTTCGGGCAACTATATTGACTCGTTTTACGGCGCTTCGTTTCAACACTTCAACAGCCCGAGAGGTGATATCGGTAGCATACCAGTGTTTTTCAGGATTTGCAAGGAGAATGCGAGCTACATCAATTGCTACATTACCGTTTCCAATGATTGTCACATCCTCTATGTTATCAAGAGAAAAGGTCCAATCTGCGGCATCAGGATGTCCATTATACCAATTGACCAATTTTCGAGCCGGAATAACCGCTGGGTGACTAGCACCTTCGATATTGAGCACGTTATCAGATGCCGTACAACCGTAAGCTAGAACGATTGAATGGTAATGGTTCTTCAAGTCAGCCAAGGAAAGATCTTTTCCAATACAGACATTCCCAAAGAACCGGGTCTTAAAGGAATCGTTAGACATTATGTTTTCCATATATTCCTCACAATTTTTCACTTCTGGATGGTCTGGGGCCACACCATACCGGCTCAATCCAAAAGGTGTCGGGAGCCGATCAAAGAAGTCGATCGAGATGGGAAGTCCCTTCGATTTGTGGAGGAGATGATGTGCAGTATAGAAACCGGCGGGACCGGTTCCAACAATCGCTACTTTATATAGTCTAGATGATGAAACATTGAAGTATCTTCTACTTGCTCTGGTCAACATGAGTAGTATTGGCTGCGAAAGATGGAGTGGTGGATTGAGAGAGGAAAAGAATGTCTCTTATGAGGGTAACTCAGGCTGCAAAATTAAAAAAGAAGAATTGTCGAAGTTTACAAAAAGTAGATATTTTACAATAACTATTTCTAAAATGATTTTTTTTCTTATTTTGGGTAGTTTTGTTCAGGATCTATTTTCTTGCCTATGGAGCTTGAGAAGAAGAGAATGGCTCGAAATAGGCCCAAGGCTGCCTAAAATATACCCGAAATATTCATAAAAATATCTAAACTCTACCAAAGAAACATGACCAATTATTTTATACCAATACAGTTGAATTAAATTACATATTGCACAAAATGAATACAAGAAAGGAGGTTTCAAAACAAGAAATTAAGAAAACTAAACAACATAACCATATATACACCATCTAATTTTTAAGCAACTATCAGGAAGTGTATTGCTATTGGCTACTTAATACATTACAGTATATAATGTGTCTCCCATCTATCAAATAAGAGGTGACACTAGGCCTATTTATATAATAGTCCTGCATCGGTTTGTTTACATAAATAGCTAATATATGGCAAAACTCTCAAAACCAACAAGAAATCCGAGATAGTTTAGTGGCTAGAATCTCCGCTTGTCGCGCGGAGGACCGGGGTTCAATTCCCCGTCTCGGAGCTTTGCGCAAGTGGTTTAGTGGTAAAATCCAACGTTGCCATCGTTGGGCCCCTGGTTCGATTCCGGGCTTGCGCATTCTTTTTGGTATTTTCAATTCATGAACTCTCCACATTTGACATATTACTCGATGGTGGTGAGTCTTCTTTTTGGATAAACAATGGATCCGGATCAAAACTTGAATAGAAGCAGTATAGTTATTGGTTATTACGATCCTTTCAGTGTCTTTTCAAGCATAGAACACGAATTATTGTCCCAATTTCCTCTAAAGAAACTTGCCTGGAAATATGATCCAGACAAGCCAATCAAGGTGATCCAGGAGCTAGACGTCACATTCAAAGAGGAAATTCCTAAACTTCATCGACGTAATTTTGACCATGACCCTTCAAAGTATGTCCCTGACCGTACCTATCTCCGAATTATGTTCGTCAGTGCCGACTCTATTGATGTTTATCGAAGCCAAGCACGGCCCTTGATTAACGAATGGCTTAAGGCGTTCGTGGCGGCACGAAACGTTGCGTGGGCAATTGTATATGTATCGTCTAAAAATAGTTCAGACAAGCGGCCTAATCTTGTAAAGAGCTCTCCGTTCGATAAGCTTATAATGGACTTCGAAAAGGGTAAACAATTGAAGGATTTGGAGAGCAAAGGAATGGGTGTTCTTTCTGTTTCAGATAACATTCTTCGTGTAAAGAAAAGCTATGATGACAACATGAAGAAATTAGAGGCTTTTAAAGAGTTGTCCGATAGTATGCGGAACCTAATTCTTGTCTCTTTTACTCTGCGCTTAACTCAGCTCCTCAACGATGTTGACAACAAAGATAAAAGGGAATTTTTGATGAGAAATCTAGAATTGGCAGATGCTTTTGCTGACATGTGTTTCTTTGATGATGCATCCCGATATTATAAGACTTTTGCCGATGAAATTGCAAAATCTAACGAATATGCAAGGAATGGGTCCAATACTTCACTAAATGGAGCCAATGCTTTGCTAAATTTGAATTTAAAAGAAAAGTATGACCTGAAAGCTCCAGAGTTGGTGCACAATGCCGATTTTCTTGTACAATCGTTTCTTACAATGGACATCAAAAGGGCGAATTTGTTACCAATAAGGTTTGGTATATTTTTAAAAACTTCCTCCTTAATGCATAGTCGGTATCGCCAAAATGATGCTACTGTCAATGTGATGATGTGCCACATCAAGCTACTCCAGAACCTTAGCGATGTCGTCAATGTCTCCTTATGTGAAAACCCAAAAAATAATGACATAAAAGAGTGGTTGTATGTCCTTGTTGACTATTACTTGAGTACAAAATCCTTGTCAGCCCTCTGTGCGCCTCAAGAGGCTGCAAATACACCGAAGCCCGTTCAGGCTCTTATGGAAGAGTTATCACAAGCCGTGGGAGAACTCAAACTAACGCAACGGAACATCTTAAACGACTTCGCGATCATAATAGGATACGAGCTGCTCAATTTCCATAGTATGTTTTTGGAAGTTTCTTTGGATCCTAGTGCGGAAAAGCTATCCATTGAATATCCCAAATTAAAGGAAGCTCTCAAAAGTAAGACATCTTTTATGATTGCGTATGAGAATGTGACCAGGGATGCAATAAATGACTTTTTAAGTGGCGTACGGACTCAAACGGCCGACTTATTAAGCATTGACTCTGCAATGATTCACTACAAAAAGGGAGAGTTTCATGATGCTCAAAACATCCTCGCTTCAACATATGAGCACTATCTCAGCAACGGTTGGTCTATGATTGGGGGTATTATTTTGGAGACGTATTTGAACTGTGTCCAGAAATCAAACTCCTCCGATCCAGAAAAGATAATAGTCCTATATTTTAAGCTATTTCTGCTCTTGAAAACGAATTCACTGGAAGATGTGGATGGTGTTAGATTCTCATACAAATCAATTAAGTCTAACAAAGAATGTGAAACCATTCTTGAAGAGTTGTGCCAGATTTCCATGTCATTGGAACATACATTTGAACAACCACTACTAGAGTTGTTTTCCATCACTGTTTTGCCAACAATTGCTCAAAACAAGAATGGTGAATGTACAATAAGTTTGATACTCGAGAATGACTTTCTTGCATCCTTCAAGGCTAGAAAAATGTTCCTCGTTTTGGCGAATATGGGCAATGATAGAAACACCATCTCATTTTCAACAGAAGAATTAAAAATTCAAGCAAACTCTAAAAGCGAAATTACCCTTTCTTCTCCTATTATGCGAGTAGGAGAGTTCACTATCCAGTCCATTGCAATTGAATTGACCGAAACTCTCATTTTAATTTACAAGGAAGACCTGCTAACAGGCCAATGCATGGACACAACTATCTTGGAAGTGAAACAACAGTCACACTTAGAACCGTCGATTGTTCCTGATTTTGCTTCTATGAACTTCCTAATGGTTCCTCACCCTGATCAATTTCACGTGGCTTTGAAAAAGCCAGCCCATTTGGATATTAGAAAACCATCTCTCGACTGCATAATCTATAATGGTCCTCTTCAGGCGGAAAACATCCGAATCACAATTTTGAAGTCTTCTGAAGGCATTAAGTTGATAGAGGAAACAGAGCCCCGAACATTGCCCCATATGGATGCTGCAAGTACAAAAACTCTTTGCTTTGAATTTCCTGGAGAAAGAGAGTTGATTGAGTTACAATTGAAGTGTCTCTATGAAATCGAGGGTCGCGAATACGAGTTTAGTATTAGTGATACGTTCGATTTGAACTTGGATGTCTCCATCGTTGTCAATGACATATTTCGAATGAACACAATATACTCCAGATTCAGGATCAGCACAGTCGATTCAGATATGCCTTTGAGGATCACAGATTGCGAATTTACATGTCCTAACGGAAGCCACAAAGTCAAAAGCCTGCTTAATATATTTGAGAATGGAAATTCGTTAATCGTTTCCGTTGACCAGCCTGCCAATATGTTCTACCAAGTTGACAGCCAAGAAAGAGATACAGATTGTTATTCAGATGTCGACATGTTTGATTTCCGTCTCACGTACTCTCCACTCAAAACAGAGTGCGAGTCCATGCTTCTAAACGCTTTACGCATGGAATTGAAAGAAGGAGGTTTTTTGAAGTATTTCTTTATCTTCGCACCTCTTATTTCGAGATTGGAGTTCAGCTGGAATGATTTCATTCTGTCTGAGCAACTTTTGGCGAGAAACAAGGATGAAATGAACACAGCTATGAATGAGCGAATTAAGAAATACTTGCCATACAAAGAGCACCCAGAACTAATTGATATATTGCATAGACTTTTGGAAAATGTCCCAAAGTATGAGACGGAGATCGAAGCACACCAGCTATACATTCCTGTTGAAGCACCTTCCATTGATGTATTGCATGAGGTGAAATTTGATTACGACAAGAAATGCCAGTTTGAGATTGGAAAGGTCATCGAGACCGAATTGATTATTAAATCCTCCTCTAAGTGGGCAAAGTTGAACGCCTCAAGTATTCTAGCATCTAGTTCACCAGGACAAGTGCTGTGGTTGGATAGAAAGTTCAGTGCAAAAGTGCACGATGATGATAACTGGCTTCTCACCGGGAACCATGTTCAAAATTTCACTGTCCGCGAACCGAGTGTAATCACCAAAATCTCGATTTCATTGTTGCCCGTCAAATCAGGAAACTTGACGCTTCCAAAGGTCTCTGTTAATTTTGTTGAAGAGCATGATACAACTATGGATGTGGTTTATGAAAATTCACTAGAGACGGTTCTTGTTGTTCCTGAGCTTGAGACCATTACTTTTAGTCTTTAGGTTTTTTTGAATATAAGTTTTGTGTCCAATCTCGTAATAAATGGACTAGCTATATGTGAATTCGCAGTATATGAAAGTCAAAGTATAGTTTTTGAGACCCTAACGAATAGAAACCCAACCAATAATAATTCCAATGGGGTTTTAAATCATAAAAAACAACTTTTCTTGCGCAAACCAGGAATCGAACCAGGGACGCAACCTTGGGAAAGTTGAATTTTACCACTAAACTATTTGCGCACGCGATGTTAAAAAAAATAAATTTTTTGTCTTGACCTAATGGCACAAACAACCACATTATTATAATTAGAAGCACCAGAACAGAGAAATCTAGGGATATTAAAGTTCACAAGAGCAATTCAGAAATTGAGCAATTGAATTTTCCATTTTGATTTTCTTGTTAATACCCTTCTACTCTTCTTCTTCTCCTCTTCTTCCCTTCTTCTTCTGTATCTCCTAACAAATTTGGTACAGAAATCATCACCAAACGAAGACAATACAAGATTTTCTGAGAATTTTCTGAAAATAACCAAAACCCTCTAACTCTCAACTTACAAATATTAAAATTTCAATCTCCTAGTGCCAAAAGTTACAACACTGTTTCTCCTCCTCCTACACACAAATCTGATCCCTTCTTGATACTATCTACGTGAAAAATAGCTTCTAGGTGAAACAATACATAAACAACACAAATCTCATGGAAGACCAATTATATATACCAATTCCACATTATCCTCCGTTTCAGCTACGATCGTCATTAATTGACAAAGACCCCGTCATTTGGGCTCACTTGCTAGAAACGTACATAGAACTATGCCAGCTCCTTCTACAAGGAGAAGTCAGGCTTAATGTGAAAAGCCAGCAACAACTTCAACTCTTTTTGAAAGTTTTTTTGGCCGAAACTGGTCAGGAAGCCACCAAAATCTTCTCCCTTGGAGCAATCAACCCCGATATTAAGAAGAACACATCGACTCTTCGAGCGTATGTTTTCCAGGTCATTCGGGATTATGGATTTGTTAAGCTTGGTCTCCCAAAAGAATGTCTTTGGAATTTCGTTGTCTGCTATGTTGAAAAAAATGCTACTGTTGTTCGTGGCCTATTGAATGGTACACTCAAGTCCAAGTTCAATGATAATAAGAAGTCAGGAAAAATCTCCCAGATTCCACACCTTCGAAAGTACTTGCAAGACAATATCAGACAAGGAACTTTGCCTCTGGAACTACTCAAATATCTCTCTGTCCTTCTTGGCCAACACACCTCGATAGCTAAGGTGCAAACTGTACTGGTAACAGGAGCAGGCCTGGCCAAGCCTAGAGTGGTTTCAAAAGATAGAACTCCGCTGAATTCTCTGAGTGCACTACAATTTGCGGAATCTTTTGTTAACGAAGAATGGATAGAAACATTGGAATCATTGTACGCTGGTGGAAAGAGTGTTCATGCCGACGACATCAAAAATGTCATGATTGTAAGTGTTTTGTCTTTATCTACTGCAAAATTGGCTTCTATTGTTACTACTTTGGGAATTCACAGTACTGGAACCATGATGATCTCTCCTTTGCTTTGTTCCATTCTCATCTCTGAATCCTACAAGAAGCTCTGTCCAGGTCTCGAGGAGAGACTTCATTTTTTGAATGGGATTGACCTCAGTAAGTCAATGGTGGCTAGTGATGAACATATTGCAATGTTGGACGACATGTTTCCTAACATAAGCTTTGACAATGCTACTTCTTTATTACTCAAACACAATAATGATATTGATGCTGTGATAAATTTGCTTTTGGAAAACCCTGAATTGGTTCACCAACAGGTTAAAAACACGAAAGATATCAAGAAGCCTAAGAAAATATCTACCTTGGAGCTTGAAAACGGCTTGAAAAGATTCAGCCTCAAGGATAATGAGACAACAGAAAAACTAAAGAAGCTGGGTACAGCCGAGAACCTGGAGGAAACAAAGAAAAATACCCTTACTCATGCATTACGTCTTCTTTATGAAAGTGACGAAGACGAGAGAGATGACACTTACGACGAGTTACAGGCACTGGAGGAAACCTCTAAACCTTCAAATTCGAAGAAGTCTTTGAATTCGCTTGATGAAAGAGGAGAAGTGGAAAATTCACCACATAAACAAAGTGAATATGACATCGTTTCAATTCTCCTATTTGGATTTCTTAAACAGGATGGAGAAGCTCTCTTTCTGAAAACCAGTAGAAAAACCAAGAGAAGAGGTGAAATGCGGTCGCTGTCTTCATGGACCGATGAACAAATCGAGGGCTGGTTTAGAATGCTCCAAAAATCTCCGAAAAGATTCCGCTTACTAGAGGAGCAGTATGTTTTCGAAAATTCAAACCGAGCAGTTGCAGCAAGAGCAGCAAAGGCAACACCAGAGTCAGAAACTCCTCGTCAGACCAACAATGAGCCCAAAACAAGAGGACAACTTGCAAGAAAGGAGAAAAATAAAGCAAGCATAGGTAACCACAACCGGAAGTCTGGGCATAGTCGAAAGGCAAAGGCAGAACTAGCGGGCATCCAATAACGCCTAACTCGAACTTTGAACTCCTTTATAGAATTGAAAAATGTTTCTTTTTTATAACGAGATCCTTCATAAATTATTTACCACCCATGATCAAACAACATCGAAACAGACTCACCGTTGTTGATTCTTCTTATTGCCTCGGCAAAAATCCTAGAAACGTCCAAGACCTCGAGCCTTTTCTCACCCAAAAAGCGAGTATTTTCGGCTTGGGGTATACTGTTAGTTGTTACAAATTTATCAATGTCTGATACGAGCACCTTTTCAAGAGCGTCGCCACTGAAAATACCGTGTGTAACGAGACAAAGAACCTTGGAAGCGCCAGCGTCCTTTAATACCAGAGCAGCTCTAGTAATGGTAGTACAAGTGTCTGCTAGATCGTCAATAAGCACACAGACACGGTTTCTCACGTCACCAACTAACATAGACGAGTTGATGGTGGTGGCATTGGTAGAAATAACCGACTCAGAGGCACGAAGAACAGGAGACCCTAGAACAGCAGGCTCAACTTTGATTTTCCGCTCTTTATGGATCAAAGCGAACGAACAGCCAAGGTTGTCTGCAATAAAAGTAGCTCTTTTTGCTCCACCGGAATCTGGAGACACAATCACACAGTCTTTGTAGTTAGGAACGTAGTCTATAATGTATCTCTTGAACAATGGTGTCAGGTACAAGTTGTCGACCAGGATATCAAAAAATCCTTGGAACTGAGGGTCATGCAAGTCCATGGTGATACAACGGTCTGCTCCGGCAGTTGTTAATAGCTTGGCAATGACTGTACCGTTCTGGCTGACCCATTGCTTGTATCCACTGTTGTCTCTACCATTAGCATCAACGTCACCCAAGAAATCAATTCCGGCATTGTTTGTGGCAAGGGTCTTAGACTTAGCTGCCAAAATCCCTTGTGCTGCCAGGCTTTCCCTGTGCTCCATGGCTACCTTAGGGTTCTCAGGTTGTCTGGAATATGGAAAGAAGGGTAAAACAGCAGTGACACGCTTAGCACTGGAACTCTTGCACGCTGAAATCATAATAAGGAGCTCCAAAAACATATCATTAACGTGACCACATCCACTCTGAATGATAAAAACATCTTTTTCTCTAACAGAGTCTTTGATTTCGATAGAGATCTCCCCATTAGAAAACTTCTTCAGTAAAACTCTGCTTTGCTCAATAGTCAAGTTCCGACAAATCAGCTTCGTAAGACTAGGAACAGAGCTCCCGCCCAAGACTATGATATCTCTCATTTTCTGTTTTTTCCGCCAACTATTGTGTGTTTTTCCGCCAACTAGACTGAACGTGGGGGAGATGAGCTGGGAGACTGCATCTCACTGTAATACATGGACGATGAAATCATAAGAAAATGACAAAAAAATGGGGGTTTGGAATCAATTTGGAAAATTAAGCAAGAAATAAATTTCAGAAACTTATCTCTGGTTTTTGGCTTGTAGAACTGTTCCGAATCCCCTATTCTTGAGGACTCTGGCGAAGTGGTCTCTAATAGAATGAACCCGGAGTAGGTACTCAAAATCCATTTCCACAAGAATAATGGTATGTTAATGTTATTTTTGCAACGATATTGCGCTGATACTTCTTCGCTTTTTTTATAACCTAACTTCGTACGAGCCCGCTTGGGTGCAATATTTGACCCATTTGACTGTTCTGTAATTAGATTTTTCCACAACTTTCAAGAACTTAACCTGGAGACCAGAAGCACTATGAGTATCTAGTATAAAGTCCAAAGAAACCCGAGGCTTGAATGGTGGTACGAATCCTTCTTCAACGTCAAAATCCAACACCAAGTCTTGGCTTTGGCGACCAAAGAACTTTGAGAATTTCCATACAATGACATTGTCACCAGAGTTAAACTTAGCCTTTCCTTGGGAACATTTGATTGAGTTTTTTCTTACTCCAGGAGGAAGGTGTACTTTGAGCACCAATGATGAAGCACTTGACTCTGAACTGTAGTTGGATGTTAATAGCAAGTTCAAGCAGACTCTCTCAGCACCAGATGCGACAGTAGGTATAATTCTAAAAGGTAGAGAGCGTGCGTCTGCTATATTGTAAGACATGAGGTTAAAGGAGCCATCCGGAGGTACAAAAGAAATGACTTGCTCGGAGTCATATCTGGCCAAATCAACACATTTGTGGAACTTAAAATCATCAAGAGTTATAGTGTCTCTCAACTCTTCTTCTATGTTATCACAAGAAAAACCAAAACGGCAAGTAGGCATTCCTGAAAGATTACACTTCATGGAGATGGAACCATCAATATGGGATCGAAGCAACTCTCCGGAACGATCCAAGAGCACACTGACTTTTTCGTCTACATTCAAGAAAATCTCATTTCTTCGATACTTGATGCCCTGATCTCTCCAAGAGACCTTGGAAGAGTCATATGCTTGGTCAGTCACATTAAGCTTTGTCTTTTTATCTCTTAAGAACTTTCTTTTTAGGTCTGAATCCTTCTTTTCAGGGGAACCCAACTTGAGATCAGCCATACCTGGAATCACAGAGGCAAGAAAAGAAGGCTCCAAATTGCTCGGATATCCAAACTCAAGCACTTCGCCAAGAATTTCAAATATGTTGACAAAGTTGGCCATAACAATTTGTTCAGTAAGGTCGCCATTGTCGGGAACAAAAAGTTTCTTTAGGAGGCCAAGAAACGAATAGAGGAACTCTAGAATAGCCAGACAGTCTTGATTAGATCTTGCCAAGGCAACAATCCATAGGGTACCACTTCGTATGGAGATAAATGATGTAGAGCCAATTGTAAGAGTAGGCAAATTTGAATCTTTGGCTGTAGCAAATTTGCCAGCTGAATTGATCACTTGGATGCGGAATATGTCGTGAACGTTCCTTCTCACGTCATTTTTGAAGAATCTAGACATGAGGACGTCTCCTTTCGGGTTGAAAATGAATAATGCCGATATCATTTCCGATTATGTATGTGGTGGTTTTGGGAAACTACAGCTAATGAAAGGAAGACCAAGAAGACGAAAAAGAAGACTTAACAAGGGTCCATAAATCAGTCAATGGTATTTGTTTATGGTGTTTGTTGATATTTGGCAATGAGAGTGGCCAATTGTGGCTGATGATATTTAGTACTGGGTAGTTTGTATTGCTAGTAGTACTGTTAGTACTGTTAGTGGTAGGTGGTAGTAGGTAGTAGTAGGTGTAGTAAGTAGTTTGTGGGGAATTGGTGGATGTGCAATTGATTTAATAGTAAGATAGTATTGTTTTTCATTTCCAAGGATGTGATAATCTTACAATTTTTCAACAGCTAAAGAACTCGTCCATGGGTTATGATAGAGTCTGACCAGACAACGCAAAGGACATATTAAATTATATAATGAACACCAAGGGAGAGTTGGACAAGAAATTAGAGGTGATTTTGAAGGAAAAGCAAAGAAAGGGAAAGAGACTTTAATAATCTGTGCCTTGTAGTTTAAAGTGAAGTTTTCTAAAGTTCGGAGGTTCCTGATTGTCCTCCAAAACTAAACAAAACTTCCGTACTATCTCTACATAAGAGTCAATAACAATAAGTAATTCTTGACCAAAATATCTTAAGAATCTATCAAAAGATGTCACGTACGATCTACTGCAGATTACAGTAGTAGTCTGGTAAGTTCTGTTAGCTATTCATAACAGGAGCGTACAATAATCGTTCTGTACGTTGCTTAAATGAAGATTTCAACTCATTTTTTAAGAATTTTAGAAGAAAAGTCTCTATATAAGTAACACGATCATCGATATAGCTCTGAATTCTGTCCCTTGACTGAAAGAACCCAGAACAATTTTGACCCTAGAACAATTTTGAACCCAGAAACAAGTTGGAACTCCCAAAACTAAATTTTTAATTGAGTTCCTATAACTTAGCTCCAATAAATATCACAAAAGCTAAATATTTTTAAGGTATTATTATGGTTAAATGGTTGCAAATGTCACATTTAGTTACGGTTGGTTGCCGATCTTAAGGTTGCAAATGTTGATGCTCTTACAGGAATATACATACAAGAAACAAGAAACAAGATTCGGAAAACTGAGAATGTGAAAAAAAAATAAGAACTCAACACTTGCCATAGAGAAGCATCAAAAAATGATAGATGCAAAAAAAACAGCACAAAAATAAAAGTGTTTACAAACGGGTTCTGGATCAATTGCATGAACCTGTATCAACTGAGGACCCTTCTGGATCAGTTCAACAAGGATGGTCTGCGCGAAGCTAGATGAGCCACACCGATTGATAACGGTATTAAAAAAATGTGGCAAGGGCTATTGTAAAGAAATTCCAAAGAAAAAACAGTGATAAACAACTCAAAAACGGATCAGTGCAAACCAATTGCCAAAACGATCGATCGGTTATTGGCGGAAGATCATATTGCCGTACGTAGATAGTGAGTAACAGATCATTATGGCGAAAATCCGGATAGCAAGGGTGGCCCGTATAGCCATGTTTGAAGCTTAAACATGAATGGACAAAAGAACTTTCAAGAAAAATACATTAAAAAACAGGAAAGCAAATAATTTTTGAATAAAAACCGTTTGGGAGGTGTATTTCGATGTCCAGGATGGTACCCCACTGAATCCGGGCCGATTGAGTCAGCGGCAATAGTTGGGAATAACGGCAAATTGAGACTAAGGCCAAATGCCACAGAAGAAGAGGAATGCCACATATTTGCAAGAGGGGGTTCAGAAAAGAAAGAGAAAAACTCTAATAAATCACAGCGAAGAAAATTCATAAGAAAATTATTTGATAAAGGGAATTAAAGAAATTACCACACAAACTTAATGAAGTATAGGTAGGAGCTTTAGGAAGGGTAGGAGCTTTAGAAAGTGTAGGAGCCTTCAGGAAGTAGAGGCAGTATAGAAACATAAGGAGGGAACATTTGTTGACCTGCTTTTAGCCATAAGCGCCGTCGGTGTGTCTGGACTGGCTGCAAAATAATACATAGAGGAAACAGACTAGTTAGGAGGCCGCCACCTGCGTACAAGGGCGGCGGAAATAATAACAAACGTTGCCAAGATGCATGGGTCCAAAAAAAGAATTAAAGTGCTGAGTTCTGGAGTAGTGCGCTAGGGCCCGGAGTTTTTGGCGGGAGTAAGCCGGAGAGGATAATAAGGGAAGAAAAGAGAAGAAAAGAGAAGAGAAGAAAAGAAAAGAGAGGAAAAGAAAAGAAAAAAAAACAGAAGAAAAGAGAAGAAAGGAAAAGAAAAGAAGACTGAATGAAGAAGAAAAGAAGTGAACACGAAGTATAGAATAAATAGTAATGACAAGTCGAAAGTAAAAGAGAAAGAAAAATTAAAAGATGTGGAAAAGGAAGGTAAAAATGGCCCTTTTTCCGGGTAATTAAGTTCCAAGTTACCATATTTACATTCTTTTTCCTGTTCCATCTCTAAATTGGGCACCTTGCCAAACTACCAAAAGAGACCAAAATACCAAAATAAGACGAAAATACCAAAATACCGAAATACCAAAAGAGACCAAAACACCAAAAGAGACCAAAATACCAAAAGAGACCAAAAAGCCTAAAATCCTAAAACGCCAAACATGCCTAAATTTCTCCGGTCATTTATTATGCCCAGCACGGCTCTAAGCTTTGCCCAGACGCTAAGACATGGCACTAAGAGAGTGCCCCTCACTTAGATGCATTATTTGGCTGTTTCGTGGGGGAAGGTCACCAAAGCCAGTGCGAACACTGAAAATACTTGTCTGGGGTAATTTATGGGGTACCCCCTCAGGAAATTGCCGTTCGCAAAAGAATATAAAAACAGAGCGAAATTCGTATTTTATTTTCGTAGTATCCATATCTTCCCAGTATATCATAGCCTCAGGTTGCAAACCAACTGCCCGAAGCTATCTCCTTAGAACCCATCTCGGCCCTGTGCTTCCACTTAGTGCCGTCCTGCGTCCCACACACCTCTCTAATACGGATCCACACCTAACACGGATTACCCTAGCTATCTGACCTTTGTCATCTCTACACCTATCTCTGATACACACCCACATCTGACCTCTGTGGTTTTCTGCACTATTTAAAACCTGCTGATCCCACGTTTTGTTCAATTTTTTCTTCTCTATCATCGAAAAATAGAGTAACTCTTCTAATCAAAAAACTGATTTGATTTCTTGAAAAATACACCCTTGGGTCTATTGTGTCCATATTGTTTATTTTCTCCTTATCAATTACAGTCTCTCTCCCCCACACCTTTTCTAGTTGCTTCAGTAGTACTGCCTTTCCTTTGTCAGTTCTTACCCCAGATTTTCACAAACCACAAAAGTTAAAGTGAAAAAAAAACATCTAAAATTTCGCTATGAGTGTGGATATTTCAAGATTAAACATCAAACACGACTCCGATGACGCCTCTTCAGTCCAATCGTTCCGCCAGGATTACCTCGATACTCCTTTCCAAGGCAAGCAAGACCAGATCGAGCAAGTGGTTGACTTGTTGGACTCCACTGGCTTCATCCCAGAACCTTTGGTAGAGCTGGAAGCAAAATGGTTTTATTCCAGTTTGGGAATTGACGATGTGTTTTTCGCTCGTGAGTCTCCTGAGGGAATTGTTTCCCATATCCATTCCCTTTACTCTTGTAAGGTTCAGGCTTTCGCTTCTGACCTAAAAGTCTTGGACCAACCTTTGATCCGTTACAAGAAGGAGGCTGAAGATCATGCTGTGTTTTTCGACACTTGCGTTTCTGATTCCTCCTTCCGTACTGACCGTTTCGATGAATTGATTGACGAAAAGTACATCGATCCTTCTTACGGTACGAACGCTTACCGTTTGGAATACTTCTCTGCTCCATTGCATTACCGCAGTGATCCTATCTTGGCTGGTGTTGCTGAGAAGTTTTCCCAAACCAATGCCGCCTCCGAATTTGCTAAGCAACAAGTCAGATGTCACTTCATCTACAAGACTGACTTCAGTTCCGGCGAGTGTGATCCTAACGAGACTGATATCAACAAGATTGGTGATAGCACCTTCTTGAAGATTGCCTCTCCAAGAACTCGTTCCCTTTACTCCGACATGATCAAGAAGGTGGTTAACACTACCGGTCCAGTCATTCAGCACTTCGCAATCGAAGAGTCTGAGGAGTACAGAGTTATTATTGGTTACCGTCAAAAGACTTCCCCCCACTACAATTCTGCTCTTTCTGATTTAGCCGACTACTATAAGCTCACCACCACCAGAAAATACGTTGAACAATTCTCAAACGGTGTCACTATCATCTCCATGTACATCAAGGCAGGTCTCCTTGAAAACAAGAAGAAGACTCCTATCGATTTGCTGATTTATCAAGTCATTAAGGAGGCCTCATTATTGTACTGTATTCCTCATAACTACTTCCATGACTTGTTCGTCAAGAACGAGTTGTCCTTGCAAGAAGGAATTTACCTGCAGTGTGGTGTCATCTTTGTTACCCATTTCTTAAACAGATTGGGCCCAGAGTACACCAAATTGTCGTCTTTGCTCGACCCTCTGAAACTGCTTCAACATGCTGAAGTCTTGAACTCCTTGAAGAAACGGTTGAGAGCTGAGACTTACACTCAAGACTATATTAAGGAAGTTTTTGCCTCCCGTAAAGAAATTGTCCGCAAGTTATACCGTCAATTCGCTGATGTACACTACATTAGACTGTCAATGGAAAAGACTTTGTCTTACCAAAGACTTTCTCAAATCACTCCCGTCGGATCTGAAGCTGAGTTCAACGAGTTGCTTGACAGGGAGTGTGGACAAAACGAGCATCATGCCGTTGTTTTGCGTGCTCTCTTCATGTTCAACAAGGCAGTGATCAAGACCAACTTCTACACTCCAACCAAGGTTGCTGTGTCATTTAGATTGGACCCATCCTTTTTGCCAAAATCTGAGTACCCAGAGACTCCCTACGGAATGTTCTTCATTGTGGGATCTGACTTCAGAGGATTCCATATACGTTTCAGAGATATTGCCAGAGGAGGTATTCGTATTGTGCGCTCTAGATCCGTTGATGCCTACAACGTCAACGTGCGTAACTTGTTCGATGAAAACTACAACTTGGCAGCCACTCAACAAAAAAAGAACAAGGATATTCCTGAGGGAGGTTCCAAGGGTGTGATTTTGCTTGACCCTGGTGTGGCTCAAGAAACTCCTAAGGCCTCATTCGAGAAGTACATTGATTCTCTTATTGACTTGTTGCTCAAACAACACATTCCTGGTGTGAAGGAGTCTTATGTCGACCTTTACAAGAAGCCTGAGATCTTATTCTTGGGTCCAGATGAAGGAACTGCTGGCTACGTTGACTGGGCCGCTCTTCACGCTCGTAGTAGAGGAGCACCATGGTGGAAGTCTTTCTTCACCGGAAAGTCCCAGCGTATTGGTGGAATTCCTCATGATGAGTATGGTATGACAACCTTATCCGTTCGTGCTTACGTGAACAAAATTTACGAAAAGCTTAATATCGACAATACTACCATTAGAAAGGTCCAAACAGGTGGTCCAGATGGTGACTTGGGATCCAATGAAATCTTGCTTTCTCGTGATGAGAAGTACGTTGGAATTGTTGATGGATCTGGTGTTATTGCTGACAAGAACGGATTAGATAAAGCTGAACTCTTACGTCTTGCTAAAGAGAGAAAGATGATTGATCACTTTGACAAGTCCAAGCTTTCTAAAGACGGTTTTGTCGTTTTGGTCGATGATGTCGATATTACCCTTCCAGATGGTTCCCACATCTCTTCTGGTGTCACTTTCCGCAACACTTTCCATGTGAAACTTAGAAATGTTTATGGAATCGATGGTGTTGACTTGTTTGTTCCTTGCGGAGGTCGTCCAGCTGCGATTGATACCAACAATGTCATGGAATTGATTGACGAGAAGACTGGCAAGAGTATTATTCCTTACTTTGTGGAGGGTGCCAATCTTTTCATCACGCAATCCGCCAAGCTCATCTTGGAGAAGGCTGGTTGTATTATCTTCAAGGATGCGTCAACCAATAAAGGAGGTGTCACCTCGTCTTCGTTAGAAGTTCTTGCAGCTCTCTCCTTCGATGACAAGGGTTTCATGGAGAACATGTGTGTTGACAGCAATGGCGTCAAGCCCGAATTCTATGAGAAATATGTCACTGAGGTCCAGAAGAAGATTGTTGCCAACGCTCAGAATGAGTTTGAAGGTTTATGGAACTTGAAGGCTGCTACTGGTGAACCCATCACGGAATTGTCCGATAAGCTTTCGCATTCCATCAACAAGTTGGCAGACGAATTGTCCAGCTCCAAAGAGATGTGGAACGACGATACCGCATTCAGAAACGCTGTCTTGGTCGATGCTCTTCCACCTTTGTTATTGGATGTGATTGGTATTGAGCAAATCTTGGAAAGAGTTCCAGAGACATATTTGAGAGCTTTGTTCGCCACAAGTCTTGCTTCCAAGTTTGTCTATACTAGAGGTATTGACTCCAACCCAGCCAGGTTCTTGGAGTTTATCTCTTCTCTCCGCAAGGATTTCACTGCTAGAAATCTTTTGTGATTCTAAAAGTTATATGCATTGTCTTTTTTATGTGTTTTTTTACTTACTTCTAATAATTTGAAACGTGTTTTGGAGATATTGTAGGGGTCCATTTTCTTAGTCCAGGACGAATTTGCGATTGAACATATTATGTTATTCATTATTCACAAGACTCTATTTCCAGCAGTGTACATCTTCACAAGTTGTTCACAAGGATGTACCTATTCCCAAACACTGCTCTATTCGTAAACATTGTCCCTATTTTCAGTGAAACCAATGCTTAGAGAGAGTTAAACAAGAGAAGCTGAGAAAGATTTCATGAATTCTTCACGATTTGACTAGGTCTTCACGACTTGTTTTGTATTTCCGACAAGATTTGGTTCTGTGCTACCGCCTCCTCGTTCACCTTCGTAGTGATGTATTCTCCAACAAGAGCAACGACAAAGGTCGAGCCTGCAATATAGTAACGAGCCTTTGCAGGGAGACTCATCCACTTCTGCAACAAACTCATTCTGTGGAAAGAGTAAGTAGTGTCGATATGGGGAATCTGGGGTACAGTATTCGGAGGATTAGTATTGCACCAAGACTACTGGCAGGGAAGAGAAGATGAAGATTAGCGGGAAATCCCGGGTAGTTTTTTTTATTCTGCAGATAATCTGAAGCATTTATTTTTGTTCCGTTAAAACCGTCTTTTCTTATTGCTCTTTGTTCCCACTTCACCTTCCATCAGTGATTCCACTGTATCATGATTGCAAAAAGGTCCAAAATTCCGACACAATTGACAAATTGCAACAAAATTGCAACGAAATTGCTACCAAATATACCTTAGATAACCAAAGGAATATTTCCAACCCTCCAAAAAGTCTCCATTTTCAAGGTACAATCTGTTCTTGTTCATTTCTGTCCTATAAGGTATGCGATGAGCATCGCTCATGTACTATGACGATAGAGATACTAGGCCATGAAGACTTCACAACGATTGGCAGTAACAGCATCAAAACTTCCACCGTGTTGTCTTCAAATCCATCCTCTTAATACAGAAATCATATTTGTTGGAACATATGAGCTTGAAAAATCCCTGGGGCTCCGCAATGGGACCATCGAGACATACACCTTGATCAATGGAACATTTACCTTGGTCAAAGAAACTTCCACACCTCTGGCAATACTAGACTTGAAGTTCCATCCGGCCGATCCTCAATTCTTAGTCCTGGCACATTCGGTCGGTAAAGTGGTGATCTGGGACGTTGACACTGACACATGTGACTTGACTGTTAGACAAGAGTATGATGTTTCAAAAGACAATATCTTGGTCACGTCGGTATTTTTTGACCCTTCAAATACAAACAGACTCTTATGTACACTCACTTCAGGCGAAGCAGTGCTTTTGAATCTTTCCACTGGCGAATCGGAGTCTTTAGATACATCCCATGAGCTTGAGTGCTGGACAGGTGCATTTGGTCAACTGGGACCATGCCAAAACGTTGTTTTCACTGGAGGTGACGATTCAAAACTTACTGCTCATGATCTTCGAACAAACGAAAAAATATGGTCCACAAATCATCGTCACCATGACGCGGGTGTGGTCTCTATCCTTTGTCCTAGCCAGTCTTGGCTACTGTCCCGTCCCAACGATTTATGGACTGGGTCCTACGATGATTGCCTAAGAGTATTTGATGTTCGTCACATCGAAGGTGACGACGGTCCATACCTCTACCAATCGCTTCTTCCTTTGGAGACAAGCAAGAAGAACCTTGGTGGTGGAGTCTGGAGACTTATCCCAGGACCAGATACCAATAACGTGCTAGCTTGTTGTATGTACGATGGTGCTAGAATCATTAAGCCCGTGAAAGATTCATTTGAAGTGGAAAGATATTTCAAGGGTGATCACGAGAGTATGTGTTATGGTGCTGACTGGAGAAACCCTGATTCCGTTGTGACCTGTTCATTCTATGATAATGTAATCCAGCTGTGGCTGCCTATTCTTGTGGATAACGATATATAATGAAGATAATATTTCTATTGTCGTTGACATGGTTTATTTATTCCTACTTACCTGTCCCATCTAAGCATACAAACTAAGATTAAGAGGAACTGAAGAACCTCTTCCACTAGGATAAAGTTTTTCGACGTTTTCAAAACGACGAGGATGTGGAAGTGAGCCACTGTTACTGAACTTGAACCGTTTGTCTTCTATCGTGATCTTCTCTGGTCTGGCCAGCGATGTCAACGTATACTCCAGGGCCGAAATTTTCCTTAGAGATGAACCAGCAAATTGTTGTTTTTCTAGATTGCTTGGTGGTGGGGGTGGAGCAGATTTATGGGCCCTTTGAGGCATTCTTGCACTGTTTTCACCATATCCACTTGGCTCAACTGAAGGGGCCTGCAATGGCAATTGAGGTGGCACAGAAGCTGGTGGTGGTGGCATAGAAACTGGCGGTGGAGGAGGAGACAGTAGAGTCAGTGGTTTCAGTTGAGCAGCTGAAGATTGTTCTTGTAGTGAGGGTGCTGGTGGAACCGGGGTTTGTGAGACCTTCACCGATGGAGACATAGCAGGAGACATAGCAGGCGGTACAGGGGGTGCCATACTAGGCAAATACGGAGGGGTTGGTACCATATATGGTGGTATCGGAGCTTTTGGTGTTTCTGAAACCGAAGGCCTACTTTCCGCATCTTGATACGAATCCACTCGCCTAGAGTTTATTTGACTCAAAAACGGAGGAGGACCAGGAACTGCTGGAGCACTTGAAGTCAGATTATTATGAGCTGAGGATGGTGGCATAGGTGGATTCTGTGGTTTTGGTACAGAAGGCTCACTTTCCCCATCTCGATAAGAATCTACTCGCCTAGCGTTTATTTGGTTCAAAAACGGTGGTGGTCCAGGAATCGCTGGGACACTTGGTGCGGTATTTTCGTGAGGTGCAGGTGTTTGTTTTGGTTGTGGTGGCTGGATTCTTGGTGTTGGAGGTACTGTCAGAGATGGAGCCGGAGGAATGGAGCTGGGTAAAGATGGAGCCATAGGCCTTGGAGCTGAGGAAGATGAAGCCTTCTTCGAAGATGAAGAACCAGAGGAAGCTGAACCATCAACCACATTAGCTTCATCTCTTCGTGCGTTAATTTGAGACAAGAATGGGAGACCATTTGCCCTAGGATTAGCTTGTGGGGTCGAAGGAATTGCGCTATGCACCTGGGATGGTGGCAGGCCAGATGGTGGTTTAGGCACCGATGGTGCATTTTGTATCCCCGAAGTTGGAATTGGAGGAGGAGGAGGAGGAGGAGGCGGAGGCATAGATGATGATAGCATTGGAGGAGGAGGAGGTGGCGGAACAGGCATTGAAGGCACAGCAGGAGCTGTAGGAGGTGCTGCCATAGGAGGAGGTGGAGCTGGTGGAGCCGAAGGTGTCTCATTTGCTGATCCGGAACCATTTGAAATGATTGAAACCCCGGAGGAGGAACGTAGATGGTTCAGTTTCTTAGGACGATTAGGGGGAACTTTAGGAACATTCAAAGAGGAATTTAATGGCGGAGGAGGAACCAGCGAAGGCAACGGAGGGGTATTCTTAGGCAATGGTGGTGGAACACCCATTGGAAGTGATGGAACAGCATTTGAAGGTGGTGGGGGTGGTACAGATGGCGCAGGTGGTGCAACCGGCACATCCGGTGCTTGTGGCCTTGATGTTTGTGGTGGTGACATTACAATTCCCGGCACCACAGGGCCCTGGCTACTTTTTCGTTGTGGTCGGAAAGATGGAACTGCCGGAGTTGCCATAGCAGGTTTGGGTGGGGGAGCCATTCCCGGAACAGGAGGTACAACAGGAGCCGAAATTGGGATCCTATCAGTTCTATTATCCTTGACAGACTTAAGTTTGGGCATCCCTCCAGCAAACAAATTACCCAATTGAGGAGGTCCAACTGGAGCTGGAACAGACCCAGAAGAGTTTGAATTTGGACCAGAAGAGTGTGGGTTTGGCGCCGACGAAGACATTCCTATGGATGAAGATTGCTTCAGATCTAGCATAGGTTTTGATTTATCTATGGTGACTGCTTTCTTAAGTTTGATACCTTTGTGGATATCTCCAAAGAGAGCATCTCTACCTGAAGCCATTGAGGGAGGAGAGAAAAGGTTAGGAACGGCAGAGGGCGGGGGTGGAGGAGGAGGGGGAGGAGGTGGGCCAGCCATTGTTGATTTTTAGGAGGGCAATTTTCAAATGATCAAATGTTCGAATGATCGAAGGTAGAAGGAGTGAAGTGTGGAGGAGGATCTCAAAATAGATAGCGTGGGAGACCAGACAGGAAAGAAAGAAGCAGCAGAAGGAGGAGCTATGAAAGATACGGAAAAGGTTCTGTATGTTATAAGAATATATGAATTTGAAACAATTAACTATTGGTTCATTCTTGGAATTGTTTTTTTATCTTTATCATTTTGCAGTTATTTGTCTGGGTCTGGTTGAGCTAATTGAACTAATTCTGGGAAGAGTCAATGTCAAAAGATACATCGTAGTCTGAGATATTTGTGAGAAGAACCCAAATAAGAAACGATTTTTTTCTTTTTCTTTTTCAAGTGATGGATTGAGGTTTTCAGGATGTTCTAGTTTGTGGGATGAGCTGTGAGCTGTGAGAGATACAGCGACAAGTTGCAAAGATTCAGTCATCCAAATCATTCAAAGTAATTGAAAAGCAGAAACACAACCAGTAACAGAACCAGTAACAGTAACTGAACCAACTAAGAACTGGCACTAAGAACTAGTACCAAAAAAAAACAGAACTAGTTAACAACAAATAAAACAACCAGTAAACAATAAAAAATCATCAATGGTTTACACTCAACTCAACATCACATAATAGCTCCTCATCTAGTTCCTTCTTAAGTGTTTCGGTAAGAGAGGTATTGTCCCGAAGTGTTATCCACTTACCACCAATCAAATCGTATCTCTTTGGACCACTAACAGGACTACTGAGCCAAATTTGCTTATTTGGAGGTTGTTTGTTTATAACATATGTTTTCCCTGGAGCAACAGTCAAAGACATCACTCCTTGTGTAAGTTCCACATCAATCTGTGGATATGCTTCACCCAATTCTTCTAGGCTATCGCTAAGATCTTCTAAATAATTATCAGCAATTTGACAATATTGACTATCGGAGATATGATCAATAAGATCCTCGATCATTCTTCCGTCAGTAGAGATGGCATGATGTCTCTTTTGTAACTGTGATCTTGTGTTATCAAGAAGACACTGTCTACCCTTCATGGTGCATTCTTTTTTGAAAACACATCCTTTTACTGTAAGCAGACGGGCGAAAAGGGGGCGATAGAGATGTTTTGAGATTAAGATCAGGCGTTGAAACATTGGAAGAAGAAGATGGTGGTTTCTAAAAGTTGAGGCGTCGAGGGCTTCTAAGTAGGGGCCAGTTTAGGTAGTGGTGTGACAATGGGTGAGGTTATGGGAGGAGAGAAAAAGGAAAGAAAGGGAGGAAGGGAAGTTTTTTTTTACTTTTTTTTCACTTTTTTTTTACTTTTTCAAAATATCTTGGAAATTAATTTTTGGCACTTTATTTCTTTTTGTTTCTTTCGTTTAAGTTGGCTCTTTTATTCAATTTGGACCCTTTTGACTCAAATTAGCGATTCTTCAACATTAGCCTATGGGTGCAAAAGATGAGACATTACCTGAAGAGTAATCTTCAAGGAAAGCACCTAAAACTGTGGATAATTCGGATAAAGAAAGAGGAAGAAAGGGGAAAAAGATAAAAATAAAAGAAAAGTTGATAAGAAAAGTTATTATGAAAAGTTAATAAGAAAAGTTAATCAGAAAAGTCAATTAGAAAAGAAAATACTTTTTGCAGTTATCCTCTGTCTCTGTCTCTGTCTCCATTGTTCTCTACCTCCCCCAAACTCAACCTTTGCACCCAATGTTTTTCCTTCTTATCACACTAGCCATCGTCTTTTGTGCTGTGATCATTTACCTTCCTTATGCTGCAGGGTTAACTACAGTGAAAAAAGTTCAACATCAACAGAAACCAGCTGAAAAACGACCAGAACAACAGTTGCACTCCGGTTACATACCCCCAGATGAAGCAGCTCGTTTGAAACAGCACGAAGCCAGTAAGGGCAAGGGGATTTCGTTACGTGAAAAGATAAAAATCACTTCTGGCGATATTCCCATCAGAATTGGTCTTCAGCTGGAGGGTGGTTTACGGAAACGGACTGGTAAAGTTTCTCTTGACAATGACCCTAACAATTACGACTATGATTTGGACGAATTGATTGAGGATGAGACAAAGGGTGAGGCAAAAAGAGCGGCTGCTGAATTCTACTCCAAGGAACCTGTTTCAAACATTGATGAAGATTTGGTCTAAGAGGGTTCATCTTTAATCGAAGAAACAGTAGAGCTGGAAAAGAATAATGCTGAGGAAGAGAATAGATAATTAGAGAAGAAAAGAGAAAAAGAGGATAAGAGAACAGAGAGAAGAGAAGAGAAGAAAAGAGAAGAAAAGAGAAGAGAGAAGAGAGAAGAGAGAAGAGAGAAGAGAGAAGAGAGAAGAGAAAAGAGAAATGAGGAATGAGGAATGAAAAAAGAGATAAGAGAAAAAGAGACAACTAGAGAAGACAAATATTGGGCCGTTTCGTTCATTATTTACTTATCCAAAACCCTACTCCAAATCCAATAGTTCTAGAAGACTGGATTTCTTGAGATAGGTCTGCTCTTCACGCAGATTAAGATCCGCCGGCTTAAGCGCACCTCCAACACACAATGGTGCATGGTTCTTGGCATCAAGTAGTCTTCGCTGTAAATCTGCCTCTATTCTATCGATTTTTTGCATCTTTGCAGAGTCACTCTTGAAGGTAGTGCGGTATGCTTTGAACACTAACCGAACAAGTCCGTTAGATAGTTTCAAATACACCCCACCTTGCGTTCCCACATATTTCTGCTCCGAATCATCCAAAATATCCAACAACAATTTACTTGCACTCGGTGGTATCGACGTCTCGTTAATTCTTTCACGGATCCATGAGTCCCCTTTTGCATAATATCGATCATGCAGCTCAATTAGCTTCTGAGTAATCAATTGTAAATGTTTCGGGTTTCCTTGTCTCACCGTGAAAGAATGGAATAAAAGAGTGAAAGCATGTGACGATAAAGGGAGCTGCCATACCACTTCAATACAATATAGTAGCTTGGCAACATGGTAAAAGTCTTTGCCAGCCTGCAAGTAATTGCTGAGAAGCGGTAAGAATGACTTCTCCGTAGCACATATTCGCATGGGCTCAGTAGCTTTTTTTTGATCATATGCGTCGATATAGGCCGAATACTTTAGTTTGTCTTGGAACGTAACAAGTTTTAAGAAACTATCATGCGAAGATAAGTCACCGCTTTCTTCTAAAAAGGGTGCTATAAGCATTTCACATAGTTCCGTATATCCGAAATTCGATAGAGATCTTATAATTATGTTTAATAGGTTAATATCGACCAAATGGAGATGCAGAGAAGTGAGAGCGTTCAAATGAACTTCAAACGATTCCAAGCGCCGATGCATTGCATGGTTATCAAGTAAAATTTTGTAAGTACTTCTTGAGAAAGTTTCAGGATGCATGTGTTTGAGAATATCTTGCTCAACACGCCAGTTTCCGTGTCTCAACGCACAAAACAATAGAGTGTTCTGTAATGCAACATTCAGTCTAGCATCGGGGTCCAGTTTGACCAAGTCGATATATGTGGTCCAATCAAACTTAGGAGTTTGCAATCGGAGATCGGATTTCTGGATTGGGTCAGATTTCTGCACCCGATTTATTGTTTGTGAAGCGATTGACTCGATGCGCAGAACGATATCTGGCCGATCTTTGTAGAAGGTCATGAAGATCATTTGACGCCGCTCATAATCCGTAAGAGGGATGTTTGCATCGTCCATATCTTTTGTTATATGCCATAATTTCCTCAAATGATCTCTTCTGTACTCAATAGCATTGGAGTATTGCCTTAGCAAGAACTTGTCATGGTAGAGATCAAAGGTGCCCGTCGATAATACATTGGGCTTAGCAAACACTCGGTTATGAAAGATTTGCTTCATGAATTCTTCCAAATCTTTTCCTTGAAGATGGCCTGCCCCAGGACTAGGAAGTTCGCTATAGCATTTGTAGAGCGATGAGTGGTTTACCTCATTCTTGATGAATACAGAAGGAAGCAATCTTGATAATCCATTCGTAGCAGGATATAGTGATTTTACAAGATTATTGTACAATTGAGGAAAGATTTTTTGATACCGAGGCAGCTTTTGAAACTCTTGTAGGCTTTTTTGGCGATGCCTCATCTCCAGCAGGGTAGCTGTTGGTCGTACGAGAATAGCATCTTTATCATTGACTAGATGCAGAAGAGTGGGAGAATTTTTGTTTTGTTCGATGAACTTGAGGATTCGAGTAACACTAGCAACCAATCGGCTATAAGTTTCGGGATTATTCATGTGTTTGATGGAGGGGGTGGAGTTTGCAGTCGCTAGACCATTAGTGCTAGAAGCTTGAAGCTAAAAGGTACAAGGAAGGAGGAAGAAGGTTGAAAAGAATAAGAAAAGGGAAGAAGTAACAAATACAGACAATAAGAAAATAAACCGTTAATTGTACAGCTTGAACAGTTACTTTGGTTTGAACTATCAAGTCCAAATTTCAGTTTTTGGTCACGTGTCAAGCTATAGAGTGTATCAACGCACCAGGCATAAAGAGGTACGGGTGTTTGCTCTCATGTTAAACAAGTGAAAAATTCAGTGAAACCAGAACCCAAACAGCGATGAAGATCCAAACGGAGGCTCTTAAAGTTTTGGAGCTGACATCGCAGCTTCTCAAGGCCGGTGTTATTGACCGCAAGCCTGCCTGGTTCGATATTATTGCCGCAAACCCACCAATTTTGGACCTCACCAAGAGAAACAGAAACCTCGAAGTTAACCAAAAGGAAGACCCTTTGACCACGTTGTTTGCCAAACAGGGAGAAAAATATTTCAAGACCCGTGTTTCTAACGAAAATATCAAGCAAAAGAATGACTTTGCTTTCAGAATCCCCAAAATCGAGTTGTTCGAAGATAAATTGAGAGATGTGTTCTATCATCAACATCCATGGGAGTTGTCCAGACCCAAAATCATCGTTGAAACCAATGGCGCAGACGCTGAAAAGTGCGACTGGTCGCACATGCTTCAATTCCTGAAGCCTTTGGATGGTGAGAGTGTTGTTCAAAGAACATTGTGGCTCTTGAAGAACAGTAAAGAGTCCGGTAAGGAAAAGACTCTTTTCGAGGCCTATGATGCTGCCCGTTTTGAATTCTACCAACTAAGAATGGCCGAGGAGACTGATGCTATTGTTTCCCGTGAAGAGTCTGTGATGTACGGCTCCACATACCCTACGACATACTTTTCCAGAGGTGTTGAGAAGGAGCAAGCTCATGTGGATAGATGGGCCAAGCAAGCGGAGGAGAAGACCAAGTATATTAATGCTTCTAGAAACACTGCTCCTGCCAGTGTTGGGAATGATATTTCTGAGGAGTTTAGTTCCATCTGGGAATCCAGTTTGAGCAGCAATGCCAGTGACATTACTGCTGATGGAAATGTCAGCAGTAAATAATTTCTCTAGCCAGCCATTGTAAATAGATTTAATGGGAAACGGATGCTACAACTTAGCTTGAGAAACTTTACTACTAAACAATAGTACTTCACTATAGTACTTAACTTGAACCTCATTCAATACATCAAATATAATACGCATAAACTTGAAAAAAGTTAAAGACATAAAATTCATCCAGATTCTACGTTCTGATTGGCTAATCAAAAGATATTGATCGTGCTTGTATTGTATTATTATACATCGGGATTGATCTTGTCCTCTAGCCCAGTTCAGCAAATCTTAACTGAACCTAAGCCAAATACAAAAACAAAACAAAAACTCCCCTAACGTAATGCGAAGAAATCATTTATCACACTACAGTCTCTAGTGGTGGTGGTGGTGGTCGTCGTCCTTCTTCATCACCAACTTCTCATAGGCAAGGTAGACGGAGAATGCACCAATAGCAATCCCGAGACCAGGAAAGACATTCTTGAAACGGTTGAAGCGGGTGAATTGACCCTCGTATCTCCAGGCGTCTCTTTTAGCCCAGGGGTTAGAACTCATGACTGGTATTGGAATAGTGAAGTATTTGATTGGCGGAAGGACCTGAAGAATCCTGTGCGTGGGGAGGTAAGAGTTAGGGATTGAAGTTGAAGAGAAAAGAGGGAACATTTGAAGATGGAGCCAATATTTGGAAAAGAATTGTTTTAAAAATTTAGAGGTTTTAATAAATATTCAGTAAATACGGAGTAGGCGTTGATTGAAGATTGGGTGGATTGGGTGGATTAGCTTGTACTGGTACATTTCAGTATGTTAGTGTGTATTGGATGGTAGACAAAATAATAATGAATGTAAAAGAAGTGGAGATGAATGTAGAAGAAGGATGTTAATATCATTAATTTTGAAATCTCATAGTCTGAAATTGAAAATTTCTTAAATATCCTTATATTCCCACAGTTGGAAGTTTGATCGACTCTGTTTTGAAAAACCGTTACTACTAGGTAAAGCTCTTCAAAGGTGTGTGCAAATAGAGTATTCAAGTTGTTTCGTTAAATTATTTAAGACAAAAGGTTCAAGTAAATGTATTTTAGTTCAATTAGTTTCAGTCCTAGTAGTTTCACTTCAAAGAGTTTCGACAGTTCATGGCTTCGATCAACCACACAATTGTTCAGATAAGATCTAAGCACCGTAATTCTAAATGATCTCTTTACCTTTTTCTTCAGCAGAAATCTCAAATAGTAGTTCAATTTTGTTCGTCCGATGCTCTTATCATCTTCTTCTAGTGGTACTATCCTCTAGTTCAAGCTTATCAAGTTCTAATACAATGTCTCGTTCTTCTACACTCGTAATCTATTCCTTCTTTAATCGAAATAAAATTTAAAGACAACAGTTCCTCCTTCCAAAAATCTTCTAATAATTGTAATTGTAACTCTTTAAATGTCATTTCTATTCGAATTCGATATGTCCAGCCCCAAAGCACATCTACAGAGAAACAAACAATAACAAGACTATTCAAAACCACATATCAACAAGGAAGAATTTTTTTCTGTACAAAGTGTAATTGAAGCCAACTATTTGTTGGACAAAAACGTTTCCAACCATCCTTCATTTGTAATACGTCTTCTATTCATCATATTCCATTCATTTTCCTTAAAACATTCACTTAATTTAGTTCAAATATTTCCCTAATTCCATCTATTTCCCAAATTCCACCTACTTCTCCAACTTTATCTACTCCCCGAACTTCGTCTCTACTTCATCTTATCTCTTTTATATGCACCATTATTCAGCCTCTCTACTTTCATCTTAAACAATATCCACACATTCAAATCAATCAGCTGACCATAGCTCCATTCTTATTTATACCTCACATCCAGAAGACATAACCTCACCGCTTTTGGCCGTCTTTACCCGCTTTCTACACCCTTTGAACCCTTTCAAAGACTCTCCCTGACATCCTACTACAACACTATAAACTTCGAAATGCTACAATGACCAAAATTCAAGTAAAGGGACCAACGAAGAGAACTGAGGGCCCGGTTACTTATCAACAGAAGTTTGAAAAATCGCCAACACGCTTGAATAAGCAGTTCTGGGTCACATTCAAGCTTGGTGATCGATTGCGGAGTCAACTTAAATCCAAAGATTCGGCTTTGTCTGGCGATATATTTATTCCAGGCGGCGAATTAAGACATGAAACGTTCTTCGACCCAAGTGCTCAATATGATCCGATAAACTTTTCTATACCTGAGGGCCTACGACGGTTCGAAAACGATCCTCATATCAATGCTGGTTTTGAAACGGAATCATCTCATAATATAAATTCTAACCTGGAAACTTCTATGTTGAATCCTCACCCAGCTGCTGCTTTTAGGGCTTCTTTTCAAGCACCTTTTCAAGCTCAAGCACCTTTACAGACTGTTCAGAGCTTAACCAAAGATAACAGCACACCCGAAGATTCAGAATGTGATCTCGAAATACTCGAGGTTCGGCCGTTACCCCTAAATTCTTCGAGTAAAGTATCGGGGACTTGGAACACAAGCGAAACTGACTCTGATGGTGAACTTTCCTGTCTCAACGACGAACTCCATAAAGTTCTAACGTCCACCACCTCTATACCTACTCAAAAGTCCCCTACGTTACAGCTGTCGTCATTCGATCCAAACTCAAGATTGCTCCAAAACTATCTTCCCTTACTTTGCAAACAAGCACAACCACGGTCACCGCCACCTCCTGGGCTTAAGAACATCCCACCTAACTTAGTCAATGCCATCCAACGGGAATTCAGTTTTTTTACCGAGTCTAGCACCGATGATGTCGTTGAAGTTGTAGGAAGAATGGTTTTCTCATTGAAGGATCCCATTGCTCGAACCAAAATCAGACTACCGATCAAGGCAACAACATGTAAACATTTTGAATGCTTTGATTTCTATAACTTTTGTCTATTCTATGGACTCTCTACTGGGACGAAAAATGGATTGAAGACAAACTTACTAATGCAGTCTAAAGTGTCTCGAGAAACAGAAGAGTTATTTTATAAACAGCAAAGACAAATGGCAGAAGGTAAAATCCTGATGAAAACTATGGGATTGGTGCTTCCTCACTTTTCAGAACATGGTCAGATGTTCTTCACCGATGTGTATAATCGAACGCCTCCCCTATACAAATGTCCCTTGTGTGACGAAAAGTTTGGACTCAAGCAGCTTTATATTAGCGATGTGTTCAACTTTTTCGTTAAAACCACGCCGATGCATGTCACTAAGATCGAGTTGGTTCAGAATGATCGATATAAGATAATTGAAGAAGAGACTGGAGATAAGTGTGACAATAGTCATGATGTGGTGGATTTGGATGATGACGAAAGTTCCAGTGATGACAATAGCAATGAGCTTGATGAAGATATGCCAATTTGCGCTGTCATGAGACAAAGCTACAGAAAAGAAGATCCTGGAACACCAATCACTTCCAAGCTAGACTCTAATCGGTCAATGACATCGGAGGATTTTGATGATGGTCTTGACGAAGCTTTATTGGAGTTGAAACAAGGCGATGGAACATGGTTGCATCCTCTTACTTTTGATTGAGTATATTTTTTTTCTACTGCTTTGCTTCATTGATATTGTGCATTAGAAGGATTAGTCCTGACGTTAATTATAGACACTAGTAATGAAGAAAAAGTGGGTAATTTTAAGAGCTAAGATTAATTTTCTTTGTTGAAATAGTTACAGAAGTTTTGTTTATTGTTAACATTATAACATTGTATTTTGTTTTCTTGTTATATTTATCACATGAACCTTCCATCTCAAGCAATATAAGCTTCTTCCTTCACCAACCTTACCACAGTTGCAACCAACAAAAACAACCTCTTCAATCATAATATCAACATATCTCGCAACCTGATCGGAACATTTCTTCAACCATAAAATATTTCTTCAACCGCAATTTTTTTCTCCATTACTTGCCAAACTAACTTTATAAGCATCCGGCATAAAACATAACACGGTGCAGGAACGAATTTTAGTCCAATTTATTAATGACTTCACGGATCAATTGGTCAGTTACAACAACTATTCACCCCAAACCCATTACTTCGATTCACCAAAAAGAGTACCAGCGTCATTAAACCCGTTCTATCCGCAGTACTACTTTTTCTGATACATTTGTTCTCTCTCAATTGTCATCTGGCTCTCATTTCCACTCTATTTGTTTCCACCAGTTATAACACGAGGTGTTCCTCCTTATGTCCCCCAAAACATCTCGAGGTAATTATGTTACGTCTATGAATAGTGGCAGCGCTCGAATTGCTGTTCTTTTCACCAGCTTGGCCCGTGTGGTCCGGGGTATCCCCATAAGCGGAAACGCTTCCCAAACAGCTCATCACGAACACATGAGTACGGAAGATTTTTACTTCAATCTTCTTGTTTCTGCTTTTCTTGTTTTGGCCGGTGGTGTTTTTGCCGGTCTTACTCTTGGTCTTATGGGCCAAGATGAGGTTTACTTGAAGGTTATAGCAACCTCGGGTGAGCCAAACGAACGGAAGGATGCAAGAAAAGTGTTAGGTTTGATCGGAAGAGGAAAGCACTGGGTTTTAGTGACTCTTTTGCTCTCCAATGTCATTACCAATGAGTCCTTACCTATTGTTTTGGATAGATGTCTAGGAGGCGGCTGGCCCGCTGTTGTAGCCTCGACGGCCTCTATTGTGGTCTTTGGAGAGATCATTCCTCAGTCTATTTGCGTTCGTTATGGTTTACGAGTCGGTGCCATATTTGCCCCATTTGTTGTTGTGTTGATGTATATCATGTACCCTGTAGCCTATCCATGTGCTCTTCTCTTGGACCACATTTTGGGTGAAGACCACGGTACAGTCTATAAGAAATCTGGTTTGAAGACTTTGGTCACTTTGCACAAAACAATGGGTGCTGAGAGATTAAACCAAGACGAAGTCACCATCATTTCGGCTGTGTTGGACTTGAAAGAGAAGGCCGTTGCTCAAGTTATGACCCCTATCGATAGGGTATACACCATGCCTTCAGACATGATCCTAGATGAGAAAACCGTGGAAGAAATTTTCAATGCTGGCTTTTCTCGTATTCCTATCCATTTACCCGATGAACCTACCAACTTCATTGGCATGTTGTTGGTGAGAGTTTTGATTTCCTACGATCCAGAAGATGCCCTTCCTGTGGCTCATTTTCCTCTTGCCACACTTCCTGAAACTGCGGCAGATACTTCGTGTTTGAATATTCTTAACTACTTCCAAGAAGGAAAGTCTCACATGATTGTGGTTAGTGAAACCCCTGGAGAACCCACTGGTGCACTTGGTGTTTTGACTTTGGAGGATGTTATTGAAGAATTGATCGGTGAAGAGATTGTTGATGAGTCGGATGTTTACATCGATATCAACAAAAACATTAAGCGTAAGAACCCAGGACCCTTGTACAAGAGAAACTTGACGGCGTACTTGCACAACTTGTACAACTCTGCCAATGCGTCCAAAAGAAACTCTGTGGATGGGGGCCTGAGAGATCTACTTAATCCTCAGACAAATACTCCAATTATTAAGGCTAATCCACTTGCCACCTCCCCTAACAGGGTCAGAGCAGGGACTACCACTGGAGTAAGTTCGCCGATGTTTGCACCCGTTAACCCTGCCTCTAATCCTTTGGAAACGTCCAAAACATTTGTCACTATTAAAAGACCAAATCATCATGATGGGATAATGTCGCCTCCACGAACTGTTCCAATCGATAAAGAATTGATGCTTGACGATCCAAAGAGCGCACAAGCGTGTGAAACAATTTACAGGTCTGAGCAGGATGCTTTGCGGGAAGCCAATTTCCGTCTTGGCAACAGTTTTGAGAACAATTCGCACCATGATTCTGATTTGAATACACACACATCGTGCCAAAACGGACATGATTCAAATCAAAACGGACATGATGTGGAACACGATGACGATGACTCGCCCCATAATGGACGTTTCCATCATCATCATGAAGGTGGATCTAGAAATGGGTCTACTAGATCAAACATAATCTCTGTTCCAGTTCTAGAGTATCAGGAGCTGCGATCTTACAGAACAGGAGGTATAGTGGAGTCTGTGGTAAACATTCTGGGGGTGCATAAGACCATTATTGAAGATTTCAGTGATGAAGATCACTCTGATTTGGAGAATCAAAGGCAAAGAGGTGGAAGGAGATCGGGCTCCAGTAGTGAGAACTCTGTTCCCCTTATTTAGGAGCCCAACTCTCCCGCTCTCCTGCCCCCTGTCCCTCCGCCCCCATGTTACTCGTGTACATGCATTGCGGACTAATTTATTGATTGTTTTTTTGCTATTCCGTGTCTGCGTATTAGTGTTTAACTTGTGTTAGCATCAGTTTAGGAGCTATGAAGCTATATACTCGACAAAGAAGCAACTATCCAGTAAAGTTCAAGAAATAAGCAATTGTGCAATTAAATTCTAAGTAGAAGCAACTTTTTCAAAATCCCAAATATTTGCTGATAATCCAATCAAGCTTTTATTGTCATTTTTGTGTCTAGTTTTTCCAAAGTCCATCCAAGAGCATGAAGCAAAATAAGTAATTCTCCATAATGGCGCTCCCAATTTTTTATTATAATCATTTGACAACTTTAAGGAATTATTTCCATTTTCATTTAACATTTTTCCTCGAATGTTCCACCACCTTCTTTGGAAAATTGCTGTCAAATTTCATGCCCCGGCATTAAGCCTCTATCTATCAACCGGGCCGAAAGACGCTGTGCGCACCGACGCAGGCATCGAACCTTTATAAAGAGGGCTTCACCGCTACTGGGAAAGAGCAAACTACTCATAACAAACCAATTTTACACCATGTTATTCAAAGCCGTCAAATTCAGCAATTGCGCTACGCCACTTACCGTTGGCACCCAAGACATCCCAGTCACTGAAAAGAATGGTGAATATATTCTTCCGTCCGAAAACAGCATTCTTGTCAAAGTACATGCGGCTGCTCTTAACCCAATTGATCTCATTATCAAGAATTCTTTGAGTCCATGGATTTTCCGCAGCGAAAAGGGGTTTGGTTTTGATTACTCTGGTGTCGTCGTAGCAATTGGTTCCAAGGCAGCAGAGAAGAACAACCTCAAGGTCAACGATAGAGTTGCAGGTTTGTTTCAAGATGCTTTAGGTCCTGGAACTGTTGCCGAATATGTTTTGGTCGATGCCTCTACTGCTCATGGTGCCAATGCCCGTGCTTTGCCTGAAAAGTTGTCCTTCCAACAAGGTGCTGCTTACCCATTGGTTTTCGGAACCGCACAAACCATGTTTGATAACATTTCCAAGGGCAACTCATTCAAAAAGATCCTTGTGATCGGTGCTGGTACCTCTGTTGGACGTTACTGTGTTCAACTTGGAAGCAAAGTTTATAACTCTAGCGAAATTGTGGTGAGTTGCTCTGGTCGTACAGAAGACGCCATCAAGGAGCTTGGTGCAACAGATGTCATTGATTACACCAAGCAAAAGTCGATTTTGAACCCTGTTCTTGAATCTGTGAAAAATTCTGGCCCATTCGATGCCATTTTTGACTGTTGTGGAAACTCAGACCTTTTGAACGATTTACGCACCATCTTGAAGAGCCGTGAAGAGGGTGGATCGTATACTACCATTGCAGGAGACTCGAAGTTGGATTTCTCCAAATCCGCTCTCAGTCTGATTTTCTCCAGCTTTGCTTCCACCGTCAGAATGATCAAGAACCGTATGGGATGGATTCCATACTATTACAGCATGACATTGGTCAATGGTGCTGGTGAATGGCCTGATAAATGTATCAAGGCTTTCAATGAGCACGACATTAAGGTATTCATTGATAGTGAATACTCCATGGACCAGATCAATGAAGCTGCTGAGAAACTCCAATCCAACAAGGCTGTTGGAAAGATCATTATCAACATTGACTAAACTCCTCACCCACCTTACCTAAACTTCTTACCTTAGTTTTGTGTTTTTTTTTCACACTTTTATTTATCGAATGTTTTATCTCTTTTATTGTAATCAATTTTTCATCGTTACTTATCAATTTCGCAGCCATCACTCCCTCTGAACATAATCCATCCATCAACACCAGCTCTGGAAATCTATCAATCGGTACATGACTCAAAATCTATGAAGAAGAAAGATATAAAGTTTGCACCGCACTTGAATTCAAATGTCTACGATGCATCTGATGATTCATATGTGACCGGTGCAATTCTTGACGATGCTATGTTATACAAGTCATCTCATCATAAACTCCATCGGAAAAGTAATGGAAGAACCATTGAATTGGATCCGCTAGCTCCAGATTATAAACAGATTGTATGTAAAACCGGATCTGCCATTGCCCCGGACGAAATCTTGGAAGCTCTTAAACCTCTGGCGTTGCGAATTCCGTTCCGTGGTCGTGAAGAGTTTACACCAGAAGGGCTCCCCTCGTCCGATCTCTTACGATCCATACATTACTATGCGGACCAGGCACGATTAGTTTCATGGTCCCTCGACGAAACGGCTTTGTTAGCACTTGGAATGGTGGCAGAGCTGTGGGCAGATGAGTTGATTGGAGATGGAGATCCTCTGATATTTCTTGTTCAGGAAGATGACGATGGTTTGAAATATCGTGTTGACTCTCTGGATAGTGAGCATGAAAATGGGCTGGAACTGTTACTGAAGGGAGTTTTCCTCCCCAACCTGAACTCTAATATTGTATCTATAGAACTTCTGGAGAGTGATACTGACGAAGAGATACAACAAATGAGAGTAAAAAGACGCAAGGTAAATGGTTCAGGTGAAAATGATTTAGGCGATAAAATTTCGAAGTCTGTTTCTGATTCTAGTTCTGATTCGAGTTCTGATTCGAGTTCCGATTCTGATTCAAGTTCCGATTCTGATTCAAGTTCTGACTCGAGTCCAAGCTCAGACTCAGATTCTGATTCTTCCTCCAAATCTCTCTCTAAATGTGACTCAAAAACTCTAGCGGATCAGAAATCTACATCATCAACGAAAACGACTATCCCTTCAGAAAATAGCACGAACTCTCGGGAAAGTGTTCCAAAAGAAACCAAAAAAGAAAATGAAGAGTGGGTCGTGGAAGAAGTCGATTTTTCTGATGATTCTCATGAAAATATATCCCATATCGGCCAAGGACAAAAAGCCCACTTGGGTGATTTCTACGACAGTGAGTTGGAAATCGAATTTGACGACAGTGACTGAAAAATGCTTTCAATAACAATTATAACCTGCAAATTAATGAATTTAAATTAAGAATCAGCTTCGAACTATTTCCATTCTATCAAAATAATCACTATTATACACTTGAATATCTAAAACGTATTTATGTTTAATAGGTGATGTCGTTACTTAAACGTTCTTCTATCTTTCATAAGTTTAAAAATCTATAACCCTATGCCTCCTTGTCGGCTTCCAACTCAGACTCAGTGGTGGTGGCAACGGTAGCCTCGGCATCAGAAGAGTCAGAAGCACGGGCTGCTCTCAAAGCCTCAACTCTGTCTTGGTATGCCTTTTCTTTAACTTCATCAGTTGACTTGGTTTCGATGTCATAGAGTCTCATGAGCAACTCTTGAGTGTCTTGCTTGTTGACCATCAAGTTAACGTTTGCCTTTCCTCTCCACAATGGAACGATCAAGTTTTCAAGCAGACCTTCTCTCTCAATATGCATGTAAGCGCATCCCTCTGGCATGGCAACCAAGTCTTTGCAAAACTTGGCATCGAAACCAGATTGTTCAAGTTGGGCAATCAGGGGGTATGCGATGGTCAACAACAACTTCAAGGTGTCCATGTTGGAAGTAAGCATTCTAGTAGAACCCAAGTGCTTTTCCAACATTGGCAAACCTTCGGTCTGGATTCTCCAAGGACAGAGCTCGTGGTCTTTTCTTTGGGCTGAGAAAACCTTGATACCAGCATGAATGAGCTTCAACTTCTGTTGCTCAATTCTCAAAATCTGGGCAATAGAAGGGCTTACGTAGTATATACTACGGCTAGCCTCTCCGGTAGCATTTCTGACCAAACATGTGTCACGAGGGAACTTGTCGTCGATTTCGTAAAACTTCCAACACTTTTGCAATTGTTCGTTCTCTGGGTCTAAGAATGTGAACGGTTCCTCGTTAGCGTTTCTGGGGGTCTTCTTCTTTGATACTGGAACGATTTCACTAATCACCTTAGCCTTCTTAGCATCAGGTTCCTGTTCGGAGACAGGAGCTGGTCTCTTGTTCGACTCGTTGGCCTTTTTCTCAAAAATGGTGATGAAGAAACCACCAGTGTTTTGCAAGTGTGGGTAAACTCTGACACATCTGTCCAAGTTGAAATTCTTTTGTTCTTCCTCAGTAGGTGGGAATGCGGTGGTGTGAACACCCTCATCTCCAGGGTTCTTTTCCTCCATCTCCTTGTTGAATACCTTCCATGTCAGCATACCCAGACGTCTTTTCAAGTTTGGCAAGTCAGCTGATACGTCAACAAGGCTCACATGAGGGAATCTTCTCAAAGCCTCGGCTACGACAGCTTCGTTCTCGATAGGGTTCAAAGAACAGGTGGAGTACACAAGACGACCGCCATCCTTTAACAATTGCAAACCTCTGATTAAGATATTGACTTGCAATGGGTGCAAGCCCAAACCATCACCAACTGTGAAGTCCTTCCAGACGTTAATGTTCTTTCTCATGGTACCGTCACCAGAACAAGGAACGTCACACAAGACTCTATCGAACTTGATCAAGCCAGTGTCGGGTAAAGAGATTCTTGGGAACAATTGAGCATCGTGGTTGACAACCAAAAAGTTTGGAGAATTAAGTCTCTTAACTTGATGAACCAACATATGGGATCTCTTGTAATCACTATCATTAGCTACAACGAAACCAGTAGCGGGCTTTTCAGCATCCTTGGCATGAAGAGCCTCGACTAATTGGGCTGTCTTGGAACCTGGAGCAGCACACATGTCCAAAACAGCGTGATGTGGCTCGATGTTCATGAAAAGAGGTGGAATCATGGAGACAGCTTCTTGTCTGGAGATGTTACCGACGGTAGACTCAAGGACCAAAAACCGTTGGGTCTTTGCAAACTCTGCATTTTTTCTGATGACAGATTTTGGAACGTCTAATTGCCAACCCAATTGGTCTGGGTAGAAGGCAATGTTCTTTGGTGCCAAAGGTAAACCTTCGAACTCAACATCCTTCAAATGAGCAACGTGGTCATCTTGAAACTTTTGGTTGACTTCTTTAGCATGAGCCCTTGATCCGGTGATGCGGAAAGTCAAAGGCAAGTCGGTTCTACAATGTTCCTTGAATGTAGCCCACTCTTCTTCAGGGATGATATTGATGGCCTTGTAGTAAGCCTCCCACTTTTCGTTTTCACGTTCGACATCAGTCCACAGGCCTGCTGGTTTGTCTGACTCAGCACGGTCTCTTCTATTGAAACCTTTGCCTTTTTTGAAGTTTTTTCTTGCCATTGTCTGGATTAATTAGTTGTTTGGTGAGATTTTTCGCGCCCACTGATGTACACACTGACGGAGAGCGATGGACTCGCAGAGTGATGTATAGAGAGAAGAGCGATGAGTAGAGATGAGATGGATAGAGAGATGAATAGATAATTGCAACGTGATGGTATTAAGAAAACAAAGTCTTTGATATAATGAAGGGAATTTTTTCTCAATTTTTTTCTCTTCTTTTTGATTGTTTTTCAATTTGGCGCTGTAATTTGTATGGGTGGGATTTTGAATTATTGGCAAAGCTCTTCTACCTGAGCTGCATTCTGGGGTAGGTGCAAATTGAAGCGAGAAATGAATTAGATCAGTCCAAAAGGGAAAGTTTTCTTTGATTTACGAAGAAAAACTTACAAAAAAAGGAAATTTGTTTGATTTGTTTAAGTTTGTTAATATTACTATTTCGACTGTTTTTACCGGTTTTATCGGTCTGACATGATGTTCATGCCTTTGAATGTCTCTCCAGGAACATCTTATCAGAGATGAGGTCCATTTCTTCAGCAGTTGGAAGACTCAGGGAATTTTATAAAGCATTCAAATCGGGATTTCTTAAAAATTTTTAAATTCTTTAAATAATTAATTAAGAAATTCTTTTCATTCTTTTTCAACTTTCATTTTCTTTCCCTTTTCATGTTCCCTCCGCCGTTGCCCCAGACCCTTGTTGACCGGCTGGAATGTTATTTTATCAACTTCTCCACACTACACCGCAGAATACATGAATGAATGTATTTCAAACAACAACCAAAAAAATCTTGGGAACAGTATGTGCAGTAAATTATTTCGGCTTTAGATCCTAATTGGTAATATATCCCCTCGCGGTTTTGCCGCTTTGCCGCTATGCTTCTTCTTCACTACTAACCTCCAGTTTGCTATTCTCGGCTTCCTACGACAGCAGAAATGGAACGTTTTACATCTTGCAAATTCCCTCAGTGAGAAAATAATCAACTTCAACTTCCAACTAAGGCACACCTGTGTCATCGGAATCTTTATTGTGGTCAATCTCCTCAAATACTTGGTGTTCGGCACTCTTACTGATGACGAGGTGTTGATTTTAAATAGTAAAACGGGTCATACCCTTTGGGAGTTCTTTGCCGGGTTTATGGTATTCTATATAAGTGCAGACTTCGGCCATGAAACTGCGTTGGAAGTGGTTAAATATGGCGGCCTTTTTCTTTGCGTTTTGCTGGTAAAGTTCTTCGGCTTCTTAATCGCCGATAGGGTCCACAAACTATTCTTCTCACGTCCTCAAGCAGCTGCAGGCAGCTTCAAGTATGGATATTTCCGTCTTGGCTTTGGCATAATCTTGTTGAATTTCATTAATCTTCTTCTCCTTTCCAAGTTTGTCCATGACATTATGTGGCATGGCTTCAGACACCAAAATGTCTTGGTGACGATTTTCGGCTCGGAGGTGCTCAATCATTGCACTTCGACGGTTTCAACTTCCTTTATCTTCATACTAAATTGTTATGAAACGATTCACTTCCTGGAGCAGGGTGTACAAGCAAAGAAAAAATGGCGTCGGAAGAAACTAGCATATATTTATGCATTGGAATTCTTCCTTAGTCTAATGCGCTTGGGCATGTCTATTGTATTTTCTGCATGTTTTCTTTACTACTATACGTTCCCATTTCATTCAATGCCTTCATCATACGTCACTTTGAAAATGACAGTTTCTAAGGCAAGGGCTTTGGTGGACTTGCTTAAGCGAGATATTGTCCTTCAAAAACTCAAGATTTCTGAAACTCCCATAGATTTTGACTGCATCATTTGTTATGAAAACCTCAATGCTTCCAAAAAGTCCGATGTTCGCTTTATTGTGCCATGCAAACATGCTTTCCATTTCGTATGCCTTAGGCGCTGGCTCAAAGTATCACCAACATGCCCAACATGTCGACAAAAGGTTTGAAATACAACAAGAATTGTATTCTATAATATGCCGATGAAGGAGGTTTCACTTAAAGACAATTGACCAAAGAGGTGAGCAATTGAACTGTAGATTCCACTCTATTACAAGTACATAATGCGGAACTTCAATTGTTAACTGAACATCATTTGTTAATTGAACATCATTACATATTAAATAAATTCAGTTTAGAAGTAATTACGCTCTTCCATTCCCACACCCAAATTGTCTAAGTCGTTTTCAGAACCATCTAGTTTAGACAACGGGTCCAAACCATCGCCTTTCTGATTGTCCTTTGGCGTTTCATTGTGAGCTTCAGCAATGAAATCACCATATTGATAATGATCTTTTCCATTCATTTGCAAGTTTTCTGATATATCGAGTTCATGTTTGATGGATTCCGAGTCATGATGGGAGGCTCCCCCTAGAGCATTATTGTCACCTTGATCAGCTCCGTTGTAATTCTGGAAAAAGTCAGGAGATTGTAGCTCTTTTCTGGGAGATGGGGGTTCATATGGAACATTATGGACAGAGTGGACAGCGTGATGAAGAGCAGAGTCCTCTGGGTTATGCACATCCAAAAGCTCTTCTTGGTCAGCATCCTCTTCGAGGCCTGAGGATTTTTGTTTCTTTGAAGGTTTTCGAATGGTCCTGGGTTCACCTCGCTCTTGTCTCATTGCTTGTTGTTCTCTATACTTTGCCAAGTAGATCTTCAATACCTCTGCATAGTTCTCAAACCCTAAGTCATGTAATGAATATAAAACATCTTCTCCGTTGATTGTTTTTCGTTTCTCTCGGAGACATTTATCGCTGGCTTCACTGGTGATAAACGAGATGAACTCAGAAACACACTCTTGCATACATTCTTTGGCATCTTTGCTGACTTTGGCCGTAGGGGGTAAAGTGCTTTTCATAAGTCTTGCAACATTGGCTATAGGAAGCCATCTATCTTGTTCTCGAAGCTCCAGGTCTGGGTTGCCGACAACATCATGGATCTTACTATCTTTTGAAATGGGAAGGTAACTCATATGGAGATGGGGTTGCACATGTATTTAATGCTTGAGAAACGACTGGTGGGTGATTTTTTTAGGATGCAGCTATTATTTCGGCTCGGATGTACGGAAGAAGCGAGCGGTATTTACGGTCACGGTGTAGTGTATTTTGACTCAGAAGTGTTCTTTTTCACGTAACTTATCAGTATGTATGTCTTTGGGGTTGAGGGTTAGCACTTTGTGTTCCACACTACCTGTTAGAGTCATAGAGTTAATGAACGAGAATATGGTTGGCATGGTTTTTTTTCTAATTTTAGGAAGAAGTTTTATTCTAACTGTTGTTACTTTTGAGTTATTTGAGTAGCCTAATATTATTATTACCTATGACAGTGTTTTGATTGTTTTACGTGTCTCAGGCCAGAGCGCGATGGTAGAGAAACTGGAAAAGTATCCCAGTACAGAGGTTTTAGAGAGGTTCTAAAGTACAGTTGGAAGGTTTTTAAAGTTTATGTGAATTATTTATTTAAGGCTTATTTAGAGTGTTTATTGAAAGACTATATCCAGGGATGAAATGTTTCCGGGGTATAAAAGCCGCATGATTTCTCGACTTTATTATTTTGAAATTTCTTGTTCTTAGGTTAATTGGAGCGAGACAGAGACAAGACCAGAGAGGAAGTTACAACGAAGAAATAAGATTTTTCATATGCAAAGCAAAATCCTTGAATCAAAAAACGGGTTATCTTTTTTTTTCTCCCTGTTTCCTCTTTCTTTTACTATTCTTTTTGGTATTTCCTTCTCCCGTTCCTCTTTCTGTCTCCCTCTCATCTGAGACATCTCCACATAAGATCTCCAACACATCAAATTAAAACAAATCAAAACAGTCTAAACTCTATTCACTACATTCACTTATAAAAGTTACTCAATATTGTCGAATTGCGACCAAATTTCACCGAAAACACTCTCGCTATTTCATATCTTGATTCATCTCTGTTTCTTGACCTCCGATGTACTTACCTGGTGCCCACAACAAACCACAATCTCCATAAAAATACTCAAAGAATGCCGGCCCCAAGAGTAAAAGACGCAATTTTTCTTATATTGGCCCAGGCCGCTACAAAAGCTTTCACCTTTGTTCTGAATCAGTTACTATTACGAAGAATCACACCAGAGGTATTCGGAGTAGCTGCGTATTTCGAATTCATCAGCAACACAGTATTGTTTTTCTCGAGAGAGGCTGAACGTATGACGATCCAGAGAATTCAAGGTCACAATGCTGAAAATACTCTCCGTGCAATTGTCAACTTTGCCTATCTACCATTCCTTCTAAGCTGGCCCATCTTTGGGGTAATTTACTACTTGCAAAAGTCATCAGAACTTTATACTGGTGCAATTGCCACGCTTCCAAACCATCAATGGATAGTTGCTATTCTTGTTTTTCTGGTTGAGTTGGAGTTGTTATCTGAGCCATTATACTCTCTAGTTCAGTTCAAGATGGACATGAAGATGAAATCCAAGGCCGAAAGTCTGGCTGTTTTCATGAAATGTATCACTACTTTTACCGCTATTGTGGCTCTACAAAAAGAATCCTTCGACATGGGCAATTCAATCCTTGCGTTTGCCTTGGGCCATATGGCTTACGCTTGTACCATCTTTGTTCAATACTGGCTCAATTACACCAGCAAATACCCAGTTCCAAAACGATTGACAAATGGATCCTTTTTGGATGCATCTGTTGTACCCATGTTCCGCTCATTATGCTTGCAAATGATATTCAAGCATCTTTTGACTGAAGGTGATACTCTTCTCATAAGTTATTTATTTACCGTTTCAGAGCAAGGTGTATACTCTGTGATTTCAAACTATGGCTCCCTTCTTGCCAGATTATTGTTTCAGCCCATCGAAGAGACTTTACGTGTTTCCATGACTAAAATGTTCGCCAGTAAGGACCAGAACACCAGTGGTGCGTACGACCTAATGGTCACCATAATGGTCTTCTACACCAACTTATGCGTTTTGGTTGTTTTGGGTGGTTATACAAACGGACCTTATATGTTGCGTCTTGTGTTGGGGGATAACGTCAACTGGCAAAAGTCCGATGTCTTTGCCATGTTCCCCAATTACATATTATATATCCCGTTCATGGCATTCAACGGAGTTCTTGAGGCATTTCTAAGCAGTGCGGCCACCCATCACCAAATTAACCAGTTCTCCTTCTTCATGTCATTGCTGAGCGTTGCCGTTTTAGCGTTTCTGCACTACTTGATCTCATATGTGAAAATGGGTATCTGTGGTCTAATTCTCTCCAATGTTGTTAACATGACGCTAAGGATTATTTACTGCTGCTTTTTCATCGCTCTGTTTTTTAATGGCAAAGCTGAAACCAACGTTTGTGCGCTAGTTAAGAGGCTTAGTGTACCCATTGTTCTTGGCTCTTCCACAATGTTTATTCAGTCGATGGTTTTGGGACATTTGATGACTACTTCTGCGCCTGAATTCTTGACGAGTTTGATATTTTGTTTTACATGTTTAGTGGGAATATTGTGGAATGAGAGGATCCTCCTTCTTACGACTATCGGTATGAGAAAGAAGAAACACGAAAAGATGTAAATATTCAGATTGAACTTCAAATTGACAAACTCTTTATCTCATCTTTCATTTTTATAGTATTGTTTGAAAAAAATTGGGGCCATTTTAGTCATAAGTTTCATCAGAAAGTGAAGCTTCAATTCTCTCTGAACCCTACACAACTATAAATCTAATTAAGCAAAAAGAAACGATATCTTCGATATTCAAAAAGTAAAACGGAGTCACTACGCCGGATCCTATACCAACTGCACCAAAGCCAACAAAGATGCCATCCGCTTCGCCTCCACCACGGGTAGCCTACTGTGCTGAATTGCTTCCCTCCAGTGATTGTGCTACTCATTGCTAAGGGGAGAGACATTGATTTCTCGAAAGCTCTGGCCCTTGACCGCAGGGATCGAACCGGACACCTTATGTCGTAATGCACTTGATACAGGACACAGACAACGCGCTTCTGCCAAATGCCATCACAGCGTCAAAAAAAGTTTTTTTGCAAGCAATATTAGGATTACTAAAATTTCGAGAATCGGAAGAACTAGTCAGATCAAGAATTCGAATGAGTTAAAAAGTAATTTGTGCTTTCAAATTGTCTATTTTTTGTTGTTTTCAATCGTCTATAGTCTACCAAGAAGAAGAAGAAGAAGAAGAAGCCTTTTTTCACTAAAAATGTAAATGGACCAATTATCTCAATAAACAAAAACTTATCTACTTGAAAAGAAGGTATGAATCAACCTTTTTCTCTTGTGAATCCTTTTTAAAATTCACAAAGATAGACCTTGATTATAATTTATTGTGGATCCCTAAGTTACTCTAGCTTCTTTCTTCATAGTACAATCCTTGAGTAAAATGGTCCTATTAGACAAACAAACACACAATAAAGGGTTCATCATAAAAAAATTCATTTCTTATTGAATTACTAGAACAAAATCTTCATTAGGTTTTTCTTTGAAGTCCCAGGAATTCAGACATTCCCACTTCTCAACAATGCCTTTGATGAAATCATAAAAGTGGACTAAAAGAAGACTCACAAAGGCTCTACAGATGGAACAAAGTATGTTTCGTGATGATTAATATACATTATCTATGCTTTTCATTATTTTCCTGCTTGTACCATGGCTTCTATGTTTGTTAGTAGATTTTCAAGTAGCAAAAGCTTTCAATAAATTTACATACCTCGTCTGGATGCATCTTGTAGCAAGGTACAGTCAACTGAACTAGCACTCAAATGAACATAACGGACGGTTGAACCTCTGACGAATAGGGTTTTAACTGCTTTTAAATGGGGGTACTTCTCCTCGTTGATAGTGGAAATGTTGTCCAACTTCAAGTTGAGGTATTGGTCTACTGACTTCAAGGTACCCTTGATTTCTATGTCGTTCTTCAACTCGACAACAACCTCTTGGTCGACAAGAGTTTTGAAGAAACTAAAGAATAACATTTTGTGTCAAACTGGCAAGTTACTAGTATTATCGTATATAGTGGTCTTCGAGCAGGCATGAAAAGCTGGGGTTGGATACAATAGGCAAAACAAAGAAAACTGAAAAAACAAAAGAGAGAAATTTTTAATTCAGTAACATTTTTGATTTTCTTACACAAGGATTTATTTTTGAAGAATTAGTTTCAATAGAGTCCAAAGACCAAAGACCTTATTCGGAGACCTTTAGACACTGTATGGTTGTAACTACAGCACTTTAGTGTATAAAGTTGAAAATAATTTCACTCATTTTGGAAAAGGAATCTGTAAAATTTCTCTCAAATGTTGGTCTTTTAATTGTACCGGTTCCTGAAGGGCTGGGACTTTTAAATGACTTTAGAATATTGCATATTACTTCCATGTTGTACTTAGACCAGACAAACATTGTTTGTAATTCATCTTCTATCCATAAATAAGTACTTGGTTTAGAAGTAGTTTTACAACCAAGTTAAGTGGTAGGTTTGTACTAGGTTGAGCCCTACGTTCAGTAGTTGAGTTGAGGTTGAGGACTGGGTTGGGCTCCGGACTAGGAAAAACAATAAATAGAATACTAAATGGAATAATAGATTAAATAATATGCTAAGCACCAGGCTTAGTTCAATGTAGAATATTAGTAGTTTGACTTATCTGCTCGAATTAAAGGTTTGCACTCTTCAATACCATCCCTCAAACGTATAAAACTCAGGTCCTCTGCATCATTGAAATCCTGTTCAACAAAAAGTTTTAAATTTGTCAACTTTTCTCTTCTTTTCATGCCATGAACGCATCTTACCGTGGTCGAACACAAAGCAGGACGTGTGCTTTGGCATTCCAATCCAATCTTGGTAGTCAAAGGTGTGGAAGTGGTGACATCTTCGAAAATATTCAACGAGTATGGAAAATTTCTGTCCCAAACATCTGAAATGTTATCCCACCCTAAGGTATTGCAGTTATTCAATTGTGAAAGTGCTTCAAGGTCTACCTTAGCTGCCTCATAGTCTTTCATGGCCTTATGCAACCTTTCGCACGAAGTTAAAGCACGAGTGGGCTGGAGATCCGGACAATTATATTTTATTTCATTCGTCTTTTTGAATTGCCATTTATAACTGTCTGTGGATGACAGTCCGCTGCTGATGGTGAGAGTTCCAAACGATCTGTTTTTCAAGTTCTTGTAAGCACGACCATCAATCTCTAAGGGACCAACTATGGTATCGTGCCTAATGTTTTCCAAATTTCCAGGAATTTTTGATAGTTCTTCTGTTTGCTTTGACATGTTTAGCGCCTTTAAATGATCCTTTTCAGAGAGGTTCACTTCCATTGCTCTAACATTGTCACATTCTTGGGCATTATCCTGGAAAAGTATTTTCTGACGACTATGTAAAACAAGTTTCACAAGAAATTGCTTTCTTTTACCAGATGAGCAAGGGCGTGCTTTTCCCCAAATCACAGAACCCAGAGATTCAAAACTAGGTTTCGAGGGCTTGCGAACCTTTTTGTCAAGCAAGTTTGTATCAATTACACTTAATGGGCATTCTTTCGGAAAAGTTTCAGGAACGTTATTGTTTTTTGGGGTACTCCCAACATCACAGTTTTCTGTTGCTACAGCAACGTCATTGCTTTCTGTAGTGATAGCCACATCTTTACTTCCATTCAGTGCAGCCAAATATCCTCTTTTCTCTATTTTGACGGGTTTTGTCGAGAGTCTCTTCAGATCCGCTTTTTTGGGAGCGGAAGCGATGTAGGTGGAAGGAGATCTACATCGGACAGTCAACGTCAGGGTCGCAGTGGAGGCAACAGTGACTTCTTTACCTGATATGAGCACCGCTATGAGATTTAAACTTAGAATAAATCTGTCGTTCTCTTTTGGTTTACTCCCATTAATGTGTGCTGGAAACTGGAACTGGATTCTATCATATCTGGCCGCCACAGCCACTTTTTCGCCACGAGGATATCGTCCTAGGAAATCGGATCTCCCAGCTTTTAATAGATGGCATCTTGTTTCCTCGTCAAGAAAAAACAACCGATTGCTCATATCAACTTTAACGTTGTTTCGGATATTGGCGATCTGCCGTATGACATTATGACTTGGTAGTTCCCCAGGAATGATGTTCAATACTGGGGGACTCATCTGAGGACCATGATCTCTTTTTGCAGTATGTTGAATAAGCCTAACTTGTTGCTCTGGAGATTCACTCACTCCGCCCGTAAGACATAGCTTGAAGTATAAGACGTTCTCCTTCAGGGAGGAGTGCTCTGAAGCAGACCAATTAATACCTTGATTGAGAAGATTTAAGTTGAAGCCCCCTTTAAAATCAAAAGCCGCCACGAGCGTGAAGTAATTCCTCTTGTACCCTATCCATTGGCCATTTTCGATATGGAATCCTCTATCAATCCGTGCAGAGATGATTGGGTTGAGGTCCACACCCGATGCTGTTCTCAACACTCCCAGCGGTCTTTGCGGTATGAAAGATGGGCCTACTCGGAACTGACTTCCTGAACGGGGAGCAAATCTTTTGACGGTTTGGCCATTTGGTTCTTTCAAACCGCCGCCAGGAGTATTGGCTTGGGAGCCATCAGAATTGACAGTCGGCGGGCACAAGAGATCTTCAGATACTTTTTCTCTTTTCCGCTTTTTGTTTCCTTTCATTACCAATTGAAGGTGGAACGAAAACCAAAGGTCACTCTTTGTGTGGTTGCAAAATGGATGCAAGACATGCTTGTGGTGCCTGCAGTTCGTTTTGGCGTTTCTAAAGTGGTGCGCGCACGACTGAGATTTACAGATGTGTGGAGAGCACCTGTGTGCAGAGTGCAGAGAAGTGCGAAGAGCGAAGAGCATCGCCTACGGAAACCTTGAGAAACGACTAATAATAGCTAACCAACATGGGAAAGAAAGCTATTGATTCGCGGATTCCAGCGCTCATTCGAAATGGTGCTCAGTCGAAAGAGAGGAGTTTTTTCATTGTTGTTGGTGACAAAGCCCGTAACCAACTACCCAACTTACACTACCTTATGATGAGTGCCGACTTGAAGATGAACAAGTCGGTGTTGTGGGCCTACAAGAAACAATTGTTGGGATTTACATCTCATCGTAAAAAGAGAGAAAACAAAATCAAGAAAGAGATCAAAAGAGGTACTCGTGATGTGAATGACCAGGACCCCTTCGAGGCTTTTGTCTCCAACCAGAACATCCGTTATGTCTACTATAAAGAAACGGAAAAAATCTTGGGTAACACTTACGGAATGTGTATTCTTCAAGACTTTGAGGCTATTACTCCTAACTTGTTGGCCCGTACTATTGAGACCGTTGAGGGTGGTGGAATAGTGGTGATGCTCTTGAAGTCCATGAACTCTTTAAAGCAGCTCTACACTATGACCATGGATGTCCATTCCAGATATAGAACTGAGGCCCATGACGATGTTGTTGCAAGATTCAATGAGCGGTTTTTGCTTTCTTTGGGCTCTTGTGCTACTTGTCTTGTTGTTGATGATGAGCTCAATGTCTTGCCAGTATCTGGTGGCAAACACATTAAGCCACTCCCACCTGCGGATGAGGAGTTGACCCCTAAGGAGCAAGAACTCAAGGAATTGAAAGATTCTTTGGCCGATGTTCAGCCTGCTGGTTCTCTTGTCTCTCTCGCTCGTACTGTTAACCAAGCACAGGCTATCCTTACGTTTGTTGATGTGATTTCTGAAAAATCCTTGAATAACACTGTTGCACTTACTGCTGGCCGTGGTCGAGGAAAATCTGCTGCACTTGGTATTGCTATTGCAGGTGCTGTTTCTCATGGTTACGCAAACATCTTTGTCACTTCTCCATCTCCAGAGAACTTGAAGACGTTATTCGAGTTTGTCTTCAAAGGATTCGACGCTTTGGGTTACACTGAGCATTTGGACTACGACATTATTCAGCTGAACAATCCTGCCTTCAATAAGGCCATTGTCAGAGTTGACATCAAGAGGGCCCACAGACAAACCATTCAATACATAGCTCCAAGTGATCATAACGTTCTTGGACAAGCTGAATTGTTGATCATTGATGAAGCTGCAGCTATTCCATTGCCAATCGTCAAGAGCCTCTTAGGTCCTTACTTGGTCTTCATGGCCTCCACCATCAACGGTTATGAAGGTACCGGCCGTTCCTTATCTCTCAAGCTTATACAACAGTTGAGAACACAATCTGCCTTAAAGGACAATGACACTTCTATTGTTTCGCGTGACAATAAAGGTGTCGAGCACACAAGTATGGTTAGAACTTTACGTGAAGTCGAATTACTGGAGCCTATCCGTTACGCACCTGGTGATCCAGTTGAGAAGTGGTTGAATAAACTCTTGTGTTTGGACGCTACGCTATCAAAGAGTTCCAAATTGGCTTCTAAGGGCATGCCTCATCCTTCTGAGTGTAATTTGTTTTACGTCAACAGAGACACTCTCTTTTCGTTCCACCCTGTCTCTGAAGCATTCCTTCAGAAAATGATGGCTCTTTACGTTGCTTCTCACTACAAAAATTCTCCAAATGACTTGCAATTGATGAGTGATGCCCCTGCTCATCAACTTTATGTGTTGCTTCCACCTGTAGATCCAAATGACAACAGACTTCCTGACCCATTGTGTGTTGTTCAATTGGCTTTGGAAGGTGAGATTTCTAAGGATAGTGTGAGACGCTCTTTGTCAAGAGGTCAAAGAGCTGGCGGAGACCTCATTCCATGGTTGATTTCTCAACAATTCCAAGATGAAGAGTTTGCATCATTGAGTGGTGCCAGAATTGTCAGAATTGCTACAAACCCTGACTACTCTGGTATGGGATACGGTTCTCGTGCTCTTGAATTGCTTAAAGACTACTTTGAAGGAAAATTCACTGACATTTCTGAAAACAATGTTCTTAACGACCATACTTTGGAAAGAGTGTCAGACAAAGAGTTGGAAAAGGCTTCTTTGAAAGATGAGATCAAATTAAGAGACGCAAAGAGCTTGCCCCCTCTTTTGTTGAAGCTACTGGAAAAGGCCCCATACTCTCTCAATTACTTGGGAGTCTCTTTTGGTATGACTCCACAATTGCACAAATTTTGGAAACGTTCTGGTTTCCTTCCAGTGTACTTGCGTCAAACCGCTAATGATTTGACAGGTGAACATACAAGTGTCATGCTTCATGTGTTGAGTAATCAAAACGATCAGTGGCTTTCTGAATTTGCAAAGGACTTTCACAAACGTTTCTTGAACTTGTTGTCATACGAGTTTAGTAAATTCCCTGCTGTTCAAGCCCTTGACATTCTTCAGTCTACTGGTAAGTTGGAAGGTAAGGTTTTGGACAGATCTTCGCTAAATGATATATTATCACCTTTTGATTTGAAGCGTTTGGACTCCTACGCTAACAATTTGTTGGATTACCATGTAATTCTTGACATGTTGCCAATGATTGCTCAAGTTTTCTTCTCTGAAAAAACAAAGGATGTTTCTTTGTCGTCTGTGCAATCTGCTATCTTGTTGGCAATTGGTTTGCAACACAAGAGCATGGATGATATATCAAAAGAATTGCGCTTGCCTGCTTCTCAATCAATGGCCATGTTCTCCAAGGTCATCAGAAAATTCTCAAACGCTTTCCGCACCATTTTAAGTAATGATCTTGCCAGCACAATGCCAGAATTGAACGACGAGGCTGTTAAAGAGATGAATGGTGAGTCTATTGCTGGTTTTGACTCCATGGCTACTGAAACTGCCATGGTGCAAGATTTGGAGGAAGCCGGTACTGAGGTTGTTTCTGACTTGAGATTGAAGCAAAGAGAACTCATTAATGCCCTTAACTTGGAAAAATATGCCATTAACGATAATGTTGCGGAGTGGGACGATGATGCTGCTAAGAAGGCCATTTCAAAGCTGGGTGTAGTAAGCATGAAGAGCAAGCAAGGAAAACGAAAAGGAGAAAGTGCTGAGCAGATTTATGAAAGCGAAATGAAAAGCAGCACCAAGAAGTCGAAGAAGAGAAAGTGATCTTCTTTGAATACTCAAATTACATGGGATCGATGCTGAATTGAGATTAACATTTTGTGACTTATTTGTGGATAGTCAGTAATTATGAGCAAGACTTGCTTATGGTTTCCAAAACCATTAAAACCAAGGCGTTTATGGACCTGGTATTGTCGTTGTAGATATCTCTAATTCCACTCTCTATGCTTTCTCTCTTAAGAACTCCTTCGACATTGTCGTTCTCAAATAAATATTTGTGGGTCAAAACATACTGTGGCCACACTATTTTATCAAAATACCCCGGCGGATCTACCCAAAACCCTTCTTCGGTTGTGTAGCCCGTGCGTGCTTCCCTTCTTGCTTTCAACATCTTGTATGGAGCTCTAAAGTATAACTTTACATCAAAAAGTTGGGAAATCTCGTCATTATGATATAACATAAAGCCATCAATTAGTACAACATGAATATTTCGCAAACACTGCAAAGATGAGTCCATTAGATCTCTTGCTTGAGCGATCTCATCAGACGTAAGCTTCAAAATTGACTCCAGCTCTTTGGACTTATAGGGTAAGATTTCGCCGTTCGTATTTCGTATTTCCTCTATATAGTTACAGAATTTGGGCCAATTAATCAGCTCGGGACAATCCCAATTGTCAAGTCCATTCTCCGGGTCAATTGGGATTTCGCTATCTGGTAGGTAAAAGTCATCCAAGTGTACTACTGTAGAGTGAGGTAACACTGTTTGTAGACCGTTACAAATTGTTGTCTTTCCTGATGATGACGGACCTCCGACTCCCACTATTAGTATTTTCATTGTCATGATGTAATGAAAGACTCCTGTAGTATCTGCAATGAGACCAAATTCTGGGATTCTGGGGACTGGATAGTGATAGGGGACTTGGCAATGACGATTTGGGATAGGGTTAGTTTGAAAGGTTTGTTGGTTCAAGTTTTTCATTTTCTGAATTTTGGTATTTCTTTTTTTGTTACTTTTTTGTTTTTTCATGACTTTTAAATTTATTGTGTTGACTCAATACATTTTGCAAAATGGTTGTAACATTGGCTGAAATCATGAGAGCATACAAACGTCAATTAGTCATTTGAAACCATAGGAAATCCAAACAAACAATAACATAGAAAAGTAAAGAAAACTAAGAAACAATAATTAAAGTTGACAATAGATAAAAAAATACCAAAGTCGGCAATAATCAATAGTTGTCAAACTACTCTGTATCACTCAAGACTGCGAGTAGTCGCTACTCACCGCCCTACTGTTCTATACTACTACTACTCTATCCAATAAAACAAACGAACCCAACCTTAATACACTTCGAAAAAATATTGTCCGCTAAGTTTCTAAAATAACTTATGCATAGTTAAATGGACCATGGCGCCCCCTTAATTTATTCATTCCAATTGTGGTCCTTTGTGTCCTTCTGGTGGTGCATAACCCTACTGGACCTGCATTGAAACGCTGTCTTTTACTTGAAGGGGAAATTTTGCAGCCATTATTACCTGCAGTCGCAATACTTTTTGGGGCCCCAACCGATCCAAGAGTGATAAGTACCGTAAACGGCTAAATGCTGATGGGATAACTTGCCTAACAGGGAAAAAGATCAGGCCAATTTAAGTTGCTTCTTTGCCCAGTGATTAGGTCAAGTGCGGCAAGCTTTGAATACCTTACCTGTCCTGTATTATTCAACTTCATAAATATGTGAAAGTATCTTTGGGTGCAATTTTGGAGAATATCTGATTCTTACGCAGCAAATAATTGAGCCATCAGGAAAGATTCGGCAGATATTTGTACTTTCTTCTTTTACCATAAGCAACAACCACATTTTCCAAAAAAAGATTTACTTCCAATAATCTATCCGAACTTAGTCCTTATACATCTTTGTATTCGAAATTCTACATTACAGCTTCTGAACTTGTCACTCTTTGTTTTGGAATTTGCTTCGAGGATAGTAGTATTGTCGCCATTGAATGCCGACCACAGAAAAGCATTATTGATACATTTATCCTACCTGATGAGCATACAACCAGGTGTGCCGAGGTCTCGTAAAGATGTACTTAAACCGGAATCTTCCGATCTTGTTGGCAATCTTGCCGACAAACTCGTTGATAAGTTTACTGGAAATATTGTTCATAACCTTCCTGGAAATATAACTGATAACATTGGGGAAAATTTCGGTAGAAATCTGACTAATAACCTTACTGACAACCTTACCGGCAACACTGGCAGTAATAAAGCACAGTTGAACCCATTATCGTTCATAACAGGCTCGAAGCAGTACAATTTAGACAGTTCACAATACAAATACTATGGTCATCTGCAAAGTACCGAGCAATCAGCGAAGACAACTTCTCAGTATTCACCTGCTACGGTTGGTCAAACCGTACTCACTCAAGACGATGAGCAAAAGATTGAACGGCAACGAAGCCCGACTCTTGTTACATCAAAGATTGAACCGAATCAAATTGAACTTAAAACACCCAATCAAAGCAGAAGCAATGATGATTCCAACTCAAGTCATCTTCTCTCACCGCTCACCTCTGTTAATACTAATTCCATCACGGAAAAGACACAGTCCCGCTCCCAATACGTTGAAGAAATGATGTGCGACTTGACGCAGCTCAAAATTGAACAAGAGAAGACAAAACAGTTGCAATTGAAATGCGAGCTCTCTCGGTTGGTAACAGAACTTCTCCAAAATGTCCTGGACCAGGGCCACACAGAGGACCTAATTCGCAAGTTATTTTTTGAAGAGAGCTCACAAGGATCTCTGTTGAATTTAAGATCCTTTTCAACACCCTTGGTTGTACCGCAGTCTGTTCAGACTCCAGCAAGCTACCCTGTTATTGCTTCTACATCTGATGCACAGACGAGAATTGTGATACCAGACCCGCATCTTGCACCAACTCCAGCAAATTCAAGGAAAGAACTGTTTAAGAGACAATCATTTTCTGAAGTTTCTAACAATACTTCTCTTCCAATTAATGGTCACACTAACAATCAACTACAGGGCGAAGCTGCTAACCAGATACAAGGCGACGCTGTCAGCCAGAGACAAGAGTTTAATCCAATTTCTGATCGACAACCAAATACTCATGGCTTACTAGAAGCTCCAAAGAAAGAAATGATTGGGAAATCGTTGCGAATACTTACGGAGCATTCGAGCCCTTTATCTGAGCAACAATCTCTCCAAGGCTCTGAAAGCAGTTCCGTAAAAGACTCCAATGAGTCTACTCGTGTTCAATCTCTCGCCGAATTAGGGTCGTTTCGTTCAGTATCTGGGCCTAGTTCTTTTATTGGATCGGTGCTCAACCCAAGTGGAGTTCCCGCAAGACTCAGATATGGAGACAACGATGACGTTCAAACAAAGGAAGATGTTTACCTGGGGCCCTCTGTTCTTCGAATGTATCATGCTCCACCACCTGGATTATACCCAGTATTTTTCGCTCCATTGCAAAGTCTGGGTCCTGTGAAAGAGAACCCAAGAATCTTTTATGGACAAGATCAAGCCAAACAAGCTGGTGCATTGGAAGCAGAGCTGCATTCCGAAAGAAAGCCAAGCATTTCAAATCAAACAGAGCAACTCAGCAAGCAATTTTCCATAAGTGACTCCAGCAATGGAGATCATTCAAAATCGGCACAGTCGTCGTACAAGCCAGGATTACTGAAGGATGCACAAAAAAGTATTAATTTAACATCCACGAGCAATTTGCCGTCAATCACCTGTTCGGAATCTCAACAAAATCAGGTAGGGCTCTTTTCTCATCAAAGACGTAACCTGAATATTGAATTTGGGACCAGTACCCAACAGCAAACACCACAGTCCAGTCCACAACATTTACAATCACTTCATACCCTGAACCCAGCACATTTGCCGAATTTTGGGAGTACGGCTTATGTACCCTCACATTACTTCATCCCAACACCACACCAAACTGGCATGGTGTCGTGGGTACCAAGCAGCATTTCTCATGAAAGGAAAAGAGAACAAGAAGAAGAAGATCACACAAGTCATAAGAAGCATCGAAGTCCGAGAACTGGCATCAGCTTTATGATTTCTACACCTCAAAATCCGCCATCAAGGAAATACAACAAACTGCAATAATGGCCAGAAGGTATGTAGATAAAGATATAGATATAGATAAAGATAAAGATAAAGATAAAGATAAAGATAAAGATAAAGATAAAGATAAAGATTAAGATTCAAAAAGTTATATGTGATGAGGATTCAAAAAATTGTTGGCTTAGACATTCTATTTCATAACCTTCCTTTCCGATATTAGAAGAAGTAGACACAACAAAACAACATTAATTCCCATTCTCCAAGGTAAAAGTGGTAAGCAAACACATCAGAACTCACTAATTGGCCAACTTCTCCTTTTGTTCCTCTTCCTCATCAATGAAAGCAGGCAATTTGTCAGTACTTTCCATTTCGTTGAGGTAACTTGGAACACCCAAGCCCGATTCATTCATTTCCGCCTCGAAATCCATTTCTTCACCTAATGCATCTAGTTCAGCATCCAACTCCAGCTCAGAAATATCTTCGGGAGCATTACTCATCAGTAAGGATTCTTGCAACTCGTTCAGTTTGTCAATCAAATCCAACATTTCATCTTGTAATGATTCAATCTTATCAATGTCAATTCTACCGTATTGCGATTTAAGTGCCTTGTTCGCCAGCTTCATTGCATCCATGGTAATCATTGTATTTTTAAGGTTTTCTGTGGTCATAGAGGCTTGAGTCATATTCCACAGTTGATTCTCCAATTGGTCCTTCTGAGCTTCAATCTGTTTACGTTGACGTAATAACTTGAGGGCCTTTTGTTTCAAAGCGCTCTTACCCGGACCATCTTTCATTCGACTGATTTTTTGTTGATATGTTGATAACTCCGAGTTGATCTTGGACAACTTGACATCCAAAGACCCAACCCGCTCGTCAATGGAATTGATTGCATCATTGATGGATGTTTTGGGAACGACAGACCGGCTACCGAAAATTCTATTCATGTTTTCGATGTTTTCGATGTTTGATCCAAGGTTTGTTTCAATGATAAGAGATTACCGTAAGGGTTTACCCCATATTGAATTGATATATTGGAAGGCAATATGACACGATAATAAGCACAATTTTTTTCTAATTTTTTTCTAATTTTTGTCTTTTTTTATGTTTTCTTTTCATTTCCGTTATTTTCGCTTTACCATTTTCATTTTATTCATTTAACTTTTGTTCTTATTCTATTTCATTCAGCATATTGTTGCATCAGATACGCGGCTCCAGAACAATATTCATATTGCTTGAAAGAAACTACATTTTCCATTGAATATATCAAAAAACACAAAATTTTCAATTCTTAGACTCTTAAATAATTAAAACAAGTGTACATATTATAGTCACAAATTTTTTCAGTAAGGAGCGCTTCACTAGCTCAGTTGGCAGAGCGTCAGTCTCATAATCTGAAGGTCGACAGTTCGAACCTGCCGTGGAGCATTCTTTTTTTCAATCCCTGCTGAGATTACATTTTTGTTAAGTGAAACACCGATTTCTTTCCCATCATTTCACCATTATGCCCGAAGTATCAGAGGTTGCCCATATTTGTGCCCAGCTTCGACGTAACATTATCGGATGTAAAGTAAAACATGCAGTTTTTCCGAAAGATCAGCTTTTGTTCCCTCAATTAGCCAAAGAAGAGCCCCTCTATTCCAACGATGAACTCCGGGATCTTGTTATCAATAGAACAGTTCAGAGCGTTGGGAGACATGGGAAGTACTTATGGTTAAAGTTGGTTAGTTACAAAAAACCTCCCTCAATTCTATTGGCTCATATGGGAATGACTGGTAATATAGTACTAAAAGGAATTGATTCGCATATGATCATGATGGAAAATGGAGGCGATCTTAAAGTCAAGAACGAACAAAAAGGAACCGTGACTCGGAAAAAGCTTATCAAAAAAAGTCTGCCCGAGACAGATCTTCTGCTGGTTATGAATGCTGACGGAAAGACACTAGTGGGGTACCGAGTTACTCGGGATACAATTTTGACACTGGACAATTCTTCGCTGAGGGAAGTGAAGGTTGAAGATATTGTGTTGATGGAAATTGATCCTAAGAAAAGGAGGAAACTTGACTCTAGTAAAGCAGATCTGAAAGTTACTAAGACTGCCAAAAAGGAGAAATACATCCAGGGAAATATAGAATATTCCGACCCAAATATGTCATCTGGTTCGGAAGAAATCGAAGAGGACGTACTAACACAGGAACCGGAACAGGAAAATGAGGGGAAGCTAGAGGCGACTAACGAGGGTCATTTAGAGACAAGTAGGAATGGCAATGGAGACCTAAAAGAGACCAACGATGGTTATTTACAGGATGGTGATTGGCCACCAAAGTTCACAAAATTTCAACTAGTGTTGGCGTCTTCCGATGACAATAAGAGAGAAATCAATTTGGCCATGACAGATCCAAGAAGATTAGGCAGAGTCCGTGTATACACCGGAAGCGTTTACGAAAACGATGAAACAATCATGAAACTCAAACCTCTTGAAAATTTGGGTCCTGATTACTCCAAGGATCCAATGGCCAAAATTCCTGTTGGTCAAGTCTTTGTCACTGGAGATCCTGACCCTGATACTCACGGGAGACAGCGTTTGGGATTTCGGGCGTTTTCTCAACTAGTTCTCTCCAAAAAAAGAACAATCAAAGCAATTCTCTTACAACAAGAATTGTTTGCTGGGATCGGCAATTGGGTAGCTGACGAAATTCTCTATCAGTCTCGAATCCATCCATGTGAAACTTTGTGGAAAACTATACATGACCACGACCATGAAGTAATGAAGAGGCTTTACGATTCCATGATTTATGTAATGGAATTTGCTGTCAATGTTGAAGGAAATGTGCGAGAGTTTCCTGAAGATTGGCTAATGTTACATAGATGGGGTAAATCAAGGAAGAGCGTAAAAGCTACGACGAAAGCAGGGCATGAGATTAAATACGAAACAGTGGGCGGAAGAACAAGCTCTTATGTTCCTGAGCTACAAAAACGCTTATGAAATGGCTCTAGATAAAGCCCTGTATTATCAAACCTAAATTTGAATCGTTTAAAGGTATCAAATGTTGGGAATTCATTATTAGCCGATGATCATAATGTGTACAATACTGTCGGTGAATCAGTCACAGTATGGGTATGTACATGGAGACGTTTGAAGGCATGAGTTTGTGAGTTTATGACATATCTTAACGAGTTAAATGCTTAATGGTGATTACTTTTAAAAAGATTTCAATCGTCGATAATTGGAGACGAAATGTCTTATCTTTGGCTTTGGCTGGTCTAAACTTCAATACGATCCCAAGTCAATACAGAGGTTTTCAAAAAGCACGAAATCAAAGTGAGACATATGAAAACATCCGAAACAAATATTTCATACTAGAAAATAAAGAAATTGGTCATAATTTTCAAAATTTCATTGAAACATCCATTAAAACATCCATGTTTAATGCAATTTGCTCTTTGCAGGAGACTTAGAAATGGCTGCAAATAAAGTTGGATCCCATACAGAGCGACATGGAAGGTCTTCTATAAAAGAATTAAAAGATAACAAAACAATCAAAGACATAAAAAGAAACAGAAATCCACAAAAACATAAATCGAGTACTTTTCAGTCCCCAATTTCAATGACGTTTATATTGATTATACCTGGAGAAACAGCCTTCTCTTGTTTCCCCTAAAGCAGCCAGAAATTCCTCCATTGTATTGTATTCAAAATGACACCAGATATTTCATCAACGAAAAAGTTGTTTTTTCTTAGCAGAACAACTGATCTGTTCTATTGTAACGTCTCTACGATGTTAACTAGATGTCATATGATGTGGAGGGAGACACCATAAATAGTCAAGAACATATTAGCAAAGTCACAGAAGAAAACTTGTTCTGTATTCCGACAGAAACAGGATCTGTCAAAAACTCTTTCAGATATAGTTTCAGGAACTCATCTTAGCCTTCCGCAGAATCATCAACAATCCTTGTACAAACTCTGTCATTTGTTCTTGAGAGTCTAGCATCTACAATTTCAAATATCGACGTTTTGCTACACAATTAAATTACTGCCCGGGCCTTTCAGTTGTGTTCTAGTTAATCAGGGCTGTTTAAAGTTAAGCGGTATCGCTATCAATTTTCTCGGAACATCCCGTTTCGGAGCAATTCTGGCGTTATGCATCTATTAATGTTTTTCAAATTGTTCCGAGTGTCTCCGACGTGTTGGACGGACTGCATAATGCACATCAAACCTGGCGTTTTGCAATGATGTGTTAGCGTCTCTGACTCCTCGATGCCCTTTGATGAGATTAAACTGTTATAAATCTATACATATCCGTTGCGACCCGCCCAGGGCTTCTCAAGAAGTATTTTTTCGCCCTAATTACTAGGGTATAGATAAGTATCACGTGATACATACAAATTTTCTCCAGCCCAATAATATCACTTGACTTTTGAAAGTAACAGGTAACTTTATAAAAGATAGGCATCGATAGCGTAAGCGTCATCACTTGTGCAAGTTTTGTTTTTCTTATTTTTGCAAAAATTGGCATTTGTTGAGTTTGCTTCCATTTTGATTGCTAAACGTCTGCATTGATAATAATTCTTCGAATTCTTCTAATTCTTTTGATTTCTGAATTTCTTGTAATACGAAAAAATCTTAAAACAAAAAATGTCTTGAGCCAAACAAAATACCTTAAAGCCTAAAAAAATGTATTAATTCCAATATTCTTCTCTTTCATCAAGGCCTACCATTTCTACTATTGATCTCATCGCGCATATTGTTGGTGTTAGCGGTTTCAAGTCGGAAAATTATTAATATACCCCACCATAAAAGTTCTGCAGAAACGAGTCCGTAATCATCCGAAACAGATCCATACTTGGAGGGGAACAACTGCTATTCAGGATCTTTGGAAAATGTTTTTTTTTATTCAGGCCGTAATAAAATCAAATTTAATTCTAAAGTGATCCTAAACCTTTTCCAGCCTTTATTTGACAAGTTTTCCTGAGCCTTTGCCTTCCCGAAGATCTGTCGTTGCAGCCTCCTTAACTCCCACTGGTGCATACCAGCAGGGGAACTAACCCTTCCGGTAAATAATTCGCCATGCAGACTACTGCATAGAGGGGATATATTAAATGGTTCTTTCTCCCCTCACCTTGTCAAACCATCTATATAAGATAACGATTGCCCGCTTGAAAACTGAAAAAACTGTCAATTTTTCATCTTGTCGAATCGTCGAATCGTTCAATTGTTGATACGTTATCGTCATTGATCCTCCTAGTTTTATCGGCAGCCCCACCTCAGTCCTATCAAACTACAAAAAAGGCTAAAACGTTTTCATTCTATAACTTGCAACTTCAATTGGCCATAATATATTCTAACTAGTCATGTTGAGCCAGAACATTTCTTTGCTCAAAGGCTTTGTTGCCCGCAGAGCACTGAGTACTGTCAATAGTGCATCCCAATCTATTCACATCCACACTATCAAGACACCCGTGGGTGTCAATGCAGCCATCGCAGCTTTGAAGCCTAAAACCACAAGATTATCAATTGAAGGTCCTATCGAGTGTGACTTGGAGGGCTTCCAATTGCTTAATTCCCCAGTCTACAATAAAGGTTCTGCTTTTACCGAAGAAGAAAGAAAAGCTTTCCACTTGGAGGGTTTGCTTCCTTCTAAAGTTAACACCTTGGACGAGCAAGTTCACAGAGCATACAGTCAATTCAAATATCTCAAAACTCCATTGGCGCAAAATGATTTCTGCACGTCTATGAGAATACAAAACAAGGTTTTATATTACGAGCTTGTGCGTCGTAACATTCGTGAGATGTTGCCTATCATTTATACTCCAACTGAGGGTGACGCAATTGCTCACTACTCACACCGTTTCAGAAAGCCTGAAGGTTGCTTCTTGGACATCACCAAACCCGAGACCATTGAAGACCGTCTCGCTGTATTTGGAGAAGATAAGGATATTGACTATGTCGTGGTCTCTGACGGTGAAGGTATCTTGGGTATTGGAGATCAAGGTGTCGGAGGTATTCGTATTGCCATTGCTAAATTAGGTCTTATGACCTTGTGTGGTGGTATCCACCCAGGAAGAGTGTTGCCTGTGGTTTTGGATGTTGGAACCAACAACAAAAAGCTTCTAGATGACGATTTGTACATGGGTAACAAGTTCCCACGTGTTCGCGGTGAAGAATACTGGAACTTTGTTGACAAATTCATCCACAGTCTTAAGGCAAGATTCCCTAATGCTGTTTTGCATTATGAAGATTTTGGTGTCAGTACTGGTAGAACGATGTTGCACAAATATCGCCAAACTATTCCTTCTTTTAACGATGACATCCAAGGTACTGGTGCTGTTGTGATGGCTTCTATTACTGCTGGTCTTAAATATAGTAACCGTGAATTGCTTGACTCTTCCATGCTTATTTACGGCGCAGGTTCCGCAGGTCTCGGTATCGCCGACCAGATTGTCAATCACATGGTTTCCCATGGATCTACAGTTGAGGAGGCGTGTAAGAGAATTGTTATCATGGACCGTAATGGTGTTGTTCTTCAGTCATTCAAAGATGCTCCTGAAGGTCAACGCCGTTACGCCGACCCTGACAGCAAATGGGAGGGAATTGACATCACCAACCTTAAGGAGGTTGTTGCACACGTCAAACCTACCGTTTTGGTCGGATGTTCTACTCAAGCCGGCGCTTTTACCGAAGATGTTATTAAGGAGATGTACAAACACAACCCACAACCTCTTGTCTTCCCTCTTTCTAACCCTACTCGTTTACACGAGGCTTTCCCCGTTGACATCATGAAGTGGACCGACAACAACGCATTGATTGCCACAGGTTCTCCTTTCCAACCTGTCGATGGCTACTACATTTCCGAAAATAACAACTGTTTTACTTTCCCTGGTATTGGTTTGGGTGCAGTTCTTTCAAGATGTACATCTATTACTGACACCATGATCTCTGCTGCTGTGGACCAATTGGCTTCTATGTCTCCTAAGATGGCTAACCCAAAGAACGGTTTGCTCCCACCTTTGGAAGAGATCCACGAGGTTTCCGCACATGTTGCTACCGCCGTCATCTTGCAGAGTTTGAAGGAAGGAAACTCTAGGGTTGAACAGGAAGAAAGACCAGATGGTGGCTTTGTCGAAGTTCCAAGAGATTTCGACAAGTGTTTGAAATGGGTTCAATCTCAAATGTGGAAACCAACTTACAGACCTTTGGTTAAGGTTCGTCATGTTCCTGAGATTCACACATGGCAACACTGAATTGAGCTGAGAAGAACATCAACTCAGGTTCGTTTTGCGAAAAAATTATAGATTCTCTTTTAATAAAATTACAACAACAAACGCCGCAAGTTAGATTCTTTGTAGGACGAGTTAGGAATAAGTGATGAAAGGTGTAACTTGGAGCCTTGGTGATTTGCCAAATACCCAAAAAAGTTAGAAAATTAGGTTCAAAACATTTGGAAAGTACTCATTTATGCCAGTATTATGATGAATCGGCAGTAGGTAGCTGTTCTGGTCTGAAGTCATACACTCTCATATAATCCGGTAATACCATTTTTGGACCGTGTTTCCGTTAATGAACTGTCAACTACTTAAAGACAATCGTTCAAAAATTCCACAAGTCGAACTATTCCAAAATACTTCACACGATCAAAATCTCTAACGTTTGGTTTCTTCTTCTGTTGAAGTTTCTTCTTGATCTCGCTGCTAATAATATCTTCAAAATACAACATAGAGTCATGTACACCATGAGGTTCAACATAAACACAAACATTGGACTTTCCAGGTTCATTTCGACGAATCAATTCGTAGTGCTCGCTTTGGAAAAACTTATGCAGATCGCCATACTTGACCTTTTCGTACCAGGGCAAATCTATGGCGTACTTTGCCCATTGTAGAATGTCGTCCCGGAAACTCTCGTCTTCTCCCACAATGAGAAAAATATCATGTTTGTTATCGGAATACAGCGGGATGCATGCCCAATCTTCCGTGGTCCGAGGCACTTTACCTCCAGGAGAAGTGATTAATGAGAATGGATCACCATTGCCAATAAGATGTCTTAAATCGTCCATTGACGAGAATCGGGAATGATGAATCATGTCATAGTGTTCATTTTCAGACCAAGATTTGCCCAGAACCAAATCTTCCGGAAGTGGACTCAATTTGACCCAAGGACTTATCAAGATCAACTTCAGTGGGTACACTATTGGGCCTGGTCCAGTCAAGGTCCTCAAATACTGAGTATAGGAGATGGAGAGATGGCCGCCCGCAGAATCTCCCATTAGAATGATATTTTTATTTCCCTCAGAAACTAATTGCGAATAAGTTCCATGCAACTCGTTAAGTTGACGGGGAAACGGGTACCCGTTGGAAATTAGACTGTAGTCCAAGAACAAGATGGATGTACGCTGCTGCTGCTCATACTGAAGAAGATGGTATACTGAAAGAACGCTCTGGACTTGCAGAGGTGCCGTTTGAATGAAATATCCTCCACCATGTGAGAAAATTATTACGGGATCCGAAGGTTTTCTGTCCGGCTGTTTCACTAACCACATAGACTTACTATCATATTGTTCACCATAACCAGGCAACTCCCTAACGAGGTCCTTTGCAAGAAAGGGGATAATTTGGTGCAACAAAAATTTATTGGTATAAGGAAAGAGCCATTTTCCATCCATCATATCCACCTGGAGCGAAGTCCGGTAAAGCCGGAGTCGAAGACAGTTGACCAAGCTCTTATTAAACTTCCTAAACCGGATCCCTCCGAAGATGTAGTACCTTAAAACCACCACGAGGAGCTCTACAGGGAGCTTAAGCATGACAAGGATTGAGCGTAAAGACATGATTTTGCTTATTTGGTTTGTTTATTTTTGTTTTGAGATGAAAAAAAAAATATTTGAAAGGGTCGTTATGGTGCCATGACTATTTTATATAAGTACCCCATATACAATGAAGCCGAATCCCACGTGAAATTGGGCCCCGCAGACGTTCCCTAAAAGAGACAACGTACGAGACGGTGAAACTTAGCTCGGATATTATGCAGTATAATTCCAAGATTTGGAACTCTATTTCATTCAAAAACCTTATCAGTTTCGATTATTACCAGTGGTGGCTAATGGCTGCAAAACGATTCAAGTGAACAGTACCATACATTGGTTCTCACGTGACCTATCTAGGCTTCATGTACATGCTTGATGTAAATGCTTGAGAAGAGTGCCCAATACGCAGTCCAAAATCATATATTATGCAGTACAGAATTTATGTCTTATACAGTTCCAAAACGACACGCGAGTGATAACACGTGACCCCAGCGGTTCTTGTTCTTCCAAACCGCCGGGTGAGCCGGAGCATCACCTTAGAGGGACCCAATCACCATATAGCGACGCAGGCACGTGACTCGTAGGTCACGTGACCCAGTACTCAGTTATTGGGGTCCTACCCAAACTTCACCAAACGAAATTTCAGAAGTAATGGTATGCAATAAATGAGTATATAATAATCTCATTAGCTGTTGGATCACGAAGAACCATCATATATATACCTTTTATGAATCTCGTAGTGCGGACCAAAGGAATCGTAACGGCATCTATGTCCAAAATCGCGTATCTGCAGTACCATTGGCTCACGGTGCATCTATATTGGTTGAGAGCCAACTTTCAACGACACTTAAACCTTCATCACAATGTCCGTTGAAGAACTCAAATCCGTGATTAACAAGTTGCAAGACAGAATCCACACCTTGGAGAAGAAGGCCGGTCTCGTGCCAGATGTCCCAAAGTCTATCAGAATGGTCTTGATTGGTCCTCCAGGTGCTGGTAAGGGTACTCAAGCACCAAACTTGAAGGAAAAGTTCTGTGCTTGTCACTTGGCCACTGGTGACATGTTGCGCGCTCAAGTTGCTGCCAAAACCGCCTTGGGTGTTGAAGCCAAGAAGATTATGGATAAGGGTGGATTGGTCTCTGACGAGATTATGGTTAACATGATCAAGTCTGAGTTGGAGAACAACTCCGAGTGCCGTAACGGATTCATTTTGGATGGTTTCCCAAGAACCATTCCTCAAGCTGAGAAGTTGGACTCCATGTTGGTTGACAGAAAGACTCCTTTGGACCAAGCTGTTGAGTTGAAGATTGACGATGAATTGTTGGTTGCTAGAATTACCGGTAGATTGGTCCACCCAACCTCTGGTAGATCTTACCACAAGTTGTTCAACCCTCCAAAGAAGGACATGACCGATGACGAGACCGGAGAGCCTTTGGTTCAAAGATCTGACGACAACGAGGATGCTTTGAAGAAGAGATTGGTTACTTACCATAAGCAAACCGAGCCCATTGTCGACTACTACAGAAACAAGGGTATCTGGAGTGGCATTGATGCTTCTCAAAAGCCAACCAAGGTGTGGAGCGACATCTTGAAGTGTTTGGGTCAAAACTGATCCTATTGTGAATAGTTCAATAAAAAGTTATCGTCTTCTTATGTCTTTTTCTGTCTTATTGAAGTTGGCCCAATTGGAGAGTTCTGAATTTTAAACTTTAGAATTAAAATTTTCCCTATGACTTTTATTGTGTTTTCTTTTTGTTTTCGTCTCTATTGATTGTTGACCAATTGTCAATTGTCAGTTTCTTGTTCTGTATTGACTAGTGTCTATATTGACTGCAATACCCTAAAATTCCGAAACAAAACCAAGAGAAAACAGGAGTTCAGTGACCAAAAAGATTTGCTTTATCTTTGGTGACAGTGATCCGTTGACACTAATACCGTTCTCGTTTGACTCTGTTGTTGCCCTCATCTTCAGCTACACGCTTTCGATTTGCCTCTTCAAAACAGGCGATATGGACAATTTTGCGACCCGATTTGTTGCCAGGCGCAAGCATACATCCACTCCAAACCCACTCTTCTGTTGTTGGATTAATTGAAGGCTTAATGTGTTCTCTACAAATGGCACACACGTTGTTCATGTTAGTTTCATCAGAAGGAATGAGAACATAGTTCTGTTCGGGCATTTTAAGAGATTGCAGAGAGTCCTTTTTAGCACCGGTAGGTTCCAATTCCGATAATTCACTCTCTTGGAAGTGGACCCATGATTGGTTGTCAAGGTACCAGTTTCGAGACTGCACGTTTGTCTTGAAGTTGGCTTGACGCTTATTGATACGGAAGTGCCAGTCAAGGTGTAATCTTTTTTGTATTGCCCCATTATCATCAGTTGCAAACCGTTTTCCACATTGAGAACATTTCAGCGATTTGACCTCATATAGAACTTGAACAGTCGAAGGGTCCAAAACGTTTTTGAAGATGAACAGCTGTAGGTCGGAAGTGTATGAGTTTCTATCGGCTAGCTTGCTCTCAATTTTAATTATTTCTTTGTATTTGATTTGCTCGTGTTGCGGCATTTGGCTCAAATGGGCATTTTGTAGGAAGTTAGAAAGGAACGAAGATGACGAGCCATCAAAGGCTTGTGGAGTGTATTTCTGTTTGGGAATGACCAATTCATATTCAGGTTTTGATCCTGCTTTAAGCGATTGATCGACCTTAACAAGGCCAGAGGAGATTAAGTTTTCAAACAAGTCAAGTGCCAATGGCTCTGTCTGTTCTGACACAGCCTGTGCTTCATTATGAGAAAGAGCTGGTGCCGTGGGACCCCCTTGCAGCAGCAAATTCAAATTTCCTTGTGTTGAATTCACAGATTCAGGGTTAGACACCTGAAGTTTCATGTGCATGAGCTTTTGTTGAACGTCTTTGAGGTCAGTTTGTGATAGCTTCTGCAGCTTCAAGTACTCTTTGAGCGCATCAAGAGCAGTAATTCTGGAAGGCACCAAGTTAATGCTAGCATCTGAAGCTGGGATTTGTTTTAAAATCAGAATAAGCCCTTCAATATCGGCCACTAATGCTGGTTGAGAGATCAAAGTTACGGGCTCCTCAATTGTACGGGCAAGAGCCTGACGCAAGAAGTTTCCAATCTTATCAAGTTGTTCTGTTGGGAAGAGAGGTAGACTGGACCCCTTGGAATTCAGTGTTTTCCACAATTCATAAATCTTCACGAGCCTGGCTCTTGTCTCACTATTCACCAATACATATGTATGGGAGAAGATTTTGAAGATCTCTTGGCCAAAAATCTCATTGTACGGAGGTCCGGCGGTCTTACATATAGAATCTAGAAGGTATAGCGCATGAAGTTTATGTTCTGGAATGCATTTGTAGATTCGGTTGGTGATAACTCTGACTATACCTTGAGCCTCATCTGTGTGTTCTTTGGCAATAATGGTGAGATTATCAATGATTGGTTTGGAATTGAAAGTCAAATCCCGAAGTGATGCTTCATAGTCATCTACTAAAGTTGAAGAGACCATTTGTTATGTAAAAAAGTTTGCTTGTTTGATGTATGGAGTAAGTATGGAGTAGGGTGAATGGAATTTCAGAGGCATGCATCAGTACATCCAGAGGGATTAGGGAAATCACCAAGATTGTAATTGAAGATTTGACCGAATTGTTAAGGTATTTTTTTGGGAAGCTGTACAAATATTCAACATGAAAGAAATATATCCCAAAATCTCAAGGCTTTTATACTTTGTTCTCCGACTAGCAGAATTTGATATTCAAACCTGCATATTTCGAGGTCTTCCTTCCTCTTCAAGTAACCCAGGTATGGTAGCCGCGGTGGACGAAATTTTTTCATCCATCCTCCACACCCCTCCACAACAACCTTTCTTAGCACATTCCAAAACCATAATATGTCTCCTCCAGCCTCGGACAAAAAACAATCGGGTATTGCCAGAGTTCTCGGATCGGCCTCGGCCGGTATTTGCGAGATTGCAGTCTTCCACCCTGTGGACACGATCTCCAAAAGACTTATGTCTAACCAGACCAAAATTACCTCTGCTGCTGAGTTCAACAAGGTCATTTTCAGAGAGCACGCCCAAAAGGCACTCGGCTCGAGAGTTTTCACTTTGTTCCCTGGTTTGGGATACGCCGCTTGTTACAAGATCTTGCAAAGAGTTTACAAGTACGGTGGTCAACCATTTGCCAACGAGTTTTTGACTCAAAACTTCAAAGACAACTACGAGTCGCTTTTCGGTGCTAAAACCGGTAAGGCCCTCATGTCTGCTACCGCTGGTTCTCTCATTGGTATTGGAGAAGTTGTGTTGTTGCCATTGGATGTGTTGAAGATCAAGAGACAAACCAACCCTGAAGCTTTCAAGGGTAGAGGTTTCTTCAAGATCTTGGCCGACGAAGGTTTCGGCTTGTACAGAGGTTGGGGATGGACTGCAGCCAGAAATGCCCCAGGTTCTTTCGCTTTGTTCGGTGGTAACTCGTTTGCCAAGGAGTACATCTTTGGTTTAAAGGACTACTCTTCTGCTACCTGGACCCAGAATTTCGTCACATCTATCTTTGGAGCTTCTGCTTCTTTGATCGTTTCTGCTCCATTGGATGTCATTAAGACCAGAATTCAAAACAAGAACTTCGAGAGTAAGGAGTCTGGTTTCACCATCTTGAAGAACATGGCTAAGAACGAAGGTATTTCCTCTTTCTTCAAGGGTTTGACTCCAAAGTTGTTGACCACCGGTCCTAAATTGGTGTTCTCCTTCGCTTTGGCACAATCCTTGATTCCTGCCTTCGACAAGCTCATGAAGTAAGCTTGTTTGGATAAGTTCTTTTCACTGGTGTTCCTTCCCTTAATGCTGCAGCCACTATTCCTTTTTTTGTTTCTGTCTCTTAATGCTGCAGTCATTATTTTTGTCTCTTATTGTTGCAGCTGAATTTCGCTGCCGAATTTCGCAGCCAAATTTTTTTTGCAGCCTCTGTTTTTGCAGCTGAATTTTTGCAACCAAGGTCCATTTTCGTCCAATTAGTTTATCGTTTCTCCTGCAGACAAGACAGCCGCGCCAGTCACATGTAAGTAGTTCCATTGTCTATGACAATTATTATTCATCATCTTTATAAATCAACCTGCAGTTAGGCTTTATACCACGGACCCCAATCTAGAGTCCCTCTACAGTACACACAAACCTCCCAACGCTGCCACTAGTTATTCAACCAGTTATTGCAAAAGAAATGAAATTTGTCACTATAGCCATGTACTCTTTGAAGGCTAATGTGTTGAATATGCTCATACGAGGCCAGAGGACTGAGCTGTTCAATACAGTTTATATCCATAGTCTGACGGTTCATGAGGCATCTCTCTCCACATCTCATAATGAAGAAACAACGGAATGTAATTGGGGAAACATCACTGACATTCCAATAATATGACCCAGTTACCTGGTTTTCTTATTTGATTCTTGACTTTATAATGTCTCGCTTCAGTTCTCTTTTTTTCTCTTTTTTTGTGGTTTTGATTGTGGGTGGGGATTAACTTAAAGCCCCCACCGGGATTGCCAGGCTGATGGCAAAAGTGTATAGTTAATGAACGAACGATTTTCGACAGTTGTCATTTGTAATTTGTAATTTGTGATTTCTTTGTGATTTCTTTTTGATTTCTTTTTGATTTCTTTTTGATTTCTTTGTGATTCATTTGTGATTTCTTTGTGATTCATTTGTGATTTGTTCCTAAGGCTTTTTCAATCGATTCTGGATAGTTACGTGGATTCTTGTTTCGATCAAAATTTCTCGAATCAAATCGAAACTACCTTTTTACTTGTTGAAAATATCTCTCAAAGCTCTTCATCACATAAGTCAATCTCAATGGTCCAGATATTTGTAGAACCAACTAGTAGCACAGAAGTCATACTCTTCCTTCCAAAGATCGCTCTTGAACTGAGCACCGATATCTTCTCTTGTTTTTCCCTCTAAAAAAAGAAGACGAACCTGGGCATCTGTTCTAGATTTTTCCCGTTGGAGTTTCTCTACCGTCGTTTCCCGTATACCTCCAGACTGCTTCGATAATCCCACAGCATTCTTGAGAAAGGCCACTGCATTCCTTGCAAGTATATCATGATGATCTTGCCCTTCGGGATGCTGTAACCGGCTCCGCTGCTGATCGATGTCCGCTCTTGCAATATATATGGTGCAGATTTGCAGAATAAGATGTCCCAAGCCCCTTTGGTCACTACCCATAGACTTCTTAAGACTGGCACTCCGTTCTTGTAGGATTTCTTGCGCTTTTTTTAAGTAATTATTCTGTTTGGAAAGTGCTGCCCAATAAAAGTTAATGCTGTCGCCAGAAGAACCCTCCTTATTTGCGTTGCTTCTATCCAAGATTGTTTGTAACGAATCTGCAGCCAGCATAAAGCGTTCAGCCGAATCAGGCAAGGACTCGTTGTCCCAATTCAAACATGCGGTTTCAAAATCAGAGACTGTGCTTCTAACATACTCTCTTGATACCAAATACTCGCATCGTTGATCTTGTGTAATTGGCGTTGCGAAGTCTGCCTCTAGATAATATGATTCCACGAGTTTTTCAACCACCAGATCAACTTCAGCAAGAACAGTTTGAAATTCTGCAAGTTTTGGCAAACTGATCTGGATGGAGTCGTTGTCAATATAGGCACGAAAAAGGTTGAAAAAGGACAATACCGTATCGACCATGTCTGGAGGCTGAGGAGTTTTTGTTGCGATCACTTTTGGTTCCTCGGATGATAGATTGTTTGGCTCCAAAGAGGACGAGTTTTTGATAGCGTCGTTGATTGAATTCTCATTCAAAGAACTGCTGATTGACTCACAAAACTCTTGATATTGTCTCTCAAAAACCTGTTTTAACAAGTTCATCGCCCGTGTAAGCGAATCAACAGCCTCGGCATCATTTTCCAGATTATCAATCGTTTCTATGTACACTAGAGCAGCATTAGAAATAAGATCAGTGCTTGGACGATCTCCCAGTGCCAAAATTGCAGTTTCATGAGACAAAACAATGGCCTTCAAATCTTGGAGAACACAGGAAGCACCCGCATGTAAAACTTCGGGGGCACTGGGCAATTGACCGATATCTACAAAGCTGCAGCCTTGATATTGAGTATAGACAGAGAGAAGAAGACGCAGTGCATTATAGTAGCACTCACTCTTGTCAATTGAAGGATTCAACAGATTTTCCGCAACATCAATAGCTTTGGAGTACCAAACAAAGGCACTTTGGTAGAACCGTAATGCCTTTGAAAGGTCCGAAGTGTGCCATCTATCGCCAGACTCTTCGTCAGACATGGCTAGATCAACCAATTGTTCGAGATCGGAGATTGTTTCTGGATCATTGTTTCTAGAAGGTTCTAAAGATGCTAATGCTCTTTTACCAAGTTTCGGTCCACGTTCTTTAGTTAGTTTTTTGGGTTCATTAATGTATGAAATATGAATACATACTTTTCATGATAATTTTTAGTTGAAGACAGGCGTGTGGATATGATTTTCAAACTTTTTAAGTATTGGAACGAATCTTAGTAATATTTTGAAGCTTTGAAGAATTTGAAGGAATATAAGTAATCTTTTGGTCTCTTGATGTCTTGAAGTGATCTCTTTAACTGAATAGCCTGTTCCTGTTTCAATCTTCTCTTCCTGTTTCAATCTTCTCTCTTCCAATGTTCTTTGTCTAAATATTGTCAGCCCTATTAAACTTTATACTTGTCGATTTATCTCTATTAAGTTGTCCCAGTCTCCTAAGTAGTAGTTAGTTATCCCCAGAGTGAAGAATGTACAGGCGATGGGAAAACAAAAACATCAACTAATAGTATACCAATGGCAAAATATTCAAGTCTTCAATGTCATTCACTTTCGGAATTGCCTGATACGGCTGAAATAAATAGATCTAGTAGCATCTATGTCACGCTACCCGTTGTGGTTTTGGCATTCCAGAAACTCAAGCTTGGGGTACTTCTTGTGACAGATTTCAGTGAAATACCGGAACTGGGGTTTGCTCATAGCCAGCTGCCAGTTTCGTTGCCAGAAAATTTCATTTTCAATGAAAAGCGACTCCCTCTTTCTAAGGTTTTGGCTGTCGGAGTACCATCTTCTAAGGTCGACTACGTATGGAGAGAACTCCAACTGTTCGGTCCACAAATGAGAGGGTTCGATTATTCTCGTTCCGATGATTGTAATTTTCTGAGGCTCTGTGTTTTGGCAGTGCTCAACATGAAACTTAATATATACAATGGCTTTTTAGAAGGCTTCTATGGTGGAATGACAGTACTCAACAAGGACCGGTTTGACCGGCCCGGCTGTCTTGGAGACGTCAACATTGATATTTTCCGCGCGTTTATGCGCCGCTTGGGTCAAAATATTGACTGTAGCAACTATGATAGAATGATCCACTGTTTTCCAGTAGACAAGTTCATTTCTCGAGACAAATTGCCTGGAATGAAGTCGGTTTTGCCTCAAAAGACTTCTGGTACTACAACTTTGGCTACCAAAAGTGGACTGAGCTCGTATTTACAAGATGAAAAACCTTTAAAGTTTCGAAAACTAACTCCTTCAGAGGCAGTGTACCGACAACAACCAACTCAACTGCAACAACCAAGTCAACTACAACACCCGCCTCAAGTACAACCATACATTCAAGATCCAACTCAACTACAATTTTCAAGTCAACTGCAATATCCAAGTCAACCGCAACATCCAAATCAACGACAGCAACCTTTGCTGATTCAAAATATCTGTCAATTGAAAAACAAAGCTCAGCTACAATACCATGCTCAATTGTCCTCTACTTCAGACGAAGAGACGCCCGTGAACTCACAAAGTGAACCATTTCTTGAGAAATCAAATGGGAACAAAGCCCGTCAATTATGGACGCTGTATCGAGTTAATGAGATTTCCTTTAAACAGTTTTGTCGTTTAGAATGCTCTGAATTGCACCCCAAAGCATGTTTTCGAATCCGATGCACAATAAAAGAAATCACTCCAAACGTTGAGAATGTGTTTATAAAGCCATATCGTGGTACCCTCTCTATAGCTCAAATATGCTTCGGCACTACAGACTCCAAGGGGTCCAAGGAGTCCGTGAGGGTGGAGATCAATACTGCTGAAGAAGGATGTGAATTTTTCGGCCTCTTGGAAGTAGAGGAGGCTATAGACAAAATTGCTGAACTTCATAGAGACTTAAACCTGCTATTATCTAAAGAGGTTAATCTTGAAGTTACTGCCAAAAGCATTCAGTTCAAGCTGGGCTACACATTGATGTATTGGAGTCCAACATCGACTTTAGAAGAATTAATCAAGGACTGAATTGATACGATGCAATTGTATTCTATTTGAAACTCTTTATCCATTCTAATGTCACCAAGCTTGTTACGACGGAAAACATTCTGGTTCAATGCTGATACAATTCCAGTTTCAAAAGGATCTAGTTTCTACTGAAAAATTAGCCCCAATTGAGCATCAACTCGAAGTATCCAGTCTGATGACGTGCATCTGTAGCTTTCCTTTAAGGGAATTAAACAGAATTAAAAAAAGAAACGGAATCTCTAGCGATAGAGTATCATCCAGAAACAACGGAATCTCAAGCAAAATCTCTACTCAGCCTAAAAATGATCATGGAAACTCCATTTTCCATCATGATTTTGTCTGTTTCTATCGAAAACCTGCTTCACCTTATCGAGACTGCATTTGCTGACACAGACCAGGGTCCCCCAAGAACCGTAAGAGTCGTTAAGTAAGTCGAGCATGACTTCTTACAAAGACTACCAGATAATACTACTGTTGAAAAAATTAGGAACTCCCAACGTTAAACCCATTCGCCTGTCGCAAAGATCTTCCCTCGGATGTTTCACCTGTAAACGAAAGAAAGTCAAGTGTGACGAAACAAAGTGGACATGCAAAAGATGTCAGAGCAGTCGATTAGAATGTCACTGGCCTGAAAAAGTGTTGAAGCTCTATGAAGACACCAATTCCCAAGTCGCTGCAGAATCGCCAGTGAAACTTGAAGAGAACATGAGTGAAGAAATTAGTGAAGTTGTTAGTGATGTGATCAACGATGTGAACATTAGTGAACTGCCATTGGTATGGCAATCTAAAATTGATCAATGTCAAATTGATTGTAAGGGAGATGATAAAATTACTTTAATGACACAAGAAGAAAGCCCCCTCAATGTTACCAATGGTCTCTTGAACGACCTGGCATATCTAGATACTTTGACGGTGTTTCCGAATTTGTACAACCAAGGAACGACTTTTCAAGAAATGATGGATAGTGAGTTTCTTCGGCAATTTTCGGAAAAATTTCTTCCTGCTATACCTCAAACACAATACTTTGATAGCTCATCTCGTCAGAAGCTTATACTCTCAGGCGCTGGTTCGTCTAGTCTATTAAGGAACATCTTTGTGGCGTGTGGAGCACTTTCAGTGGCTTATGAAGACAATTCCTATAAACAAGTGGCTATGGAAAGATGTACCGCGGCCATAACCGCATACTTGAATGAAGTCAGAAGGGTGGGTTTAGATGACAATGAGGACTGGCTCCTCGTCGCAGTCCAAGTCCTTCAGACACTCTGCTACAGAGATATGTTCACTAAATCTCATGCCACGCGAGCAGCAACGCATTTTGCTGCTGCTTATCTGTTTTTATCCCTGCGGTTGTTTGGTAGTGGCCATGAATTATCCGTCAAAAACATGAAGGTCCTGCAACTTGATTTGATGATGATTGAGAACTTTATTTTTAATTATTCCGTCATAATAATGTTCTGCGACCATACCAGTCTACCTCAACTTGTTATTAATCCTTATGCGCTTTTTTCGCAGGCAAACCGAAGGCTCAAGGAATTATACTTGACATATGATTATCCTCAACTGAGTCAAATGTCTATATTAGCGTTTCTGATTGCTGCAAAATGTTCATGGCTGTGTCGATTGTGCCTTCCTCTATCAATTCAAGATCAATTGCTAGTAACTGAACTACTTTCAGTAGCTGATGTTGCCCTGCAAGCAATGAATCTGCTCAGTGCAAATGCTGATCTGTTTCTGGCAAAGAAAACAATCTCGATTGCAAGAGTGGTTCTCCATGCATCTCAAATTCTACTCGAAAAAATGCTAGATTCACAATATCCGGCAGAAAAAATTCAGACTCATATCGATTCGATCCATCAGGACATTTCGCAGCCATACAACAAAGGTACCATCTTTCCTGTTTGGGCCTATATGATAGCGGGATGCGCCAGCACACAATTAGAAGATCGAGACTTTTTCCGAACAAAAGCTAAACATCTTATGGCAATTTCCCGATCCCAGATCGTGCAACTGGTTGTTACACATTTGGAGAAGATGTGGTCTCAATATAGCGGATTGGAACCATTAGATCTACTTTTGGATACGCAGGTATTAGATCGGGTTTGTAAATGATAAGGCAGCCGTTCATTATTGAAAAAGAAAAGAAAAATCGAGGACGGAGAAAAAAAGAGATGCAAATAAGTCGTTACCGACGAAATAAATCGTTCACGGATGTACCGATTTTTCCACTTCTTCGCTCGTTGGATCCAACTGTATCCGAAACTGAAAATTTCGTTTTTGACCATTTTCAGTCATATCCCCCGATTCAGAGATCCGAACTCTATCATAGTCGACTTCATATTCGGTAATACCGACATAGGAAAGCCGCAAAAGAATTGATTCGGTTATCCGTTTCTGATTTCCTGATTAAGCGCGCTTATTGTGCTGGACCATATCGGGATTATCTAATCTAGCGCATTTCCAAATCGGGTAATCCGACAATGCGCACTGCAAAACTCTCATCAGATATCATCCAGAAGGTTATATATAATGCCTTCCGATGTCTCTTGAATTTTTTTTAAGAAGTCAGGTTCATAAACCAGAGCGTTCTTTTATTTGCCCCTCCGTGTTAAAATGTCTCCAACCGGCATCAGTCCTGTTATGGTCCCATCAGAGATCCCTTCTTTGAAGATCAAATCGGGAAGATTGATAGATACGATCCATGAAACTGCAAACCAGTTTGGTGCCAAAACAAGTTGGGGCCCACTGAAAAACGATACCGGTGTTTGTCGCTTAGCCTTATCCGACGAAGATAAGGGTGTCCGTGACTGGTTTGTCAGTGAAGCAGAGAAGATTGGTTGCACAGTTATTGTTGATGACATGGGCAACATCTACGCTCAATATCCATCTCGTAAGGAAGGGTTGCCAACTGCCATTGGTTCTCATTTGGATACTCAACCAACCGGCGGCCGTTACGATGGTATTTACGGTGTTTTGAGTGGCCTTGAAGTTTTGCGTACGATGCATGATAACAAGTACATTCCAGAATATCCTATCTGTGCAATCAGTTGGACCAATGAGGAAGGAGCCCGTTTTCCCATGAGCATGATGGCATCTAATGTTTGGGCAGAACCATCTATCAAGGAGAAGGTATACCAGATCAAGTCTGTTACAGACAAAACGCCAGTCACTGTGAAAGAAGAATTGGAGCGTATTGAATATTTGGGTGAGCATGAATGCTCTTATGAGAAATTGGGCTTGGCTGCCCATTTTGAGATTCATATCGAGCAAGGACCTATCCTTGAAACCGAGGAAAAGAGAATTGGACGTGTTCAAGGAATCCAAGCCCTCAGATGGATTGAAGTCATATTCAAGGGTAAGGCGCAACACACCGGTACCACACCACTTGCATCCAGGTCTGATGCTATGCTCACTGCCTCTCATTTTATGGTCAAGGGTAATGAAATTGCCAAAAAGTACGGTGGTTTGTTCAGTGTAGGAATAATGGAGGTTCTGCCTGGTGCAGTTAACGTTATTCCACAAGAAGTTAAGTTTGTTATGGATATCAGACACCATCTAGATGAGAAGCTTGACATGATGTACAGTGAGATTGAAGGTTCTTTGACGGAGGTCACTTCTCAATGTGGATTGAAGTTATCGTATGAGTTAAAAGAGCTTGTCAATCAAAAAGCTGTTCATTTCAATAAGTCTTGCATGGAATGTATTCAACAATCTGCGGATGAAGTTGTTGGTCAGGATCAATCTATTCCTATCACCAGCGGAGCAGGTCATGACTCTGGACTTGTGGCGGCAAGATGTCCTACTGCGATGATTTTCATTCCATCTAAGGACGGAATTTCGCATAATCCAGAAGAGTACAGTGCTCCTCAAGAAGTTGAAGATGGATTTAAGGTTCTTTTGGGGGCTGTTTTGAGATACGACAGACTCAGAACAGAGTAAACCAAACAAAAGTGTACTAAAGAATTACTAAATAAGTTAAGCTAAAGATCATTTAGTTTTTCTGAAGCTTGTGATATCCCTGCAAAATTCCATCTATTAATAAAACAACTGCTATTGGCCAGAGAAGTAGTATTGGATCAAATATTACTGAAAAACATACAACCAAGCAAGAATGAAGTATAACCCCACCAACGCACAAAGCTTGCATTTGCAACTGAGCAACCGGAATTGCTTGATTTCATACTTGCATAATATTGTTGGGTTGAAGTGTAACTTGGTGTGACCAATGCAGTTAGGCTGGACTTAACTTCAAAGGGAACAATACTTGTAACATGTGAAGCAAACAAGTTGGAAATTTTTGATTCGAAGGTCAAACTAGATTGCATTGTTTCGTCTTTCTGACGTTTTGGCTTTTGCATCTTTTCCATTTGCGTCTGTTGCAACTTCTGGAGCCTCTTCTTCTTTTGCAACATTTGATCGTTTGTTAACAATTGCGATGGCAAAGAAATAGTATCGTTGCTCATTTTGTCATCCCAAATGAACTCATCAGTCAAATACAATTCCCAATCACTTACATCTTCCGGTCTACCGAAAGATTTAAGCGCTCGACAGAGCAACCGAAAGGTACCAGAAGGTAGAGAAGTTCCATTGGCAAATGCTTGTGGCTGCAAGAAAATTAATTGGGACGAAATAAAAGAAAATGTTAGAGGAAACGAAATGCTCAAGTTTCGCGGAGTTGACTTTCCTAAAACAGGTCCATGGTACCCTTGTTCACCTTCCTTTAGTGGAATTTGGTAGTTGCTAAGCTGGTAGTCCTTGTCAACAATGTCAATCGAATAGAAAGTAGTTGCAAATTTGATTCCATAATATAAGTAAGGAATTCTGCCCTTGCTGATACCGAACTTATCTGTTGGAAGGATTTTGCGCATACCATCTGGTTCCTTGACTAAAAGCTGAGGCAGTTCACCAAAGGGTTTCCACTGTTTGGCTTCGAACTCTGAACCAATGTATGGTACTGTTATTGTCTCGCCATTGGATCCTGAAATATCTATTGCACCTTGGAATATGGGACGTTTCTGTGTGTCGAGTAGTTTTGGTGGTTCAATGTGGATATTGACCACAACCTCCTCGCCCAGTTTCAAAACCACACTTGGATTTGAAAACTCAACAGTAGGATGTTGTTCGACAATTTCTGGCCAATACTCAGAAACACTCTGCTTTTTGCTATCCCTAGCGTAAACTGTGTCCAAAGGTCTGTGACTCAAAGTGTAGACGACCTCACCTGGGTTCTCGTTTACAAACCGAAGTTTATGCGAAGACAATCTGTTGTTGGTGTCATTGAGCAGAAAGTATGGCTCTGATAATAATGTTGTATTTGTGTTCCACAAAGACAGTACATCTATGAGTCCATGCCCTTGCTGGATAAGCGGAGCCAATTTTAGATCTTTCACCTCAGTTTTGAAGTAATCCGTGTATGGAGTGGTATACGCCTGTTTAAGGAGTTTCCCTGATCCAATTAATCTTTTCCGAAGAACGCTTGGTTCCACCCTTCCGGTCTCTGCGAGGTATAATGCAATCACACCAGCAATATATGGACAAGCGTAGGATGAGCCGGAAGATACGGAATATCCACCACCAGTTTGAGCTCCAAAAACGTTCCCACCGGGTGCAGCTATATGAGGATAAAATTCGTGGTCGAAAGTTGGACCCCATGATGAAAAATGGTTGATCTCACCTCCTGATCCATCATTGTTGTTCAAAGCGGTATGATCTGCCAATTGATCAAACGTCACCATAACATTAAAGCCTTTGGAAACTTCTGCTCGTAACCAATTTCGAACCTGGTTGGTTGAAAGACCTATGTATACTTTGGATTTGTCAGTATTGATCTTTGGAACATGCAACTCTGCTGACGATACAAAAAAAATGGCCCCAGCATACCCATTTTCTTTTATTATTGTGAAAACTTCACTATTCGTGCAAGTTCCCCTGATTCCCATCAAGAAGTGCTCGCTGTTGGTGTTATTTTCTTTGGGTGCAAAACATGCATTACCGATGAAATCGACCTTGAACTGCTTATCAGTAGTTATTTTGGTTCCTTTATTTCCCACGTACTGGAAAGTAAGGTTTTGACCACTGGCGGATGAAAGAGTAGCTGACCAAGTCACAAGTTGTGTTGATTCAACTGATGCTACTGCTATCGCTCCGTTCCCCGAGGCACCTGAAGAGGCTCTAAATGGACCCCTTTTACCAGAATTGCCGGCTGCGAAAACAATTGGAATCAGTTCAGAGATTTTAGAAGCCAACATAGATATTGGCATCGAAGGGTAACCTCTATCGGAGCCCAAAGACAAGGATATCACATCAGGACTGTCAGAATATGCTTTCAATAAAGCTGCAACAATTATGTCATCTGTGGTAGTGGCACCTTTTCCGAAAACTTTGTACATTTTTATTTCTGCATTGGGTGCTACACCAACGAAATTATGGGAACTTCCAACAATAATTGAAGATACAAAGGTGCCGTGGCCTACAGTATCCTCGAAGGAATTTTCCGGCAGCTGGGGATTTTCAGAGAAGTCGTAGCCGTCTATTTTTTTGTCTCGGAATGCTTCATGGTTGATATCTAAACCTGAATCAATAACGGCAATCCGTATCCCATCACCAAAAAAGCCCTTGGAGTGTAAGGTATCAACGCCAGTGAGCGAATGTGGGTTCCATTTTGGAGCCATTGCCGATGCGGGCTCATACTCTAAAGTTACGTATGATGCTTGCCAGGCGTTTTTAACACTGGGAAGAGAAAGAATCTCGTCCACGGTTACAGAATTGGCGTTTGTGATGTGAACGGACATTCCCGAGAACATGGGCGAATCAAACAGACTCTCCACTGAAAATTGGAAGTTTTCACTTTTCAAGGCATCTTGAACATCTTCAAATGAAGTTTCAAATTCCACAATGAATCTGTTGGGGGCCAATCTTGAGTAAAGTGGGACGGCATTGGCCAATTCTTCGGGACTGAAGGCAAATGAGAGGGTTGCAGAATATAAAAACAAGAAAAGAAAGATTGGGATCATTCTTTATTAATAAGTTGCTCTGCTGATACCAATCAAATGGGCTGTGGAGTCCTATTTATGCTTGAAACCTCTTGACGACGATGTATGCCTTTGCTAGAAGTCATAAGCTGTTTACGACCTTTCTCAGGAAACTTTTGCTTTATTTTGGAATGGGATTGTTTATATTATCAACTTTACACGCCCCGCAGATTTAAGATTATGTATTGCTCCATTGTTAAATAGAGACACAAGCATAGAGGAAAGTTCAGCACGTCTAACCGATAACTGACTTCTTTGTTTGAATCCTTGGAAAAAAGTTAGATTTAATAATTCGTGAATATTTTATGATTATTGACTGTTTCTTTTACTAATGAATGTGTTTTGCAATCAAGTAATTATCCCATGTCTAATCAATATCCTACCAACCTACTAATCAATACCAATTTCCTACTGATCAATATTTTTCCCAATACTTCAAAACGACTCTATTCCATTCCTGAAACAATTCTCAATTGTTTATTGTTTATGGATCTTCTCTTTCGTCTCGAGACGGCTTCAGACGATCGCTCACCGGTTAACGGTAATTGGTGAACATACGAGATCTTTGTTTTCTGGGCGTTTATTCAAGATTCAATTTCGTTAAGCTTTTTCACTGAAGCAAGTTTGGTTTCCCAATTTGAAAATTTCAGAGTTTTATACGTTGGTTTCCCGTAAAATTACAATGAATTTATACCAACGAAAGACATACGAAAAACAGAGAATAAGAAAAGACGAAAACAATCCGAAAACACATAAAATATATAGATATCTTCAAAAAAATAAAAAAGCAACATTCAAAGAAAGACCTACCCATTAGTCTTTTTTTTCGGCGATCATTATTCTCACTGCACGGCTCAGCCTATCTGATACAATTGTCTGCAGGACGGACCAACCGCGGGCTTGTCCGAACAATCTTATCCAAACAGCCCATATTGGGTGGTGTAAGGATTTTTTTCAAGAAAACTGTGGAAAGTGAAAAGACAAATCGAGATAGGATCTGATTTTTCGGCTATTTTGGATATATCCGGATCACTTCCATTGCTCTGTTGTAAGCATGAAAGCCGCTGCTATGAACAGTATGGTAGAGAGCCTGAAGCAGAAACCAAACGGAACTACATAGAAACAAGCAGAAATCAAAATAAAAGCTAATAACAGTTTATTTAAAACAAATGAGAACCAAATAAAGAACATTTTTAAATTTCATGGAATCCTCAAAAATAAAAAATTATGCGTTTCTTCTGGCACCATATACTTATCAGACACTGGTGATAAGAACTGTGCAGTACTCTCGGTGATGGCCGGCGCACCAACTCATATAAAAGCCAACCAAGTCTGCGAAACATATCCCAATTTTTCTTATCCAGATATCTACTTTTCTCTCAAGTAACCATAATTAAGGAATATCGAGCTCTTCTTTACACTTCTAAGAAATTATTATCTGAAAAACTTGCCTATTCGATTCACCATCCCCCCATTCCTAATCTCTTTCCAACCAAACCTCAAAAATGTCTACAATCTTAGATTCCTCTTATGGTAAAGCTAACGTTAAGTTCTTAAAAGTCAAGAAAGATGCCAAAAACCCTCAAGTCCAAGATGTCTTGGAAGCAAACTGCCAGGTGTTATTGAAAGGTGACTTCGATGTCTCCTACACCAAGGCTGACAACTCACCAGTTGTTCCAACCGATACTGTCAAGAACACTATCTTAATCGAGGCCAAGACCTCCGATGTTTGGCCAATTGAGCGTTTTGCTGCCCACTTGGCAAAGCACTTTACCTCCAAATACTCCCATGTCAGAGGTGTAGAGATCACCATTGTTCAAGCTAAATGGACCAAGTTCCCAGTGAATGGCAAGTTGCACGACCATTCTTTCAGACACGAGGGCCCAGAAACAAGAAGAACTTACTTGACCTACGACAAGGTCTCCAAGAACCTCACCATCACTTCCTCCATTCAAGACTTGACTGTGTTGAAGTCTACTGGATCCATGTTTTACGGTTACCACCAATGTGACTACACCACTTTGAAGCCAACTACTGACCGTATTTTGTCCACTGATGTTGATGCTTCGTGGGTTTTCAAGAGTCAATTAAAGTCTTTGGATGATGTTTTCAAGTTGGCTGACCAAGGTGTCTTCGACAACACCTACGATACTGCTCGTGAAGTGACCTTGGACCTCTTTGCTACGGAAAACTCTCCTTCAGTGCAAGCCACCATGTACAATATGTGTAACGAGATATTGCAAAAGGCTATTAAGGTAGACCATGTCACATACAAGCTTCCTAACAATCACTATATCTTGTACGACTTTTCCTGGAAGGGAATCAAGGAAAACAAGGACTTGTTCTACCCCTCTTCCGATCCAAATGGTCTCATTAAGTGTACAGTTGGACGTAAGGGTATGACTAAGTTGTAAGGGATATGAAGCATTTTTTTTATGTTTTCAAGGCTGGCTTAATATTTGTTTATCTCTTTTGGTTTTGTGAGACTGGTTCGTTAATTTCTACACAGAAATAGAGTTATTTGAAGAAACGTTTATTTTAACTATTCATAGGCATTTAGATTGATTTTTCATGGGCATTTAGATTGATTACTTAGAACCATTGATTGATTATACAGAACCATTTAGATTGACTATTCATAACAACTCACATTAACGACGATTATCAAACACCGTCCATGTAATATTAACATTATAGTACTTCAGGAAACTGAAATTTTGGAAAATAAAATAGAAATTTCTTAATTTTTCTGGGGTCTTCCCATCGCGTCGTTGGCGCGTTACTTTTCAGCCCCCCACATATCTATGTAAACAAACAGTGGAAAATTTGGACCATAGCAATCAAAGCAAATCCGTACCTTGACTTCAAAATATACTCCAATAACCACTATCCAATAATTATATCCAATATATATATCCAAACTCCTAGTGAACCATGGCTACCGATGACTTTCAAATGTTCCATGAGCGACGAAAACGAAGGCCATTAGGAGACATAACAAACAGAAATGATGCGATAGCTGGAACCAAAAGACACGCGCTCGGTCACATTGCATCCCGAAGCCACATTACGTCGCTAAAAAGTCGGGCTTTCAATGGCTACATTAATGCCTTGAATACGTCGGTTTTCCCTACAAGAAGCCAGACGGTAGAGCAAAGAACCAGAATTGTAGAGCAAAGAACCAGAATTGTAGAGAGAAGAACCAGAATTGCAGAGAAACCAACCAGAATTCCAATTCCACGAGTACTTTCGATGAATAATGTCATCACGACTACCGATCCACAAACCCTGGTTCTGATTCTTAACCTTAAGGGTGTATTGGCAGAGTCCAGCTTCACCACATCCAACAACACTTCCAACGCATACTTCGATTTTTTGCGCTGTCTTGTAGATAAGAACAAGTTTACCAAAATCAGTAATGATATTGTGAAGGATTTTGCTAATAGACAGAAACTCAAACAACTTCTGTCTCATTCCAAAGGTGCTATAGTTGCTGAAGGGGTTGCGAATTCCATGAAACCTATGAATGCCATGAAAGTTCCAAAAATGGAAAAATCTATGAAACGAAGCGATAATACTATTGAAGTCAATGTCGAAAAAGTATCGATAATTAGCAAATTCATGATTGCCATATCTACGAGGGAGATAGACGATAGTCTTCTTCTAAACACAAATGGAACTTCTATTTCGAAAGGACTGGTGCTAACTCTTTATGAGGCACAGATTTTCAATTTAGAAGGCAAGGATACTAAATTATTTACTAGTTGGACAATAAAAAGGGATCCAATAACATGATCTTATAATCAATATCCCTGAGCCCAAAGCACCACCAGTAAAACTAAGCTGGTCCATTATATTATCCAAGCCATATGAATTTGGAACATCTGGAAGAAACTTTAAAAGACTTTTACTGTTTTGAGGGGTGCATCTGAAATCTGAATCCTGAGATCGACGATCTCTCTCGTCTACAACTGACTTCAGCTCACTGTGGCCTGCTACAGTTTCCTTTGGCAGATGATCCAAGACATTGACATATTTGCCAAAATTTCGAGAATCTTTCTATATCTAGAATGTTTTTCCGTATACGGATTATTTTGACCTACTGATACTCCAATTGCCTATGACCCAATTTGGTGTATTTTCATTATATCCCATTTCCCATTATCCATTTCCCTAACATGCTGTGCGTGCATAGTACCTTCCTGCCTTCTGGAGATCGTCTCTAACCTTATCTCACGTGCCCTGCGCTAACTGCATTGAAGATTTCCAAACGGTTATTTGATGATTTGATTCTTTATCACAATCACAAAAAAAAACAAGTTATGGTGTCAATTACAACTTTAAGCATCCATGGTGCAAACGAAAAAAACCGTGTACCGGATGTGACCCCTCCAATCAACATTTCTACCACTTTTAGATATGACTCAGATCCTAGCAAATGGACTAAGGCTGCAGACGTCAAGGGCTTGGGAGACAACATTGTTTATTCAAGATTATCTCATCCAACGGGCGTTTTGGTCGAGGAGACCATTAGTGCAATTACCAAGAGCCATGCTGTTATTTATTCGTCTGGTCTTGGTGCCTTCAATGCTGCTATGGCCTTGTTGAACCCTAAGAAATTGTTCATTGGACAAGCTTATCATGGATGTCACGGTATTGCTGATATCTTGACACGTAACTATGGTTTGAAACAACTCTCGCTTTCTGAAGAGGACTTGAAATTGGTCGACGAAGGTGACGTCATCCATATCGAAACTCCCGTCAACCCTAATTCGTGGTGTTGCGACATCGAATTCTATAGCAAATTGGCACACTCAAAGGGTGCAAAGCTCATTGTTGACTCTACGTTTGCACCTTTGCAAGACCCATTTGAGTTTGGCGCTGACTTGGTCATGCACTCTGCAACCAAGTACTTTGGTGGTCACTCTGACCTTTTGGCAGGTCTTTTGCTCACAAAAGACGAAGCCGTCAAAGAGGCTTTACAAGTTGATCGTGTCTACTTAGGAACCAACATCGCTAATCTTGAGGCTTCTTTATTACTTAGAAGTTTAAAGACTTTCGAACTTAGAGTTCGTAAGCAGAGTGAAAATGCCACTGCTTTGGTAAACTACTTGGTAGAAAACAAGTCGGCCTTGCCAAAATTGGTCGGGATCCATCACTCTTCTTTGCAAAAGGAAGAATTTGTCTCCAAGCAACTTAAGGGAGTCCACTCTCCCACTTTTTCTATCGTTGTCGACTCCGAAGCTACTGCTCGTCAATTGCCAACTAAGTTGAAGTACTTCCACCATGCTACATCTTTAGGAGGTGCTGAAAGCTTGATAGAATGGAGATGTTTATCTGATAGCACCGCACCAGTGGGTTTATTAAGAATTAGTGTTGGCCTCGAACTGGTTGATGATTTAATTGAGGATGTGCGGGAAGCCTTCTCACTGGTATGATGCTGGTTGATGCTCAATCCAGTTGAAAATTGTTAAATTCGATTCATAGAAGTGTAATTGCTTTCTGAGAAATTGGTCTAATTGAATTGTCGATGTTTCAGCTTGTCAATTATCATTGCATCCGGGTTTGAAGAGGAAAAGTTTGGTCAAGATAAGAGTTTAAATAGAAGAAATTCTTCATTCTTTACGTGTTTTGAATACAACTCAATGTCCAATTATTGTACATTTTGATATCAAATGAGGAAACTTAGATTTCAAGTCCCATAGCCAATCGATCTGAAAGCTTTTCCTTCCTAAAAAAACCGGGTTATTTGTCCCTAGCTGTAAATAGAAATGACCAATTGAATACCTGCAAGATGTCCCAGAAAATGAATTAGTACTTTTCACATACAACGATCAACGTTGCTTCGTTTGGGCTCGTATCTTCCTCGACTTTATCTTTACGAAAAAAGAGCCAGCACTGTCTTTGTAAATAGACACCATACCTGGTGGGGCTGGCGGCTTGTGATCCGGATTTGGAATCTGTGTCCGGTTGATCACAAGCTCATTATAGCCGTAGATGTCAGGAGCACCTAAATCAGTTCCACCAGGAAGAACACTGGATGGTATTGGGGTACGGAATGTCTTGGGGACATCGGAAAGGTCCGGAATCTGGGTTTTGACACCTCTACCAGAGTGTAAGGCACTTCTTCTAGATGCGGTTCCTCTACCCAGGGAGCCAAACAGATTTGGACCACTTTCATTGTAGCTAAAAGTGCCATCATTGTTGTGTCTGCGTCTACGACGCGAATCTCTTTCTAGTTCTTTCTCTATTTTTTCAATCTCCGCCTGACTAATTCTGTTGATTGAAGGGGAAAAATCAGCAAGAAGCGACGGAGTCCGCAAAGTGCTTATGAAATCGTCATGTTGACTAATTTCAGGATTCGAAATTCTCAACGGAGGCGCCATGTGTGACTTAATCTCGTCCTCACGAATGTGAGATCCGTCAAAACTATAGCCTACAAGAGCCAAAGCCTTGTAATACATTTGAGATTGCTCACGGATGCTGAATGCAATAGCAGTTGCAAATTCACCTGGTAGATTCATCTCGTCACATAAGATATTGGCAAACTCTTCTGGATCATTATCATTCACACTTAAAATATCCCACTCAAATTGATCGGTGTACTGAGTGCAATTGATAAGAAGGTCAATTTTGATGGGTATACGTATTTCACCGATCGCATTAGTGGGTTTGGGCTTGTAGTCTTTGATTTGCTCTTGAACTGATTGAAGGATACTTTGAAAGTTAATCTCAGAAACGAAAGAATAGTCATCAACTAAATTTTGAACAAATGTTTCAAGTGGGTATGTTGTGTCATTAAGGTCCCACAAAAATGTGTCCCTCAATTTGAAGCGGTCTCTTTCCTGATCAAACTCCAATCTTATGGGAACCAATTCTTTGGCTTTGTTTGCTCGAATATTCTCCATTACTTTCTGATTCAACTCTGAATCAGTTATATCAATGATCCCTGGTTTGGAAAAGCATTTGTTTTGAGAAGGCATCACAACTTGAGTGGCTGTATTTGTTACGCCATTGCCATAGCCCAGGTATCCTTCTCCCCAAATACTGTTGCTGTATTGGTTCTTTGAAGCAGCATTAATCGCGCCCATTCGCAACTGTTTAATTGCTGCGTAGGACTTAATATCACGAGCCATTCTTTCTAGCAACTCTTTGCTGCTTTGAGTTTGTAACAGGGTCTTGCGGAGGAAGAAATCATCTTTTTTGATGATGTCTTCGTATAACTTAACATCCAGCGGCACCTCTTTGTCTTCTTTCTTGAACTTTTCGGACCATTCGTTTAACGAGCTTAGAGGAGTCAAAGTGATTCGAGACAAGACATCTGGGGTGAACTGGGATGGAACCTTTATTTTTTCTTTTACAAATCCCGCTGGAACAGATCCAGGAGGAGGTTGTTGTTCGTTTTTCATTGCAAATGCGGGATCAAGAGGCCTTACACCTAGAGGCATTGAACCAGAAGCATTAACGGGAGGATTGGGATTATAGCCAATCTGTCCACCAGGACCAATTGCCAGGGATGGAATCTGTCTTTGACCAGTGGATTGACCAGGGTATTTCTGACCAGCACCAATCAAATTCCCCGACATTGAACTGGGACCTGATGCATTTGCTCCCATAGGTTCAACTTGGCCCGGATTCATACCGGGTCGAAGGGATGGCTGGCCAAACAGGTTTGACTCTGAAGCAACCAGTTGGGGCGGTTGCAAGTAGGAGTTAGGAGTGTTTCTATTTCTCATTTGTTGTGGCATGGTAGGAGCATTACCATGAGATGCATCGACATTCATCTGCAGATTCATCCCACCAATAATAGCTTGTGGATCGTTCATGGGAGGTTTAGTACCCATGTTCATGTTATTCGAACCTGGTGCCATTGAAGTTTGGTGCATGAACATACTATTTCCTCCTGAAACTTGACGATTAGAGCCTGGTTGAAGCATATGCAGTTGCAGTTGTTGCAGCAGTTGTTGTTGATGATGTTGATGCGGTTGATGCAGTTGATGCAGTTGTGCCAATTGTTGTTGTTGATGCAGCTGTTGGGCCATTTGTTGTCGCTGGTAATACTGTCGAAGAGCATTTTGAAACTGAGGCTTTTTTTTCAATTCTTGTAATTGTTGAGGTGAAAGGTTTTGGAACTGGGGCGGTAACATTGACATTTTCTGTCTTTGGGCAGCGATTTGCTGGGGTGTGAGGTTTTGTTGTGGCGGACCTCCAGCACGATTATAATTCATTTTTTGTGGTTTCTGATATTAAGAGTTAGTTTCTTAGTTTGGTCAAGTTAGTGAGTTACGTTAAGCCGGTTTAAGCTGGTTTAGCTGGGTAAGCTGGTTAAGCTGGTGGAGTTGATTATTGTGATAGAGTTGTAGTGTCAACAGACAGGCATCTATGTGGTTCGCGCCCGACCTTAAAAATCACGGTCAAATACAGAAAGTTAATAGAATTTTGTAGGAATTTTTGATTATTAAAGATTAAAGATTTGGACTTGATTTTCGTAAATTTCTCTCAATTCTTCTAATTTCTTTTAATTTCTTTCGATGGATTGTGTTATGGTGTTTTTGTTTTTGGCACCTAGCCCTGCTTACGGTTGATAATGGGCGGCTCGAGGAGAAAGAGGGAGAATTCGGAGAACTTGTTCATTTTAGGTAGAAATTCCGAATGAATTTCCTAAAGGAGCAAAATGCAAAACAATGATTTAAAAAAAATTGTTCGCGTCAACTTTCCTGGACATACCTTTAACTTGGCAGTGGTGACTGAGTGGCTGCAAATTCTCCCTTGACGGCCTGTTGTTTCAAAAATTAAGGAGTGAAATTATATTTTTAGAAGGAGCCGTTTACAGTTAAAATGAGACATTTCGAAAATACCGGGCAAATTTCTATGAAGCAAGATTTTCCTTGTCTATTTGGGTACTTGTACTTGTGCTTGTATTTGTGCTTGTATTTGTACTTGTATTTGTACTTGTATACTTGTGTAACTAAACCCATCTTTTCTCCTTTGCTAAATCATGCTGTGGCTAAAAGAACTTCCATTTTTCTCTTGGAAAACATCCCAATTGTTTCAATCGGTCGAAAATGAATTCTTGCTCAATAGACCTGCTGATCAAGATGGTATTCAGAGCTTCTTCTCGGTGCGTTTTGCAACCTCCAATGCTAAGGAAATGGCCAACACTCTCCAACATATCTTCTCCATGAAGAAAATCGCATACCAAGGTTTGGAAAATGGAAACAAATGCATTTCATCCCATGTCTTGTGTAAGAACGGCGTCATCTTCGAAGTAATGGGGGCCTTGGAGACTAGATCGGACTTAGCATATGGTAAAACAAAGGTACCAGTTGCAAAGGTTCATGGGATCTCAAGGCTTTTGAAGTTCAAAAGCAATGTATCGCTATTAGAAGATGAAATTCTTAACGTCGTTGGCCATCCTGAAAGAAATCTTTCTTTGATACGAGAGGCTATGAGATATGATGCTGTTAGAAAACACTTCAACAACGTCAAAAACTTCAAGGGTTTCAATAACTTGAATAGCTCCAATGACTTAGAATATTTGACCGACTTAAACGACTTGAATGATGATGATCACTTGAACCCATCGGACGACGCCCATCATTCAAACAATTCTGCTCTCTTCCATAGACAAAAGACATTGAGCGTCATCAATGAAGCGAATACCGCATCGACAATCACAGATTTTGTTTCAATACACGGCACAGGTGTTATGGATATTGTCTTTACTGTCATGAACTTAAAAAGGGTATTTGCAAAAGCTGTGGCAGCTGGAGCTCTTGTGATCGCTTGGCCAGAATTGAAGAAGGATAAGAACGGCAGTGTATTGACAGCAACACTTGGAACTTCTTTTTCAGACCTTCGTCATACTTTGGTAGAAATTATCGATTACAATGGCCTATATCTTCCAAGTTACGCTCCTGTTGAGTCCAATGAACCAGAAGACACTGGAATGTCAGTTAATGCTATTGATCACTGCGTTCAGAACTTTTCATGGAATGAGCTTGTTCCCAGTGCAAAGTTTTACACCTCTGCTTTTGGCTTTCATAAGTTCTGGTCTATTGATGATAAGGATGTCAGTACTGTAAACTCGGCTCTTAGGTCCATAGTGTTGGCAAATCCAAACAACAAAGTGCTTATGCCAATTAATGAGCCTGTCAAGTCCAGAATGCGTGGACAAATTGAAGAGTTCTACGACTACTATGCTGGACCTGGTGTTCAACACATAGCTTTAAGAACGGATGACATCATTGGCCTTGTTAAGGTTTTGAAAACTCGTGGAATGGAGTTCAACACAATGTCTGATGATTACTATAGTGATCTCCGAACAAGGTTGCAAACTCACAATGTCGGATTCCTGGAAAGTATTGAAATCCTTCAAGAGAACCATATCTTGGCAGACTTCGACCCTAATAGTCGGGTGCAACAGACCGATGGTACATTTCTTTGCAACTACATCTTGCAAATCTTTTCCAAGCCAATTCATGATCGGCCCACTTTCTTTTTCGAAATAATTCAGCGTCATAACCATGATGGTTTTGGAAAAGGTACCTTCAAAGGGCTCTTCAAATCCATAGAAGAGCAACAGAAACTCAGAAAGACGCTTGTACCACATAGCCTGGAATATGTTCCGTGAAAGATCCGACCACCTTTATATCTCATCAATTACCTTTCGAAAATAAATAGTAATCTCAATCTACGATAAATGTAATCAACTCTATTTGCATTGGAATGCTAAAGATTAAACGACCATGTAATCGAAGATGGCCTTAATGTTCACATACCGACGCCCACAATCTTCTAAATACCTTCCTACCACAGCTTTGCATGTCTCAAACAATGCTCTGTTTTGTTCGGCTAATGCACTTACCTGACCTTCGCTTAGAGGTTCAACATTACCATCGGAATGAACTGGTCTCAACAACCGTCCTTTAGCCTTTTCAACATCAAAAATAGCATCAAAGTAGAGAAGCTGGTTGTACAAAGCCTTGTCGCTATATTTGTATCTCATGACACCTTTGCAACCATGTGCTTTACCTGAAGTACCTATGCAACGCTTTCCATACACAGAAATCTGTCTTGTCTTGATTCCACAAGCAGAATCATCACAAATAAGCCACCCAGTGTAGTAAAGAGCAAGATGACGTCTGATCTCGACCTCCAATTGGGCAGTGAGCTTAAGTGTGGAAAAAGCGCCATTGCATTTCGAACAAACCACACCATTATAAGTCAATTTGTAGTCTGTGGAGCTGGTAATACCCCCAAAGCGGAAATGATGACCACAGGAGCATTTCAACAAGAAATAGCTCGAGTTCCGGAACCGTTCAACATCACTTATGTTAGATTCCAAAGGAGAAATATCAGCATCAAGAGTATCGCTGTTTCTGAGTCTCATGGCATATTTTTTCAGGTCTAGACCTAATGAAGATGCCACTCTTACTAAATCAATACCTTCAATACGGGCAACCAAACGCTCTACGGGCGCATAGATCTGTTTCTCCAAATAAAACTCTCTGTCAGGAAAAAAAGAGTCTTTCTTAGGAAGAATCTCTTGAATAGCACGAGCTCTTTCAGCGACAGATGTTGTTTCTTCTCCATCTTGAGCAACGATCACGAAAGTGAGCACACTTCCTGCCTTAATAACTTTTCCTTGGTTTCTCAAACGAAGAGCAACTTGCACAGCAGGCATAGTCTTACCTCCAGGGTATAAGTTCGGATCTTTTGAGAGGCGAGTGTTGATCAGGAACTTATCAACAGATAGCTCGTTATTCTTAATCTTTTCACCCATAGATTCCAAATAATCGTAGATGGTTGTTAAGACCTCTTCCGGGTCCATATCTGAAAGTAACTTCTCGAGTACATAGGTAGAAATCTCTTTGGAAAGGGGACAGTACTCACGTCTTCTCATATCCAAACCTTTAACTTCCAAGTTAGATACCTCTTTCCCAGTCTTCTTATCAATGCTGACGTTCATAGCGGCGTATTTCTTCTTGGCGTGTAGAAGAAGTCTTTTGAACACATTATCCGTGTCAATTTCCAACAATTTATACTTGTCATTGACTTGTACTTTGAAATCTTCTCCAATCTTCAACGCTTCTTGCAAGCTTTGAGCACCGGTATCAATCATAACCGAGTCAGTGTCACCATAAACGACACGTAATCCAATGGATTCTGCCAATTGACGAGTGTCCATCAAAATTTCTCTTCCCTTGTTTGTCACCAACATAGCTAGAGGTTTTGCGTAAAAACGAGAATTAACGTAACCCAAACAACCATACATAGAGTTAGCAGTCAACTTAAGAGCTTGTTGCTTAATATCGTATTGGGCACGTTCGGAAGATGAAACTCTGGGGTCTTTAAGCAACTTTTTCACCTCTCTACGTCTGGAGACCAAAGTGTTCAAAAGTCGAGGAAGCACACCAGCATCACTATCACGCTCGGGTATGATTGGCATATCGTGCTCTTCGTCGTGAGAAACGTTGTATGCGTCTCTTTCCACAGTTGTGAAACAAATGTTGAACTCTTGAATAATACTTGGATATAACGAGTTGAAGTCCATGACCAAAATATAGTTTTTGTGTAATCCTTTTTCAGGCTCAAAAACTAAACCACCCTGATATTTTGGTTTTTTATTGGACGTAACAGTTGTCGCGTCGTCGTCATTGGTTTCAAGTTTGGCTTCTTGTTGGTGATTTGAGTTCTTATGATACTTGTCTTCTTTGTCAGGAACCACATAGTTGTTTCGCTTGAACTCGTGAAGCAAAATGTATTCGTTTCTACCAGCTCTTGTTCCTGATAAAGTATGAGACCAAGCATTTCCCGCGAGATTTGTCAATTGCTTGGAAAGAGAAAGAATCTGAATTGCAAACGAAATTTTTGCCATTACCAAAACTTGGTTAATGTTCTCCTTGATGGGCATTAGCAAAAAGTTGGAGTCCTCGGCATATCTGGGATTTAAGAAGTTGATTTCGGTCAGACTGAGCTGCTTGTGGCACACAACTTGATACATTTCCGGTAAATCCCAAGATTGACATTTGGGTGTAAGTGATTGACCTAACTCATTGGCAATGTCACACAAAAGTCTTCCTTGAAAAACCTCTCTGATCAAAAGATTGTTATTAAACCCATTTCCGCGTCCAAACTTATCAGGCCAAGCCTTTCTGTTTCTCTTTCCTATCGCAGACCAAGTAGAGATATTTAGATCATGCATTCTGTGGACTAAAACATCTAGAGAGATGTTTTCCAATTTGTGGCCCACGAAAACGTCAGGATCGGCTGTTTTTATTAGAGCAGCAAAACAACTAAGCATTGATGCTTCATTAGGCAATGCTCGCAAGTTTATGCCCTTCTTTTGAGCTGCTTGAGCAAGTCCTGGTGGGAAGCCAGATGATCCCACAGGTCTAACGAGAGTAACAATATCATCGGGCTTTTGATCTTCGTCAATTGGTGAATCTTGTGGAAGATCTTTGTAAGTCGAGATACTTATACAAGCCACTTCTTGTTTGTTTGTTTTTGAATTCATGATAGTCTGTACAGAAAGAGCCGTTATTGTTAGGTTAGGAGCGGGTATTGATGCATTTATGATTGGGGTGATGCAAACTGCTGACGGAACGGCCACTTCAACTTGACAGTGAGAAGCATTTTTGATGGCGTTGAAATCAGCATCCTTGACTTCGAGCCAACAAGGACCCATCACATTTCTTTGCAAGACAAAACTTTCAAAGATATTGGCATTGCAACCAAAAATTCTCAGAAACGTGGAACCCTCAATCTCGGAAGGCATTATGACCTTGCTATTCTTCTTTGTTTTGAAAGGCAAAAGAATTTTCAAGTATTCGGCTTCTTTTGGCACACCAGGTAGTTCAAAAGCATACTTTTTTGTTTCTGGTTTTGCCTTAAGCAAATCCAAGCCGTAATTATTGATAAGAATTGGAGCGATCTCTTCATGGACATCTTTAATTGTGACTGGCTCGTCAGTTTCCTCGCCATCTATTACTTTGAACTTTCTTGGTAAGGCGAATAATTCTCTAGCAAGACCGTTAACTTGAACGACGCCAGAAACATAATTGCCTTCCTTAGTGAGTACTTTACCAAACAACAATAGCGAGTTGTCTACCTCTGCATAATCTAGCCAGAACATTTTCATGGAGTTGGCATCTACCACATTAGTACTTTCGACTTTAACGGTGGGTGGAAGTAAAGAGCTCTGTGAGCGTGAAATAAGGTCAGAAGCTTTGACAGCAGAGATAGTGGCTGTAGATTTCTGAGGAGCAGCAACAACACTCTTTGGTCTCCTACGAAAAACAAGTTCGTCATCATCGTCGTCGTCGTCGTTGATGTCGTTGGCCTTCTCGTCGGCTACTTGAGCTTTAGAGTTCTTCACTGGGGTTTCAGGAGCCATTGCTTCATCAGAAGGTTCTTCTACTTTCGTTTCGAGGATATCTATATCCATGGTTGACGAAACATCAGCATCAAGGTCCAAAGTGTCAAGGTTAGAGTCGGCTAGCTTTGGCTTTTTCGTCTTTCGGGAAGTAGTCGAGAAAGCAAAATTAGAACTGACCCTTGACTTGGACTTGACTGTAGTAGTAGAAAAAGCCTTTCTTTTAGTTGGTTGAGGGCTCTGGAATTCGTCCAAGATATCGTCTATACTTGCATCAGGTTCAATGGGACCAGTCACTTTTGCGGCAGAAGTAGCAGGAGAGAAAAAGGCATTGATTGAAGCAGTAGTGGATACCTTAGAGACTTTCTTGGTTGGACGGCGTTTTGAACGAGGCTTTGAATCGACTTCTTCCTCATCCGAGTAGTACTTTGGACGGGTAGAATCGTCCCATTCATCAGCACCAGTATCAACATAACCTTCACCAGCATCGTCGACGATGAAATCGTCCTTTAGAAGTTGATCTCTTTTATGTTTTCTGAAAGTTTCTTCATCAACTTCGTCGTAGATGGCACCTCCACCTTCGTCGTCGGATGATTCAGCAGCTATGACTCCAGTTCTTCTTGCTTCAAGAAGTTTCTTGAATTTTTCTTGCTTCGAAGCTCTTGACATTTTTATATTAGATGGATCCTTTGAAAGATATTTGGGAGAGCCTTAGATCAAGAGAGGTAGACTAGAGAACTAGAGCACCAGAGTAGAACTAGAGCGTAGTACTAGAGAACTAGAGCGTAATACTAGATAACTAGACTAGAGAACAATAATTGAAAATAAAAACACAATTGCTTTAGTGTTTTTCTTTTATGGGTTTATTATTATGATCTAGGGTGATTAGTCTAGGGATTTAGGATATATCTGTGCACTGAAAATTGAAAATGTCTAGACAAACGCGACGCGCCTGGCACCTCAAGATGAAGAAATATTTCATGTTAGAATTAGGGTGATTTTTTCTTGGGAAACGGAATTTTTTTGCGATTGAAATTTCTTTAATTTTTTCTTTTGCGAATCATTGTTTTCTTTTAGGAGGGAGAGGGCTTGAAGATAAAAACAAGAACAAGAACAAGAACAAGAACAAGAACAAGAGAATGAGAATGAGAATGAGACAAAAAAATTGACAGAAAATGAGAATCGGTTAAATATTTTTTCTTGATTCTTTCTTTTTCTTTTTTCTTTTCTGTTTGATTCTGTTCCTCTCTTCTCTAGTCTCTCTTCCTCATCAAGCATTACTATGGCCAGAAATCTGGCTGCAATAAAGGACAGTCTAAAGAGACGTATACTTACAAATGAACAATTTTCAAATAATAATGCAAACGCCGAAAAAAATTAAAGAAACTAACAAAATCTTTTTTTCTTCTTTTCTTCTTTTCTTCTCTCTTCTCTCTTCTTTCCTCCTCTTCCTCTCTTGTTCCCTCTTCTGTTCTCTTCTTCTCTTTCCCCACGTCTAATTTATCTGCCTAGTACATCTAATCCATCTTATCTACCTAATCATCTAGTATCGAAAAAACATCAAATTTCCAAAATGTCTTTCGCTAATTACGATTATGAAGCCCAGATCCCCCACAAGAACTCTTCTCCAAAAAATATAAACTTGGATCCAGACGAAGAATTGGATTCTGCTATCAAAAAGACCTCGGTACAAATGGAAAACTATAGTATGCTTATCACAGACTTTGATCAGAGGATGAAATTAGTAGGCGGTAGAAGGGATACCTTGGTCGGTCGGGCAAAAACTGATACTCTACAACAAGAAATCGTTGAGTTGGGAGGTGCCATAAAAGCACTCTTATCCCGAATCACTAGTGTTATGAACAAATCAACCACCAACTCCGGCAAATATGACATTTCAAACCGTCATCTGATGATGAAAGATCGATTGGTTTCTGACTTCAATGGGCTAAATATCGACTTCCAAACGTCTGTCAAGCTTTATCAAGAGAGAAAACTGAACTATCCTCCAAGGTCTAATGATCCACAAGTGAACGAAACCACACCTCTTATCCAAGCAGACTCTTCACAGTCACAGCAACAAGTACAAACGTCACAAGACGAGATCCAACAAACCGAACTACAGTATCACTTACTCCTCACCGAAGAACGTAATCGACAAATCAATGAGGTTGCTCAAGGAATCCGTGAAGTCAATTCCATTTTCAAAGACCTTGGGGAGTTGGTGTCTCAACAAGGTGAGAGTTTAGATACAGTCGAAGAGAACATTATGCAAATGCTGGCGAATACGCAACAGGCTTCTAGAGAGCTAAATAAGGCCCATGAGTATCAGAAACGGAAAAGCAAATGGAGCTGTATGTTCCTTGTTGTACTCTGTGTGATTGTTCTTATTATTGTTCTTGCTGTGATAAATTGAGTCTTTTTTTTTCTTATCATATGCCATGAAACTTTTTGTCCGTGAAAAGAATTGTTATGATTCTTGTCTTCTTCAATTCACTAGCCATGAGTTTTGATCATCTTCATTGTTTTATCTTATCATGGAATTTTGCTTCTTCATATGACTTGCCAAGAAATTGTCCTGATTTGTATGACTTGCCATGCATTTCTCCTTCTTTGCAAGACTCGTTCTACAATTTGACATCTTCTTCATTTGACTCGGTCTGAAATTAATCCTTCATATGACTTGCCATACAATTTGATCCTCCTAATTTGGCATTGTTAGCTCATCTGCCAAACATTGGAATTCCATTCTGCATCAAAATTTTGTGTTCACCAATTACCATGCTCCTTCTTATCACTTCCTTATCTCAGAATTGCTTTAACTAGTATTGTGGTATTTTCTGCAAGTTTCATCATAATGACTCAGACACCATCCACACTACCATCCACCAACGCGCACAATCTTATCGTCGGTATAGGAATGGACACCCACCTGCACGCCAACCCATTATTCGGAATCGCTGGTCCTAAATAAGATGACTGACTTGAAGATTATATAAGCATTGCGCACGCCTCCAATCATGTAAACAACTATTGCGATCAAATGACAAAAGATTTGGTCATTTCCAGGCCTCTTGGCGACGAGGAGAACTTCTTCAGATGCAGAACTGACGTAGACTGGTACAGAAATTTCGGCTCTGTTGCAGCATATTCTCAGAATTTGAATAATCCTACGCTATTGGCTCGTGCTTTAAGAAAAACCCTTCTCGATTATCATGTGCTTGCTTGTAATGTGTTCAAGGAAAGTGGTGCCGATAGGACAGTGGTCAGACCAATCAAAGAAGCGAAATTCGGGGATTTGGTGGAATTTTTCGATCTGCTGTTCTCCCCTCATGGAAAATCAGTTCCCGAAGATGTTTTAACACAAATCTGCAGAACCAAATATTTCTATTTGTATGTGGAAAAGCCCCTATTCAAGATCTTTGTATATGGATCTCATGACTTAGGAGCTAGTTTCGAGCACACATTGTCCGACGGAATAGTTGCAGTATTATTTCACGAGATTTTCTTGCAAAATTTGGCATATTGTGACAATCCTGACAATTGGGACGATTTTGTCTCGAACTATGGTCCTTTGCCGGACCAGATAGACATGGACACCGTCATTTTTGACCTGAAAAAGGATTTAAAGTACATTAAGCATTCTTTACCACCTTCTGTGGAAATGTTTATGGAAGATCCATCCATTGACTATACCGACGGTGATGCCAATCATTATTCTAAGCAAATTCCCGAGAGTCATCCTGTTAAATGGCCGGGACGGTTCCCTGCCGTTTCGGATTTTTCTGTGGCAATCAAACAGATTAATATTGATCCTGAATACTTGAAATTAATGATCAACAAGTGCAGAGAACATAAAGTCCTGCTTACGTCTTACATTGCATGCATCCAGGCCTTGGTGTTGCAGCCTATTTATGGATCTCAGAACCATACTCTGTGTGTTGTGGCCATGACTATGCGACGCTTCATCAGTGCAGAAAAGATTGAACCTAATTATCGTGATGTTTTGGAGAAAGGCTACAAATTGTTGGGTAACTTTGCTCACATGGGTGTTCCACAGTTCTTTGCTCCAGTTGCTGAATTTTCATGGGAAAGAGTGCAAGCATTTCAAACCAACATGTCGCTATCTTCGGTAAACTCTAAGTTGTTGAACATGCGGAAACCAATTTATGATTTATTCCTGAAATTGGATGATAACAAACATGAGTTTCATAAGACATTGGGTGTTGACAAGGCAGACTCTATTAAAATGTCTAATATTGGAGCAGGTAAATTCCCAGTGTTTGAGGGTGGTCAACTGGGTTCCTGGACAGTCAAAGATATTGTTTTTGCCCAAGACATGGCACCTGGAGCCTCAGAATTTGTTCTCAACATGGTTTCGTCTCCTCTTGGAGGACTTAACATTGTTCTTTCGTATTGTGACCATAGATTTGACGATACTGAATATGAGAACTTCGACGAGTTTCCTATCAAATTGAAAGAACAATTGTTAAAAAATGTTGGTCTTTAAGACCAGTCAAACATTGGTGGATCTTATGGATCTTATGATCATAAGTCTTTCATAGCCCTATCACTGTCCTATCATGGACCTGTCATAGGCTAGGTTAGACAACTTGAGGCCATATTCATTATAGATTCTCTGGCTTATGCACCTTCTGGTATTAAACATATCGAGATATGAGTAGGGGACTTAGAACATCTCAAGTTCTAGAAGAAAAACTGCTTGATACTAATATTTATCATCACAGCAGAAATAAACAACATTGTCATTAATTATAAAAAATAGAAAATTTGTTCAATTTCTCTCTTTACTTCATCTTCCTGTACCAAGTTTTCCCACAATATTCTCCATATTAGCCTCCATAGTCTCCATGGTCTCCATATGAGCTATTGAAGACTGCAACGACTCTCGTATTCGTGCATAACTTCTCCTTATAGACAGAGCTTATCTCGTATATTAAGCGTCTTTGCGGCACCTTTTGCGTCTACCTTTATCCGATTGGCTAATGGCTTCTACACTCCGATCCCGTGATACCGGAGAATGGCTACAGCAAGACTCAATTCGAGGAGTCCAAAAGTTTGACGACTTCGTTACCATTGATTGGATGTACGACGAACAAGATGACCATAATAGATTTCTAGCGAAGCGCAAAAAGTCCGCTACGTTCTGGCAACTGATATATCATTCAACAAGAACATGGCTCATTCTTGGAGCTATGGGAATCATGATTGGAACCATTGCAGCATCCCTAAACGTTATAACATCATGGCTAGCGTCTTTGCGAACGGGATATTGTAAGAGCAATTTTTATTTGAGTGAAAGAAATTGCTGCTGGGGTCTCGATGGTGAAAAATGTGACAACTGGACGAGCTGGCTGCCTCTTCCAATACTTAACTATACAGTATTTGTTCTCATGCTGGCTCTATTTCTGATCATATCGGCCTTTTTGGTGAAATTGTATGCACCGACAGCAGCTGGGTCGGGTATTTCCGAGATCAAATGTATTGTTTCTGGGTTTGTCATGAGAGGGTTTTTAGGTTGGTCAACTCTCGTAATTAAAAGTGTGGGTCTTCCCCTCGCAATTGCATCTGGCCTCTCTTTAGGTAAAGAAGGTCCTTCTGTTCACTACGCTGTTTGTGTTGGTAATAGTCTAGCCAAGGTCTTTTACAGCTACCGTCATTCTGCGTCTAAAGCTCGCGAGTTTCTTACTGCCACGGCAGCTGCTGGTGTTGCAGTTGCGTTTGGCTCTCCTATGGGTGGTGTTCTTTTTGCCATGGAAGAAATCTCGGCCGTTTTTAAACTACTGACCCTATGGAAGTCTTATGTGTGTGCTCTCATCGCTGTCGCAACATTGTATGCGTTCAACCCGTTTAGAACCGGCCAATTGGTCCTTTTCGAGGTTACTTATGACTCTTCATGGCATTACTACGAGCTCCCATTCTATGCCCTTCTTGGTGTCTTTGGAGGTATCTATGGAATCATCGTCTCCAGACTCAACAAAAGAGTAGCTGGATTTCGCAAGAAGTACCTTGTGTCATATCCAGTAAGAGAAGTTGTCATCCTTGCTACCTTCACCGCAAGCATTTCATACTTTAACGGTTTTCTCAAGCTCGACATGACAGAAGCCATGCAAGCATTGTTTAGTGAGTGTGGAAAGGATAATTCGGAGTGGCTTTGTAGTACAAACTTGCACAAAGGCAAAACCATTGTATCTTTGCTACTTTCTACATGTTTAAGGATGTTTTTCACCATCATCACTTACGGTTGCAAAGTACCAGCGGGCATCTTTGTTCCATCAATGGCTGCGGGTGCTACATTTGGCCGGGCTGTGGGATTGATTGTACAAAAGTTGCATGAATCATTCCCTGAGCTGTCCATGTTTTCGACATGTCCAACAACGGGGCCATGTGTCATTCCAGGCACTTATGCCTTCATTGGTGCGGGTGCAGCTTTGAGTGGAATCACACATTTGACAGTTACGGTAGCCATTATAATGTTTGAATTAACTGGTGCCGTAAAATATATCGTGCCTACCATGATAGCCATCGCTATCACAAAAGCCATAAATGATAAGTGGGGCCAAGGAGGAATTGCAGATCAAATGATTTTATTTAATGGTTTACCACACATCGATCCAAAAGACGAGTTTGCTTTTAATGTTACTGTTGAAGATGCTATGTCTTCTGTCACAACTGCGTTTGTTGCAGATGTGACCTATTCAATTCGTTATATTCGCTCTGTTATAGAAGAAACTTCTATTAGAGGATTTCCGGTGGTTGCGTCAGAATCGAACCCTAAAATTGTTGGTTATGTGATGCAATCAGATCTCAAAGATATCTTTGATTCGTCATCGAATAATATCAACTGTGGATTTGACATTGCTGGGCATATGAGTGATGATACAATCAATTTGGTTCCAATACTAAATATTTCACCGGTTGTTGTGAGTATTGAAACAGAATTGGAGTATTTAATGGACATGTTCGTGCGCCTTGGGCCACGGCATGTTCTTATAGAAAAGGATGGAGTTTTGGCAGGAACAATCACCCGAAAGGACATTTTGCGTTACGAGCGCACAAAACATGAATTGGAGCATCCTTTGAGGAGTGACGGTTGGGATGAAATTATATGGGACAAGATGCAATCGTTGGGACATTTATTCGGGAATTTTTTTAAGAGTTAATTGGTTGGTATACACCAACAATATAGAACTTCTTTGATAAGCATTATTTTTATTATTTACAAATAAATTGAAACATCTTTTGTTGATTAACTTTATCAACTTCAACTTGATTAAACTCAACTTGATTAACTTCACTCATTAAAAAGAGACATCACTATTTCTTATCACTCCAGTGAGAGTTGGCCTTCAAGTTGGAGTACAAAGTCAGCAAGTAGGTTCTTCCGACTGAATCCAAAGAATTTCTCACCAATTTTATTTCTTCGCTCGTCAATAACTCAAACAAACTTTGGATTCCCACCATGACCTTCTCATACACCTCACCAGTGAAGGGATTCAGGATATGAATACTTACAAAGTTGAGTAAGAGAACATGGGCGTGTTTTCTGAATGCTGTCTTGAAAATTTGAGCCTGAGAAGTCAAATGGTTTGAAGTTTTGGTGGTCAAGTGGACTTGAGGTTCACAAAGTGTCACCATCAATCTCAGGTAAGCTGCTGCAGCTTCAGTTGACGAGTAGAATTGTTCGTTCTTGCTGAGTTTCTGCATCAAACTTGTCATGGTGTTGTTAAGAAGATGAAATCTAGCGGAAAATCGGTAACGGTGGAACAAAGCCAAATTAGACAAGATTCCGGTGACAGCCTCGTACATTTTGACATTTGCCCCGAATATAGGTGATGCAATGACATAATTGCAAAGTTCCATGGTCAATTCAACTGAGTACTGTCCAAACACTTTCTGTTTCGTGGACAACGAGGCAGCAATACAATGCAAAATACGCAAAAGTGTCCCCTCTTCCTTGGATTGTCTGACTTGCGTTGCGAATGTCAGCAATATTGATACTACTATCGGTATCAGTGTCTCAGGGTTTTCGACACAGATTTGAGACAACAGTAGTACTAGAACGTCCAAAAGGGGACAGGTGAACTCATCTGGAGAATCCTCAAATGCGACGGTAACTTGCGAGATAACCTTCTCTTTATCTTTATCTGCGAGAGTATCAAGGAATTTTTGCAAACTTTCAATTAATTGCTCATGGCAAGTAGTTGGTAGCTGATTTCTTAAAGCCAAAAACAAACTAACCACGAAAGTCGCATTTGAAGAATCGCATGTTGCTGTTAACAAGCCAAAAAGTTTACTCGACGATTCTGGAGAAACTGTAATAGATCCGTATGTTTTGAGAATGGTTCGAACAGTAGATTTGGCCTTCTCGCTTGTCAATGGGACAGAATTCAAGAAATCAATATAGCTCTCGAAATTTTTATCATTCAAAGCTTTTGCGATGGCTTTCGCGTATTTTTCAGTTAATTTCTCTGCAGAGTCAAGTGTACTGGTTCCATTTTGAGAGAGTATGCACTTTGCCAAACCGAAATCTGCTTGTTCTGGCATATCAAGTCTCTTCGACACCTTCTTCAAAACTGACTGGACAAAAACATTGGATCTCTCAGTTCGAATATTCTGCAAATGTGCATTCCATACATTAATGGCAATGGTCCGTGTGAAAGGTAATGACTCGGAATTTCCATTGGCCATCAATGAAACAAATAAGCTTTCTTTTGTTTCAAGATCGAACGAAAGAGTTGGTCTTTCCAAAATATATGCAAGAGCTTTAACAGAAGCGATATCGGTGCCATCAGTTTGTACTTTTGTACACAATGTCTTGATATACTCCATGAAGAACTTTCTTATCACTGCCACGGGGAATAATAAGAGAATTTCATCAAGATGTGGGATGCATGATTTGCTAATGTAAGTCAGCATGCTGTTCAAAAGACCTGGAAGCTCGAAGAATACGGGCCCAGACCTTTTGAGGTATTCTATGCTAGAGTCTTTTGGTAACGAAAAGAATTTCTTCAACACTTCTGTGTGAAGAGCGGAAAGTCTGTCAATCAAGACAATCCATCTTTGAAGTAAGAAAGTTGTTTCTTTTGGCGTAAGTGCAGTAACAGTTTTGCAAAGCTCCTTCTGATCAATCAAATCGATACTGCCGGTCAACTCAGCGTATCTCAAATGAAGACACAAGTCAAAGTAAGAATAAGGTTTTCCCTTCCTGACAAGAGGGAGACTAGTATTCTTTAATGCTTTTTCGCCATAGATGCAACAGATGTAGAATGATAATTCAGAGTTATCCTGTTTCACTTCAGGGTCAAGTAAAGTTTGTTCAGCAGCATTTTGCTTCTGCGAAGAACACAGTAGTAGGCCCTTAAGTAATAACAAAAGTGGCTTTTTCGCTTTATTACTAGTAAAATCCTTAGCAAGAGTGTTGATCTGATTCCCTGAAAGTTCATTGACGAAGGTGGAAAGTTTGGCAACCACTTCATCATCTTCCCAAGAATCAGACTTGTTAAGAGCATAAGGATACACATCAGAAAGGAAAGTAGGATATTCACGAGCCCTCACGAATCCCAAAGCCAAGTTTGATATTATGGAAGAGAAATTTGTCGATTTGCAAGAGCCATCGATTACAAATTTCCACTTGCTGTGCACTAAAACCGTGTCAATGCTTAGAATTTGAGAAAGGAGAAGGAAGTTGGTGTTTTTGTTTTCAGACTCTGTTTGGAAGATATCTTCGCAGAATTTGGGAGATAAGACACGATTCAACTTGGAAAGAGATCCAAGCAATGAAGTTGACAAAGTTCCCGGTTTGTTGGCTGTAAGTGCCGTGTACAAAACCTCACATTGTTTGACGTCACTTGGTGCCAATTTATGAAGGGCCTGTTCGAACAAATACTCGATATTTGGGTTTGAGATAGAGCTAATGAAATTGTTCTGTCCTTTAACTTGACTGATCAAAGATATCGAGTCCCCTTCAAAGAGAATCTGACAGAAGGTGGTATGAAGCAATTCGTAGGAAGAATCCAGCAAAGTTCTTGGCGACTCCGCTAAAAGAGGCAAAGTTGAAGGAAGAATCTCGTTGTAGTACTTCGCAATAGCTTTCGTAGAAGGTTTGTAGCTAGCAGATTGGCGTGGAATCGAGTACAAGTTTTTAATGATGTCATTCCAAGAGTCAGTCTCTTTGCTGTTCTCATAATCAAGCAGCAATACCAAGGTGTAACTTTTCAAAAGACCCATTGCCGAGAACTCCTCGACCAGAATGTATCCAGAGTCGATAAAGACACTGACACAGGAGAACATGCAACATAGTAAAGTACGACTTTTTGAGGAGAATTTGTGCTTATTTGTTGCCACGGATGAACCAATATCTGTCTTGATGGTCTCTTTTGAGTCAGTCTCTCTGTGGTTAGTCAGTTTCTTCTTTCCCTTTCTTTGCTCTTGAGGTTTCTTGTTTTCTTTATTTTCAAGTTCCAAACTCGATTGCTTAGAATCTTGGTATACATTCTCCAAAACATCCAGGATAACTTGCAAAAGCTTAACGTTAGCAAAAGACCTGGCACGAGCCGTTTTGGTAAGGTCAGACCTGGCCAATTCTTGCCAACATTTCTCCCATAACATCCAAAGCTCGGAGCTATACTTCCATTGCTTGAAATTTTTCCCCACAAGGTCATTCATTCGATCACAGATCAAGTCAAACACAAATTGGCCAGCATTCGGTAGATATACAGCTACTTTCCCCAGTAAGAGATCTGAAGCAAGGGTAGCCACGGATTCTGGAGTAGCATTTTTGCCTCTGAGAAGTTTTGTGATTTTCTCTGCCGAAGGCATTGTTGCCGAACTCCCTATGTATTCTATTCTGTGTTTTTGAGTGTTGCTTAAGCGCTTGAGCTTGTTCTATGGCTGTTATGTGATGGGCATCGCGAAGACCTATGGACTGGTCTGGAAAATGGTCAAAGATATCAAGAACAGTAATATTAATGGAACAAAAGAAAACAAAAATTAACATAAGATTCAATTTTATTTTTAAAAATTTACAATAATGAGTAAAAAAGAGGTTTCGGCATCAGAAGAAAGTACAGTCTACATGGATATCTAGAATCAAATGAAAATGTATGACTATGTAAAACCAACAAAAGACATTGCTTAGATCAACAAAGTCTCGATCTTGTCCTTAATACCGTAGATTTGGTTCTTAATGGTAGAAGCATCGTTGGTAGTGACAGAAGCAGCGATGACTGGTCTAGAGACACCACAAGCTCTTCCCAAAGCGGTCTTGGATGGAACAAAGACGTATGGAACGTTCTTGTCCTCGCACAACAAAGGCAAGTGCAACAAGATCTCAATAGGCTCGGTGTCAGCGGCCATGATGATGAACTCAGAGATACCTCTGTTCAAGGTCTTGGTGGCCTCGTTGGCACCCTTCTTCAATTGTCTCAAACTTTGAGATTGTTGAACAACATCAAGGATGTTTTGAGTCAAGGCGGAGTCGGCCAATGGGAAAGCTTTAGGGTTAGACATTTTTGATTATTTGTTATTTGATGTTAGAGGCTCCTTGCAGTAATAGCTCACCAGTGTAGATTATTTTTTCCCGGTGGGTGTGCGATGAGAAGAAGGATGGTGAGTACTGTATATAGTACAGAGGAAGAATCATTGAATTAATAAAAGGAGGAGTAAATTTTCGGAATTGATAGGTTAATTTTTTGGAATTAACTGAATAATATTTTAGTAAGAAATTTGAGGGGGGAATAGGAGATGAGAAGGATGTAAAGGGAAAGAAAGAAAGAAGAGGAAGAAAAAAGAGGAAGAAAAAATGAAGGAAAGGAGCATTTAGAGACAGAAGGAAAATGGCTATTTCGATGAAATGATATGGTTCTAGTCATCACAATCAAGCCAGACTCAGCTAGTTCTTAGAATTCAGGTTGCACCCAAAAAGAGTTAAACTAAGTTTACTTCCTCAGAGGCATATAAGAGGGGACGATTTCCAACTTGGATAGAAAATGAAATATTATTTTGAAGTTTCTTCTCTGTTTTTTCTCTGTTTTTTCTCTGTTTCTTCTTTGTTTCTTCTTTATTTCTTCTTTGTTTTGTTTTTGTTGACATCTTCTCCCGTTCGATACTATTGTGATATAGCATTCTCTCAGTATAACGAGGAAGAAGAAGGAAATAGGCAATACTTGGTAATTTTACATTTTGTATAGAGGGTCATAAATCATCATATTGATATTTTGGCTGTTTGGTTTGTACATTGTGAATGAGCACAACTATTAATGGCCACTCTATCCCACAAGTATGCTCTCTACATTCAACTATCAGTTACTAATGATTACTTTTTAGTATTTGACATCTATTTTCAATTATATTCTACCGTTTTGGAACAAAACACCAAATAGTCTTCAATAGGCTTACGTCAGATCTTCAAAAAGTAAGCTTGTTGATCACAAGAAGTAATCGACATCATTGATATCATCAACGGTATTACAGTATTACCAATTGCAGATCCTCTTTAATAACCAATGTGGAGATATTATTACCATTTTACCCTAATCTTACACTTTAGATAATAATAGGAGGATTACTTCCATGAGAACAGCAGATTCAAATTGATATTGAAAAGTGGAAGCAGTCTTTATTCCAAATGGTTGTGCTTCATCTTTTTCTTCTCTTTCCTCTCCCTACTATCGAAGTTTTTATTAGGGTTGGTACTTTTTTTAATTTTTGCATAACGCTATTCTGTCTTTTTTACTTGGGCAATTATTTCTTTTATCCATCTTTTCTTCCCTGAAGATGACGAAGTGACTGCAAAGTCTACACTTGGCAATTCTTCAAATGCACCCAAACTCCGTACAATCGCATACACAAAATACACAAAACCATCAGTGTCATTTTACCTCAATCAATACCCATTGCAATTTCTTATGTTAGTAAAGAAATGATTAACTACCCACCATTGGTCTACAGCTGCATTTTTTGGCTCTGCCTTCTCCTTAACTTGACACTCTTGAGTACAAATAGAAGATAAAATTTTTGAAAATCAAAAGAATGTTGCTGACCAATAAATATCTTCAAGACGTAATATACTTGTTATTGATGGAATTAACTTTGCAATGCCCAGAGTCAATCTCCATTGAACAGCCTCAAATCTACTGCTTTTCGTTTTCTTTCACTTTTCAATTCATATGTACAGCTCCTTTTTAATTTCATTTACTTTTAAATAATTTATCGCTGTTATTTTTTTGCTTCGAACTATTTCTATTTCTCGTTGTATCTTCGTGTTATTTTGTCTAAAATGTACCAAATACAGAATTTTCCAAATACAAGAGAAAATAAAACACAAACAAAATAAAACTAAAGTTAAATATAAAAATAAATATCTTAACCAATTTGCCTCACCATCACTTCATTTGACCTTCCTCTTGTTGACCTACCTCTTCTCGACCCTACCTTCTGATCCTTTATAAACTCTTTATCAATAACCGCCTAGTCACATGACACATGTTTAGAATTATTCCTTTTGATCAATAACCATCAAAACATTGGGTTCCAGGAACTTCAAGAGAATTTTTTTTGCGTGATTTTCATCAGACCAATCACAAAATAATCTAAAATTTCCCACCACTTTATCCCCAAACTCTTGCATCTAACTCTGAGTACCCACTAGCACAATCAATAACCTGGTGCTAATACATGTCCTGCACACTTCGCCGAGCGACCTCCCACGGAAAAAATTACCCACCACCAATCTTTGTTATCTGACTTCCTCCCAATAAATCCCCTAAAAGTTTCGGAAATGTCTGATTTGTGGTATGTACCTTTTCTTTGACTGTCCAGTTCCAACCATGGGATTTCTTCCTATCAAATCGATTCATTGCCTATCATGAATTGACTGGTTAGTTCTAGCAATTGGCTTGTTGAACGACTTCGCCTCCCGACTTGGCTGGCCAATGTTTACATGTTTCTGTTGACAGTGGACAAAGTCACCGTGGGGCGTAATTGAGGCTAGTTTGCTGATGGATCTAATTGATTTCAAAATAGCCACACAATTGCGTTTGATGGCCTGGTTTGGTGTTCTAAAAAGAGTATCGGAAACTGGTGGACGATTGGTGGACGATGTGGGAGGTTATGGGACTAAATTGGACAATCTTTATTGTAAATGGATAATAGGTGACGTAAGCTGACGATTTGCTGAAATTCTGGACCATGTGTCAGTTAAATTCCTGTAGTGTCCCTTGAATCCTTTTAAGACGTCCCCTTTCTCTCAAATACACCTTCTCTCCAAACACACTTTCTCCCCAAATGCTTGGATTCCGTTGGCTGATACTTTGCTATTCCTTTGACCTTTGCATCCCCCATCTTGCCTCTTCTCTCCCATAAGTACTAACTCTTTAGCCCAGTCTACGCTCCCTTCTTCGGTGCCATCGGTTGTACTGCCGCTATTGTCTTCACCTGTTTCGGTGCCTCTTACGGTACCGCCAAGTCCGGTGTCGGTGTGTGTGCTACCTGTGTCTTGAGACCAGACTTGTTGTTTAAGAACATCGTCCCTGTTGTTTTGGCCGGTATCATTGCCATTTACGGTTTGGTCGTGGCTGTGTTGGTCTCTGACTCTTTGAAGCAAACCCAAGCTTTGTATACTGGTTTCATCCAATTGGGTGCTGGTTTGTCTGTCGGTTTGTCCGGTTTGGCAGCTGGTTTTGCCATCGGTATTGTTGGTGACGCTGGTGTTAGAGGTACCGCTCAACAACCAAGATTGTTCGTTGGTATGCTTCTTATTTTGATTTTCGCTGAAGTCTTGGGTTTGTATGGTTTGATTGTGGCTTTGTTGTTGAACTCCAGAGCTTCTCAAGACGTTGTCTGTTAGGCGTGCCTTTCTTAGATGTTTTGTAACCAACTAAAGCGAAGACGCTCAATACGCTCAATACGCTCATAAACTCTCGTGGCTAAAACGTGGTTATCTCTTGGTTTTTTCGAGACGAATAGATTGAAGTTTCGATAATATAAGCATAGAAATTTAGTCACTTTATATTGTTTGATACTGTAGAATATATGTGAGAAATGTTCAAGGCGATCCAAAAAAAAGAACAGAAATTACAATTTTAATTGTTTGAAATATTGCATTTGGTGAAACATCAGTTGATCCACAATCACGGGAGTCGAAATGACAAAAACCATCCCACAACGTAAGAAAAGAAGTACTTTTCCTAGTCCAACTACTCTAGATGGGCAAAACCCTCAAGCTCCGATATACACTTTGCCGATCTTCTCCATGATTTTTCCTCTTAAATTCCTAACGAGATCGTCAATAGTAGGAGGTACCTCTTGTCCATTCTTCTGTAGCTGAACTCTCCAATCAAGTGCCACATCCACAGGTACATTTTGAATAGCAAACTGGTACAAGGAATCTATCTCGTCGGAGTTACTTCGCTTCTTCCTTTGCAACTCGAATGAGTCCAAAAGGTCAATGATAATGATGTAGTTTTGGAATTCAAAGTTGGCATTGGTCAAAAGAGGCAAAAATTGACTCAATAACAATGGTATGAATTTTAGTGGCAAGTATCTGAATTTTAAGAGGTGAAACAACCTTGATATGTTCTTGGAGGTCTGGGCCTCATTGTCAAGCGAAAGGAAGAATTCGGTTAATACAGCAAGTGGTGCCAAACACTGCCTTATAACCGGATTGACGGGAAACTCTGTATCAACTTGATCCGTTATAACATTTGTTAATAGTTCATCTGGAACAGGAGAGCTGTTCAACAAGACATCTTGAAACAATAGATCCCAAACGATATGATGGATTTTGCCCAAAGCCAACGCGGACTCTTCTGAATCTCTTTTATCGTCGTAGCATGCAACAAGAACATTCATTGCTTCATAAAGATATCCATCTTGCAAGGACTTTTCTCCTTGTTTCAACAAGAGGCTACGGACCACTTCAGGCAAATTCACCTTGGCACAGATTGTGAGAGCCCACTCAAGATCATCGTTTGTGAGGCACTGGTAATTAGGTAAGAAGCTCTTGATTATTGAACGCTGTTGTTCCTCGTCTATAATTGAAATGAGTGGAGTTAAGAGAATTCCCATAGCGACAGGAACAAGCTTTTGCACTTCCAAGCATTCGAAAGCGTGACGTGTGAGTAGGTAATCGGAAACACAACGTCTGGATGTTGAGTTGGCCTTACCGAGGACCTGATCAGTGATATCAATGTAATATGAATCAAAGAAACCCTTAAACTCGAAGAGTTTACTGAGATAGGCAGCAGTGGCAGGATCAAGATCGTGAATCAGTAGAATAACCTTCAAGAAGTTTTTCAGTAGTATATTTCTGAAAATCTCGTCCAAAGGTGAGTCCACATCTATACCTTTCTCATGAATGGAAAGCTGATAGTAATCCTTGTAAAGATCAGAATCGTCTCTCACTTGGTAAAGAGACAAGGCTCCGAACATCTCATACCAGCTTGAAACGAAAGTTGCTGTTGTTTTTGGCAATCCACTAATTAGGCATAGTAAATCGTGGATGTTGGAGGCAATCGTGACGTAGACTGGGTCAGCTATACCAGATTTCATGGATGCAAAGTTATCACGGAAGTCACAGACGGTATATTTCCATTCTGCAAACAGTCCTTTAAGTGACATTGACAGGTAACTGCTCACTAGTGTGGTAAAATCTTCAATTATGGAATGCAAATCGGGACATAAGTCAGCAAGTTCCTCAAATTTGGAAGACTTCAAAGATGATTCCACTTGTTTGAACATACCTCGCAGAAGTAGAGTTCCTAAGTATAATGTCCAGAACTGTGGATGTTTGTAAGGGAGCGGCGAATTGTACATAATGGAATCAATGAATTGATTTTCGGGCTTTGGATCGTATCTATTGATCCACAGAAGAATCATTTCGGGTCTGTTTCTTTCATTTGAAGAGAAACAGATAGCTTGGAGACAGTCAAAGACCGAAACAAGATCTTCATATGCGGCGCCCTCTTCATCAGTAACAACATCCTTTACTTGTTGGAAAAAGGTGTCGAAATGACCAGCCATATTCGAAAAAGCGTCATTAATAAATGAGTGTTTGTGGACAGACTCCTTATTACGACCCATATCTGGTGAGTTTACAGAAACAACTCCAATGGTGTCCTTGGTTTCTGGTTTGATGCCACTATCAACACCTTTCAGGGCCAAATCTGCCACAGTTTTATACATCAGAGTAATATAATGGGCCTGGTTATTGCTAAATTGATCATCGGCACTTACAGACTCTTCGTAGGCAGATTTGTTGAACTCAAACTGGAGATCTGACTCTTCTAACAACCAAGGCTGGAGCTTAGGATACACCTTTTCCTTTGTGGATTGGATAGTTCCAGTGCTTTTGGATGACAGATCATGACCGGGATCCAGATCATCGATCAGATCTTCGGGAATATCAAGCATCACAATGTCCTCGAACAGCATTGTGGTGTAAATATTGAATCTTCAAGTTTCACAACCCTTATTGACTTGAGTGGTGCACGGGTGTTTTGCTAGATTAGCAGAGTGAAGAGTTGCAAAAAAAAAGTGGGGAGAGAATTTGCGGGGCGACTTAATATCAAAAAGGTGAATATTTGTTGTTTTTGTTTTTGTTTTGTTTTGATTCAGGAAGATTCAGGAATTTCTGATTTGGGTCTGGTTCTTTCAACAAACTTGGAACCCATCGATACCAGATCATCAGTCTCCATTAGATCCATAAATTTGTTGAAATTTGTTGGATCCATAAATTGATAAAAAACAAATTTGAATCATCAAATCAAAATGATCCATAGAATTCGTAACATGACAGTGATACCTCAAGTCTTTCATATGGAGACAAATTAAGATTCTCAATGCCTAATAATAACGAGCCGTCAACCACATTCAGCTCGGTATCATCTTCAGAATGACTACCGAGAGCTTTCCAAGAGCCAAATTTGCTCAGAGACGATGAAAGCCTGCTCTTGAGAGTATGGATGTGAGACTTGTCCATGTAAATATCTTGGATTCTGAAGATTCTCCCGCTGACAGTTCCTACCAACACACGAAATGGATTCTCCAGTATAATGCACAATGTGTTAATTTGTTCACCAACATTCAACAGAAATATTTCTTCGTTCTTCTGACTGGAAGATTGCGATGTGTTTGTCGAACAAACGTCTGCCTCAAAAGCAACGGCTGCAACGTTACCAGCCGAGTCTCCATATACTAGAATAGATCGACTTTGTAAAAGAGCAATGCAAGTTACAAACGACGGCGAAGAGACAAGATGCAACATTTCATAAGATGAATTTGCACCAAAAGAGACAAAAATCCCTCTGTTGATATCAGCTAACGCAGTCATACCATCGTTAATAGCAACATCCACACCGAAAACCATGAATTTACTTCCATCCTTAGCCCCACCATTCCAAGCTTTACCATCATTGATCATTAGCGTAAGTGCGACATCGATAATAGAAGAGCCAACCAAAAGGAGCCTATTTTCTTTGCATGCCATTTTGACAACAGACGCTTTTTTTGGAAAGCAACCGTTCATTCCATAATACTCAGGTCCCACCAATCTTTCGTTTTCAATGTGGAATATGGGCAACATCTTTTGGCAAAGTCCACCAGAATTAGCCGCAATAAGTAATGGCGATTGGTCCAAATACTCAGAAGTCATAACACAAAGGTCCACATATGAATCTTGAGCCTCTGCTGAATACCGGTCAAGCAATTTCATTGTTCTCTGTTCAAAGAGAACAATGTGTGAGAAATATTCAATGTGGCCTGTGGATGTATTTGGCTTTTCTTCGAGCTCCAAGACAGCTAAGTATTTGTCAGATACCTTCACCACACATTTAACAAGCCTTTTCGAGAAGTGTGATGCAAAAGATGGAGTGTCGAAAAGATCAAATCGACTAATGATACCGTTTGAAAACAAAACAATAAAGGTGTTTGTCGATGGAGGTTTCTTGCAATCAAGGATTGCGCCTTCACAGCTCAAAACCTTCCGAGGATCTAGAAAGCAGGATCCTTTAAGTGAAGACAACTCGTAAATATTATGAGCATCAAAAATGAATAATTTTCCCCCAATATCGGCAGATTCCAGGAAAATACGGAAAGAATAGCCACCTTGAAAGGGGCGTCTGAAAGTCGAGATGACAAACTCGTGGTCGTAGAACAATGCTTGATACAAGCTTCCATCGCCACACAATGCAATTATTAAATAAGTATCCGGCCCAAGACCCTTCTGAGTCAAATATGAACACCCTTTGAAGGGTAAACTGACCTCCCAAAGTGGTTCACCTTTGCCTTCTTTGAACATTACTTGAGTTAAGTATCCATTCCACAGAGAGGCATAAGCAACCAAATTACTATCCTTGATCCAGATCAAGTCCGATAATTGGTCAAAGTTGGGTAAAGAGACTTCAGTCTTCTTTGGGTTTGAATAAGTGAGTCTTATAGGAGTCAGGCTTGTTGCAGATAAACATTCGTTCCGGTTCAACTGCCACACGCCACTTGAGGGCTTAGTTATTTCATCACCGATCAAATTGTCCAGACTCATGATTTGTTTTAAGGTTTCAACCAGGAGTGTAGTTCTACTTCCATCAACACCAAGTGTTTTAATCACGTAATCCTTTCCGTTTTTCATAATTTCCAAAGAGGAAGTGTCAACACTGATTTTTGCGGAAGTGATATGTTTTGCCAGAGTGTTGTTAGGAGACAAAATGTGAACTTCTCCAGAAAAGAAACCACCACGACCGACGACTACGTTATGTGAATATCCGTCAGAAATGGGCGCTAAGCTCAAAATAGGCAGAGTATTTGATAAAGTCTGTAAGATGTCAATAAATGGAGACTTCTGAAGAACACGGAACAACACAGATCGAGACACTTTAGACGCAGCGAAGAACAAGTTCTCTTGCAAGAAAGTCAATTCGGAAGCAATTGTACATTTCAGCAAAGCCACGATTTTGAATTCGGCAACTGTGGAAATGGATGATGAGACATTTAATTCTAGATAAAGTAGGAAGGTGTCGCCTTTATCTGTGATTAGTAGCTGACGTTTCAGGTCGATGGAAACAGAACAATTGATCTTGCAACCTAGGTATTTCGAAGACAAGGACGACGTATTGAGTGTGATCACATTATGAAGCTTGTTTAAAGTGACAGGAAAGTTGGAATCGCCTGCCGAGTCAGATAATGAAACAGTTTTGGGAAAAGAGGGGAAATACCATACTTTGGTATCGCCAACAACGACTATGCCGTCAACAGCAGAGTATAAGTGAGTAGGTGCACCTTGGAAAGTCTCCATTTGCTTGTTTAGTTTCAAAGTATTGGAATCCATCAGAAGCTCATAGAGACGTAGAGAATAATAGAACTCAACATCTCTATAGAGGATTGCCAATTGAGGAGGGGAAGAACTCAAAACAGTCATCAGAATAATAGTCAACTCACCGATGTTATATGTTGTGGATCTTTTGCTCTCGGGCTTTGCCTTTCGCTTTGGCCGGGATATCTTGGTATTAGGATGAAGAGTAGCAGACAAGTCCACAAGAGTAATGAAGCCAGAGTATCTTAGAATCACGGCATATACCTTTTGAGAGTCAGTATATTTTAAAAGAATCGGGCCGGATTCCATTGGTTCCAAGAAGCCTCCGTTGATGGTATCAAAGGGAACAATTGTCTTGGTGTGAGAGAGATCATCATGGAACTCAATCACATTCAATTGATTTTGAAAAAGCAAAACGACCATAGTCTTTGAATCGTGTTGGAATGTATTTAATTGATGAATGGTGCTGCCGAAATCGACTTGCGTAACCAATTGCAAGTATGGTCTTGTATCCTTAACAGTCCAAAGCTTCAACACATGACGATCGACTGTTAGAAGACCTTTTCGGCCAGGTATGTATTCGATAGCCTGTGCATTGGTACACGATTCCTGTGGATAAAGTTCAGATGCAAAGACAACCATTCATTGATGAGATTAGAGGGTGTAATGGTGGTTGTAGGCAGTTAGTGATAGCGGTGGATGCAGAGGGTGACAGCAGTGATGAGATGGCTGCAAAAAAGGGAAACCTATGGAATAAGTACATGGTTTAATGGAAAATGTTGATTAATTGTAAAGGGAATTTCAGAAGATACTTAGATTCTTGCTTTCCTTGAATCCGTAAAAATTGGAAATGTCATTGACAATATTTTTCTTGGATAACTTGGGGGAATTGATAGACAAGGTTTGATAGTAGATACCATGCTGAAAGAAGCAGGGAATTGTTTGAGAACGAAAAACTGGTGAAGTTCCGTTGGTCCGAAAAGAGAATAAACGATCCGCTCCTCCGAAAAAAAAACGTCCCTTGTTTTATTAAAAAGTTGTCTGTCGATCCTTTTATCCGCCTATTTACTGATCTATTAAGCCATACCTATCTATCCCCTTTTCCCAAAACAGACCAATATTAAACAAACAAGTAAACAAACAGGGTTTTCAAAAATATCCATCAAAATCATCAATTCCTTTAAATACCATACTGGTATAGTTTTACTTTTGTAAGAAATTGTTCAACGTTCAACTCGCTTGATATTACTCAAATCTCTTCTATTTATATCAAGGCTATATACATACATTTTAACCTCCAGTTACTTACTCTGCTTTGTACCAATTGGCCTTGCTAAAAGCGTTGTTTTACGCTAAGAATTTGTCTTTGCTTTATTTTTAAGTGGCCCATTACTCCGATATTTTATCCCGGACCCCGAATTTGTCTAGAAGTGTTGCAACAAAGTCCTTTTTTTTACTTGTGGCATAGGTGCCGCCAGTAATCCCATATGAGCTTGCCCAAACCACCGCTGTCGTGGCGCATTTTGGATCTATTAAAAGTCCAATCGTCGCCGAAACAGTCTAGAAACTCTTCCCAAATTAATCTTTCCTCCCAGACTAAGGATGTGCATAAATGTGCTTGCTGTGGGTTGATTGTGGTATTCCACGAAGGTGCTACCAAATTCCGTTGTAGTCAATGCAATACCACCAATATGTTGGTTGATTTTGAAACTTTACCTTGTCTGCTACCGGAAACACTGATTTCTTTTGCTGTCGTAAAGGCGTTGACTGATCAATGTCTTGCTGGACCAAAACCAAGAAGCTCTCATGAGATGCACCTAAGATTGAAACCTTTAGTTGCTTATCTCCTGGCAACTTTTGGAAGTCTTCAAAACATTAATAGCATTTTCAAATTGACAAAACCCAGTTCTCGTGCTCGCTACTCGTCATGTAACTTAGACTTGGTTGATTTTCATAGAACTCTTGATTTTTTGACCCGTCTCCCATCGAAACGTCCCCTTTTCTGTCTCTTGTCTGCAATTCAACATGCAATAAAACATTTACCCCTCAATTTGGTTGGAAATGCTAAGAACTTGTACTGGGTGGTTCTAATAATGGAGATCCCATTTCTTCACCGTGCTTTGACATCTAGCCATCCTAAATCAATCACAGAACCTCGATCGATGGCTGAGATGCCCGAAATCAAGTCACTATGCTATGATATCTTAAAAAGGGTTATCGGTGTCCTTTCTCAAGCAGAGTCCGGTGGTGCCGGCAATTACCTCGCCAGCTGGTTTCTGAACTTGTCAAACAGCGACTTTCAAAGCAAGGTCGACCTATTGAATTTGTACATAACCTTCCATTTGAAAAGGTGCTTCTATTTAGCAAATAACCCAGAGTTACTGCGAAGGTTAAGCGTCTCGGAAACGGCACCTGCTGCGGATATGCTGACCAAGGGAGCTCCTAACCAACGCCAGAGACCAAGCCAGCAAGAAGATGACGAGTACAATAGATTCAATGTAGTCAAAGGTGAGGTTGAAGAATCTTCCGACAGCTCCTTTAGTTGGCCTCATCTACGAGTTTCAGGTAATGATAACAAAAGAGGAACTCCTCAAGGCACAAAAATCAGAACGTTTCACTACACACTGAACTATCATCTCAAAACAGCAACTGCAGCTCTAGGAATATTAGTCAAGGCCAATTACATTCGCAACGACCAGCATAAGTTACCAGTTTACTCGTTTTACAATTCTTTGGTTGATTTTGTTAACGTCAAGTTGGATTTTGACAATTGGCTGAGCAAGAAAAGAGCTCCGAAAAATATGTCTAAGTCAGAACCTCCCGTTCAAAGTGTAATAGATTACATAAATGGAACAAGTTCACTCCTTGATATTGATAGTGATTCAAAACCTGGAGGGTTTTTCTTCTGCCAATACCCTTACTTGATTTCTCTTGGGGCAAAAATCTCTATCTTGCAGTATGAGGCTCGCAGGCAAATGGAAAGAAAAGCTGAAGAGGCATTTATTAACTCTCTAGATAAAAGGGTAGTGATGGACGTGTACTTCAAGGTGAGAGTTCGAAGAGACTTTATTGTACAAGATTCATTGCAGTGTATTCGGCTCAATCAAAACAATCTCAAAAAAGGAATTAAGGTTCAGTTTTTGAACGAGCCTGGAATAGATGCAGGTGGTTTAAAGAAGGAATGGTTCCTTTTACTCACAAGAGCCCTATTTTCACCCAGCACTGGAATGCTTCATGAGGTTGAGGACTCCAATTACCTTTGGTTTAATATAATTCCTGTCAATAACCTTGAGATATACTATCTCTTTGGTGCCGTTTTGGGTTTGGCTATCTACAATTCTACTATTTTGGATCTTGCCTTCCCTTTGGCGATCTACAAAATTCTATTGGGTCTCCCGTTGGGACTTGCAGATTATAAGGAAATCTTCCCAGAGTCGGCCAACAATTTGTTCAAGCTCAGGAATTACTCTGCCGAAGAACTCAAGGCAATCGACCTTACTTTTGAGGTTTCCTTCCATGACTCTTTTGGTAAGCTGCAAGAACGTAATTTGGTACCTGATGGTCATAAAACACCAGTTACAATTGATAACCGGGAGATTTATATTGACAAGTATACTCACTTCTTTGTATCGGATGGTATTAAACATCAAGTTCTGGCGTTCAAGAATGGGTTTTCAAGCATTGTGGATGGAAATGCATTTTCTTTATTTCTGCCGGAAGAAATCCAACTTCTTTTGTGTGGCAGTGATCAGGGAAAGATTGATCTAGATATACTAGAGTCTGTGACACAGTATAATGGGTGGAAAACCAAAGAGGAGGCAATTAAATCACAAGTTGTTCAATGGTTTTGGAAACATTTGAAGTTACTCGATGGTAATGAACTAAAGAGAGTTCTTCTTTTTATAACTGGTTCAGATCGAATACCAGCAACTGGGATCGAGAACCTTACCTTGAAGTTAACCCGGTTAAGCAACGGCAAGGACAGTGATAGATTGCCAGTTGCACACACATGCTTCAATGAACTAGCACTTTATGAGTATGCCGACGAGCAGAAGTTTGTTCATAAATTTACTCAGGCAGTTACTATGCTGTCAGGATTTGGGATCAAATAGGGATTACGGATACAGGCTATAAATAAATTAACTATTTCAGTAGCTTTATAGAATGAAGAACAAAATATTTGACTTTATGTTTAGTTTAGTTTTTGGATATATTTTTGTTGAGTTTTTGTTTTTTCATACAGAGAAAGAACAATAGGGACAAAATTGAAAGCAAAAGGAAGGTGGAAACTAAAGGAATGGAAAAAAAAAGAATTTCAAATTCAACAAAATACAAATAAATAACTAAAAAGAATTCTAAGATCGTACGAATTTCAAATCTTTTAAGCTCATTTGTCTATTGACTGTAAAGTCTCATTTTAAAGGTTTCCTCACCCAAAAGACCCAAGACTAACTTTCGACACAAAGCCACATAAAAAATAAGAAAAATAAATGAAAATATAAGAAACTATTAAAAAAAGTCATAAACCCGAAAAATCAGTTAATCTTCTATTTTTTTGCCAAATCGACATGTGAGTTACCCGCCCCAAGCTCCATCCAATGAACGCGGGACGAATACAGTGCGAAGCATGTAACTGATGCTTTTTGGCTAACTATCTCTCCACTACTCAGATATGTCCCTTGCATTAAGAACATTGAGAAGCAGTTTGGGCTTGAGAGGTATGTTTTCTTAGACCACTAGCGGCTAAATAGCGTCTTCCCCTCTTTTATTTCCCTATTTGGGCCTTCCAGCTCGTGTTCGGTGGACCATTCGTTAGGTCCAAGAAACGACAAGTTCAGCTGCGACGAAAAGCAGCAAAAACGTGAAATCAATAAAAATATCTCAAATGTCCTTCATTTCCTAATTGCCACCATTTCCATTTATCATTATAATCCATGGGACAGACAAGGGCACCTCACTTTCCATGGCTAGCCTTGTTTGATGAGATGATCAGGTGGTGTGTCACTAATTACCAACTGATGAATAAGAAAAGCAAAGTAAGCTATGGAAAATGACTTACTAATTTGTGAAACGAGGAAATATAGTGGAAAATTAGGAAATACAGTGGAGAATTAGGAACATTGGTGATTGGATATGAAACTCAACAAAGTCAAGAAATGGATTAATCACTACCGTAAAGAAAAGAACAAAGAGGGAAATGATCGACGCTATTATTATTTTCTGCTCGAAATATACTAACGATATAGGCTCCGTTAGAGCTTTGTCCTCTACAACCTCTGCCCTTTCTTCCTACAACCAGCCGGACTTCTCGAGCTATCTTAACAACAGAAGCGAACAAACAAACAAGAACTTCACCTACTTCATGGTTGGTTCCATGGGTTTGTTGTCAGCTGCTGGTGCCAAGTCCACTGTTGAGGCTTTCCTTTCTTCCATGTCTGCTTCTGCCGATGTGTTGGCCATGGCTAAGGTCGAGGTCAAGTTGGGTGCCATCCCAGAGGGTAACAATGTCATTGTTAAGTGGCAAGGTAAGCCAGTTTTCATCAGACACAGAACCGCCGAGGAGATCGCTGAGGCCAACTCTGTTGATGTTGCTTCTTTGAGAGACCCTGAGACTGACGACCAACGTGTGAAGAAACCAGAGTGGTTGGTGATGTTGGGTATCTGTACCCACTTGGGATGTGTCCCAATTGGTGAAGCTGGTGATTTCGGTGGCTGGTTCTGTCCATGTCACGGTTCCCACTACGATATCTCTGGTAGAATTAGAAGAGGTCCTGCTCCTTTGAACTTGGAGATCCCAACTTACGAGTTCTCTGACGATGAGACCTTGGTTGTTGGTTAAATAGTGTTGTGAGTAAAAACGGGATTTTATATATTCAATATTTCGGCAACAGCGCAGAAAATGTACATTGCATAATGGTGAAGTTTGGTGTAAGAGATAGTAATTGAGAATCGAGAATTATTTCATTTTTGAAGAATAACAACTAAAGAAGAAGCAGGAAGAGAAGCCGTTATTTATAAAGGAGTACATCTTCAGAGCATGATTCTGGTTTTTAAGTTACTTGAACCGGGAAAGAAGAAGAAATGGCGTCTGGCGATTTGTGAAAAAGTCCTTATTGCTTAATATAGAAGAAGGATCTTATTTTATAGCTGAGAAAAACGATTGATTTGTCTTTTACTGAGAATTCTTAAGCTTGTAGTAAGTAGTAAGTAATGAGTAAGAATTAAGAAGTAGACTTGAAAGTAAACGGCAAACAGTAAATAGCTAATAAAGGTGTATCTCTCTGATGTGACTTTGAAACAATCGTGTTGGATGTCATGTCCACCATTGGGACACTCACGGACTTAACTTGACTTCGTTGATACCCACCTATTAAACACCATTTCAACAGCTTAGATTATTGGATCATTTCGTCATTTCGTCATTTCGTCATTTCGTCATTCTATTACTGATCGACGATATTGTGCTTGATGCTGCAAACACGCAGGCCAAAAGCCTTTATTTATTCGACACAGACCAGTTTACCCGCCGTGCACTAAATATCTATAGAAAGCCAATTCTTTGCAACATTAAGACGGAAAGTATTTGAGGGGAAGACTCAATAGAATTTTGGATATCCTAATAGCCAATTGGCGCTGCCATAGTAGCACCTTAGTCAAACATCTAGCCAACTCGCCTTTTACAAGAAACCAGAATAAGAGAAATAATCACTTTCCTGCTTCATCTTCATCGAGAAAATCTTCCTCTTCTCCTCTCTCCTTTTCCCGGATTTGTTACAACTTTGCTTTTGTTATCTGGTCGAATGGCTGCAAATTCCTACATCTAAGGTAATGTCCCTGCACTCGGACATTGATAGGAGATGGTGAACTTTCACTGTAGATGCCACAGTAAGTACCACTAACCTTCAATTGCTCAGCCATTTAGAAGCAATTGAAGAGCCGTTGAACAACAATTGGACTGGTATCGAATAAAAAAGTAGTCAAATATCGAACAATCATCGATCAACCATCTCAAAAGATACCAACATAGATATTGTAGCAAGTCCAGGAGCACTCTACTACTTGGTGAAAATAACCAGATTGAGCAACTTGGGCAACTGGAGAAATCGGGGAGCTTGAAATTCAAAGAAAATTGACCAAAAAAGAAACTTCTTCAAGTTTGAATACTTGTCGAATCAAAACAATTGATGTTCTGATCGTATCTTATTCAAGATGTCAAAAGCAATACACTTCGATCACGAAAAAGTTAAAGTCGTCCGTCGCCACCGTAGACAAAGATACTTCCCCTTTGCCATCTTAACTTTGTCACTTGGTCTTTATGTTCTCCACAGCTGCTGGTTTATCGAAAAAGGCCCAAATGTGGATCCCGTTGCTTCAGTACTCGCTGAGTTGGATGAAAATTACGCTGGGGAATGGTCCAAGAAGTACACAGCAGAAGCTCATTTGCCAGGAACAAACTATGGCTTTGTCCAATGGACTAAAGACAAGTTTGAAGAGTATGGCTTGAAAGCTTCAATCGATACTTATGATGTATACGTCAGCTATCCCGAAAGCCAAGCCTTAAGCTTACAGAATAAGAACGGCCTGGTGTTGTACAAGGCTCCATTGAAGGAAGACGTTATTGCAGAAGATCCGACGACTCATGGAAACGATACAGTTCCCACATTCTTGTGTTACGCTGCCAACGGAAACGTCACTGCCCCATATGTATATGTCAATTATGGCACAGTTGATGACTTTGCCACATTGAAACAGTTGGGTGTAGACGTGACCAACAAGATTGCTGTTATTCGATATGGCCGAATCTTTCGTGGTTTAAAAGTAAAGTTTGCTCAGGAAAATGGTGCAGCTGCTGTGTTACTTTACTCTGATCCCGGAGACGACTTTGAAATCACTCCTGCCAATGGCTTCGAACAATACCCTTATGGACCAGCAAGACAAGAATCATCTGTCCAAAGAGGAAGCGTGCAGTTTCTTGGAGGAATCGGTGCTGCGCCTGGCGATCCCACAACCCCTGGCTATGCGTCAAAGGGAAACGTAACAAGACTTGATCCTCACCTGAGCATAGGTAAGATTCCCGTGTTACCAATTTCTTATAGAGAGGTAACACCTATTTTGAAAGCTTTAAATGGTCACGGGAAACCTAGCCCCAAGGAATGGAGAGGTGAACTCGAAAGCTTCGATTATAGTATTGGCCCCAATCCTGATGCCCAGCTTAACTTATTCTCCAATCAAACCTTCAACATCACACCCTTGTGGAACGTTTATGGAGAAATCGAAGGAGAAAACAAGAACGAAGTAGTAATCATTGGAAATCATAGGGATGCTTGGGTCAAAGGAGGTGCTGGCGACCCAAACTCTGGATCTGCGGCTTTAATTGAAGTTGCAAGAGCACTAGGTGCATTAAAAAAATCAGGATATAAGTTTGAAAGAACAATTATCTTGAAGAGTTTTGATGGTGAGGAATACGGTTTACTAGGTTCTACTGAATTTGGAGAATACAACGCTGATCAGTTGAAGAGAAAAGTGGTGGCATATATCAACGTTGATGTGGCCGTGCAAGGTAAACATTTGAAACTTGCTGCGTCACCAATTCTCAACAGATTGTTACGGAAAGTCGCCTCGTGGTTACCTTATCCAGGTGGAAATGGTGAGTCACTCTATGATCATTTTATCCAAGAAATGGGGGACAATATTGGGCATTTGGGTTCCGGATCGGATTACACTGTTTTCTTGGAACATTTAGGAATACCTTCGGTCGATATTGGCTTCAAGTCAGGCAAAGGGGATGGAGTTTACCACTACCACTCCAACTATGACTCCTATTATTGGATGTCCAAATTTGGTGATAAGAATTTTGTGTTCCACAATCTTGCAGCTAAGTACTTATCGCTTCTAGCTCTTGAGCTAAGCAAAAAGAAAGTCTTGGATCTTTCTCTAGGCAATTACACCTCGACACTCCTTCAGTATTTTAGCCAGTTGCAACCAGATATACCCAAGGATTGGCTCAAACGTGAAATCTCGGAAGAGCTCGCAAAAGCCTTCAATGAAGTGGACAAAGGTAACGAAAAGTTCATTCTGCAAGCAACCAGGGGCCATTTCGAGTTGGATCCTGAACCTTCCACATGCTTATCACTTTTGACCCAAGCCTTTGCAACAATGAAGGGCAAATGCAATCACAAGAAATTTACAATGGGAGAACTATTGAACAAAACCGACGCAGAATTATACGACTTGACTGTCATTGCGACTGAATTTGATCTTGAGAATGACGATTTACAAGAACAATACGACAACAGGGCCAAGTTGTGGCCAATAAAGAGAAAGTGGAACCAGTGGCGAATTTCCAAACGAAACAGATTACTTAAATTTTTCGAGAGAAATTTCTTATTTTCCGACGGTCTTGATCTCAGACCATGGTTTAAGCACATGGTTTTCGCTTCAGGAAGGTACACTGGCTACACTGGTCAAACATGGCCAGGGATCCGTGAAGCTATTGAGGATGATGATTTCGAAAGAGCCGTGAAATGGTTAGGCAGAGCATATAATGCAGCCAAAAGAGCCAAAAATGGATTGAAATTTTCGATTTGATTCTGTTGGTTATTTGCAACATGTCAATATATCAGAAGATACAAACACAATCATGCTGATCAAAGAAATTCATATTGAAAATTGGGTAATTCATATTGGAATTTTATTTCGGAAATTCACCAAATTTGCTCCACAATTCTCACTTCCCAATTCCCCCTTTTTTGGATGTATTTCCTCTTTTGTCTTTTAAAACGGTCTGAGGAAATTTATTCCAAATCGGGAAATGTAAACACAGGAACAGATCACATCTACGGGGATGTGAACGCAACTACCTTTACAACTATCACATCAATATCAACTTTGACCTAGAAATGTCTCTATTACCAGTCGCAGCAGCGATTGCAGCCTTTCATTTTGATTTCGCTTTGGCCAACAATAATGGCGGTTTAGGAAATGTTCCTACTGTTGCAGCCTCTACTCAAGAAATAGGGTCTGTTACTTTGATCTCACAGGCAACGAAGCAACTGGGATCTGCTGAAACCCAAGCCTCTACTCAAAAAGCTGCTTCAACTGAAGTAACCGTTTCAGAAACAAAAAAATCAGATGCTACTGTGAAGACTAGCGATGGTACTCATGCCACAACCCAGACAATCAGCCAAGGAGGAACGACTGCATCACAGTCATTCAACATTTGGGGATTTACAGGTTCGCAATCGAGATGGGAAGAAACTACAGCACTGTCTGGATCACTGTCTGGATCACTGTCTGGATCACTGTCGCTGTCATCACTGTCTGGATCACTGACATCTACCAAAACTTCTGGAGCCACAGCTGTACAATTTCATAGGGAACCAGTCAATTGGAAGAGTGTGGTTATTGTCGGGGCTGTTGGACTCGCCACTTTTGGACTCCACTTTCTTTAGAAAGTCAACTGTTACACATCTGTCCATTTCAGAGGTCTATCATTTGTGATTTAAATGCATGGTATATGAATGATTCATATTTTGGTCGATCATTTACAGCGTGATCAACTTTTTAATTGATCAATTAAAATCTCCGATCAATGATTCACATTGTAGCCGATCATTGAATTTGAGGTCGATCATTTCCCCTGTAGCTCATCAACCCCGACATAGTATTTGCACATGGTTTCTAACACTACCTTAAGAGTAAAATGAACCATTCATTTGATCCATAAGCGATCTCTCAAGATTGGCTCGGGAAACAGACACCTTATAGAGAAACCCAGCACATAGGCTTTTGACCCTGTCATCAATGATTAATTCGAACAAACGCTCAATAACAATTGCTGCAGTCGATATCTGGTTGTTGAAATTTGTCACAAGGATCACGTCATCAATAGAATCAAGAATTACCATTAACCCTGTCACAACACTCTCGATAATTTGTATCTGATCCGGGTTAACATTCGATAAGATAGGCCCAACCACATCGAGATATTCTTTTGCCATATCTGTTATGTCAACTGAAACTGGGTATGCCGAATGAAGAATTAAAGATAAAGTTCTGATATAGTGGGCAATTAGAATAGGTGTATAGTGTCCAATGCTAATCCCTCCACTCTCATACCATACAGCGACAAGAGGGTAAAAAAAACGTTTTCCAACCATTGCTCCAAACTTCTTTAACTCTTCTTTTGAGGATTGGGATTCCTGAACCTTTCTTTTGTTTTTCAAATTTGCAGATACTCGCAATACACGGCCTCCTAGTACTTGATCTTTTGCACTTTCAGAAGGTTCTACCATAACCAGATCTTGAATTGAGTGTTCAATTCTGGTATATTCGTCATCCATACTCAAGTACAAACGGTGAAGATTTGGTGGAAGTTGCTTGGTAGGGAAGTGAGGTTTCTGCTCTGAAGAGGACTTTCTATGAAACCCCCGAAGTTCTCTGGCACTTAAAGCAATTGTTGATAACAAACACATTCGTTGTTGAAGCGAATAATCTCCAGTAAGTAATAAATTACAGATATGAGATGATGATTTTGGGGTAGCAACCACAACAGCAATCATTGCGTCGAGTCTCAATTCCTCGAAATCGTCCGCTTCATAAAAATTAGTCAATGCAGTTAACTGTGTCAAGAGATTCTCAGCATAAAATGAAACTTCAGACCCAAATCCTGTTCTTTGTTTTAATAAGATAGGGGCCGTTTGAAGAGCAATTCTTCGTTTCTCATAAGCTTGGTTCTCCTTTGTGTCAACGCTTAGGTATTCCAAAAGATCCCTTATATATAAAGGCTTCAAGACTTTCTTGGATGAAGCAATTGAGGGGTCATCTTCATCATCGCTTAGAATTTCTATATCATCAGAGTTCAGGAGACTAATGGGTTTTAGACGTTCTTGGAGCTCCTTAAGGTCATTTCCCTCTTCCAATTCCTCTTCCAAGATCTGAGGTTGAGAATATACTCTCCAGGCCTCTTCTAAAGAGGCTGAAGTGGAGCTTTTCGCCACTCGAAGCGTAGGCATAGAGATCTCCTCTGAAATATCGATGGAAAAGATGGATTTTTGGCCGGCATTGTGGCTCAATTCGTCACCGAAAACAATCGCTAGAGCTTTTACTCTATTTGAGAAAGAGAGGAGACGATTAGACATTGCCGACATGAAAACAGAATCCTTCAATAGAGCGTTTGAAGCCTCCTGGCTAATTTGGGCACATAGACATGCCAATAAATGAGTACGATACTCTTGTTTTGGGATAGGTTCCTTCTCTATAAGGATTTTACTACCCCAAGAGGCAAGAACGGTCTTGACAATAGTATCTGGATCAGCTACCAATAATGCAGTGAGTAAATTAAGTGTATAGTCACATTTTGAGATGACAAACTCAACAAGAAGCTCATCCCAAACCTTGCAATCGATAAATTGGCGTGCGATTGCATATATTGCTTTGATTTTATCTTCTTGTATGTTAGAAGATGCCCGAATGACTAGCATATATTCATAGAATTTTTTTATAAGAGCTTTCCGTTCGAAACGTTTCATCAATGGCTTGGATGAGATCAAGACGTCGAGATTTTCAGGACAAAACATTACATCGAAAAATTGAATCAGCAGAGTGGTTCCCAATGACAAAAGTGAAGTTATTAATGGCACTGGGTTAGTCAATACGAGTAACTCGCTTGCTAGAAATCTACTATAGGCGTCCATGGTATGAAAAATAGGAGGTAGAGTGATGTTCGGTATTATCAGAGCCACTTCACAGAGAACGGAAAATGCTCTACCTCTATAAAGCAATTTTTCAATTTCTTTCATGTAAGCATCTTTTTTCATTGGGTGACCGTCTAAAGTGTCTCGAACAAGATTAGGCTTAAACACTTCATGTAGGAGATCAATGTAAGCATTGAGCAGCTGAGAATCACTATGAGATGGGTTCAGTTTTGTGAAGACGGTTAGACGGCCAATCAAATTGCCAAGTCCAATTGTGGTCCTAAAAGGTCTAGCGATGGCTTCTTTGGTTTCTTGGGACACATCAAGAAAGACCTCTGGAACAGAGTATTTAAGGAGCAACGTAACCAATTGGAGGAGGTTTACGGGATTTGTGAAATCTATAGATGCAATGCATTGTTGGATTTCTTGTGGGGAAGGTTGAGTTTTTAGAGCTTCAAGCATTTTGATGGGTGAAAATTGATTGAATCAGTCGACAGATAAGCTAAGAACGGAGGAAATAACTCAAGGAAGGTAACTCAAAGAAGATAATGCCAGCTCAAAGGTAATAATGCAATAACTGAAAGAGTAGTTGAAGAAATAACTGAAGATATTCTCTGAAGATAGTCACTAAAGATGAATCAATAACTATGATGGAATGACAAATTGACTAGTCAATAACAATTCCAATGACAATAACAAAGAGACAGACAAATCTTCAAATTCACAAAGATCGTTAACAATCGCTTATAAATCAATTATCTGCTCATAAACTTGATTAGTCCAAACCTGAATTGCCTTGTTGAAGCAGCTGGAAGTCTTAATTAATGTGGAGACTCAATCTCAGTACCAAGTCATTTGAGGATACCAAATACAAGGTAAACAAAAAAGAGAAAAGAGGTAAAGAACAAAAGCAAAAAGAAAAAGAAACAGGCAAAGGAAAAAAAGAAATAGTAACAAAAAATATAAAATTATATAAAATACCATAAGCATCTTTCTATATCTCCTTGTTCATGTTTGTTAATCAAGCCTTGGAACCATATCCGATGAGCATCTCTCCCTCCTCCACCCTCCACCCTCCACCCTGCCCCATCAATACAACTCCATCAATACACCCTCAGATAAGATCTTAACACCATAGTTTGTACACAGACCACCCAAACCAATAAGATCGAAACAATAAAAAAGATCATCGGAAAGATCATCAGAAACATCATAGGAAACATCATAGGGAAGATCATAGGAAAGATCATAGGAAAGATTAACCAAGAAATTGCTCAACCCAGTTACTCGTTGATCCTTTGAATTCTCTACCTCTCATTCGTCGATCATTCATCATAATCGTACCGTGGTCATAGAGAGTTGCTGATAAATACACCGCCTACGCCCATGCCCTTATCTTAATGTCAAGAATCGTTCAACTAAAAACATCCACAATGTCATCAATTGCCCAAACAATACAAAACGAACTCAACCGAAACCTCAATAACTACTTTCTCGGTAATCATTTCAAGTTCCTTGACAAGAGTCAGATAAACACCCTCCAGAAGTTCATTAGTCCCATATATCTTCGAGGAGGCCCTTTGGTTTCAATCGATGTTGAGGCGTTTGAGCGGAACCAACTGAAAGTGACAGAAATCGGAATTGCCGTTTACGATCCCGAAAATCAATGGCTTCTGTCGATCCCACAGGTTAAGACACTTCACATCTTGACAAAGGAGAACCTCCACCTCCACAACGGTTCGTTTGTTGCTGACCGAAAATATTTCTTCAATGGAGGCAAATCATATACATTGTCGACTCCTGATCTGAGAATGCTTGTTGAACAGATATTGAACCACTACTTAGATACCAGAAGTGGAATTTTGGTTGGGCATGATGTGGGAGGAGACGTGAGATGGCTTAAACGACTCGGAATCAAGATCCCAGAGAACATCCAGTCCTTTGACACTTTTAAAGTATATCTGCTAACGACGAAAAAGAACGGTTCTCTTAAAAAGATTCTTCGTCGTTTGAATATACCTCATGCCAATCTCCATAATGCTGCCAACGATGCCTATTACACTCTTTTGGCAGCCTTGAGTCTAAGTGATCCCAACCAGCGTGTGTATTACAATCTTGATACATATGAAGACATTGACCTGACGCCAATGAGCAAGTCTGAGAAAAGAAAAGCAAAATTTTCCGAGGAGGCTGAGGTTATAAGAGATGCTGAAGCACTTTCTCTTATTGACTTTATCTCTTCTTGAACGATGCACATTCAGAAAATTATTTCAATTCATCAAATTTTCAAATTTTCAATTTACCAAATCTCGGTAATTTCGTCCATTGTCGACAGTCTTTTGAAAGTCTTCAATTGTTTGTCATCTGAACCCGTCTGGACCCCCCTCCAATGTCTTCAAGTCTTCGCGGGGTAGAACATCTCCTCCATCTCTTCCATAAATAATGGCTGCAACGTATGTTCTTGATGGTTTTCTATTTTTGGTTTAAAACTTCTAGTTACTAATGTACAGAAAAATGGCCGTTTCAAAGTCAATCAAGTCTGCTAAAGGCAAGGCTGATCCCCTGTTCAAGTTCCCCAGAGTCCCTTGTGACTTGAAATTTGGCGCCCATGTGGGCATGTCTGGAGGTGTGAGTAAAGCAGTCTTGAATGCAATGGATATTGGAGCAAATAGCTTCGCTCTTTTCTTAAAATCTCCCCGGAGATGGGAGTCTCCTGCCATAAAACCAGAGGAAGCTGCAGAGTTCAAACGATTATGTGAAAAATACAACTATAACCCTCGAACAGACATTTTACCTCACGGATCCTACTTTATCAATTTGGCATCGCCAGACTCAGAGAAAGAGGAAAAGGCATATGGTGGATTCATTGATGATTTGCATCGCTGTGAGCAACTAGACATTGGCTTGTACAATTTCCATCCTGGATCCAGTCTAGACGGTGACCATGGAGAAGCATTGAAGAAGCTAGCCAAGAATATAAATAGAGCCATTAAGGAGACGTCTTTTGTTAAGATTGTTCTCGAGAATATGGCCGGTCATGGTAACCTTATTGGGTCCAACCTCCAAGATCTTCGTGACGTGATCGATATGGTAGAAGACAAAACCCGTGTTGGTGTTTGTATTGATACATGTCATACATTTGCTGCTGGCTACGATATTGTTAACCAAGAGAAATGGGATGCGTTTTGGAAGCAATACGAAGAGATTATCGGATGGGAATATTTAAGTGCCATTCATCTCAACGATTCAAAAGCTCCTTTGGGTGCAAACAGAGATTTACATCAGAAACTAGGTTATGGGTTTTTAGGCCTTGAGGTGTTCAGAATCGTTGCCAATGATCAGAGACTCAAGGGTATACCTATCGTTTTAGAGACCCCTGTGGGAAAAGACGACTCTGTGTATGGAGATGAAATCAAGCTTTTAGAATGGTTGCAAGGAAAAGATGAATTAGACGAGGAGTTCAAGGCCAAGTCGACGGAACTTCTGAAGCTTGGGCTGAAGGAACGTGAGGAGCAACTTAAGAAGTTTGAAGTGAAGACGGCCAAGAAGGAAAAAGTTACGAAGAAAAGAAAAGGTGCGGATATTCTGTCTCTTCTTAGTAAGAAGGTAAAGGAAGAGTGAAGAAGGCTGATTGATTCGATGGAGAAAACGAATGACTATTTAAATGAAACAGATCAGAAGAGGAAGAGCAGAGTGAATGAATGAGACGGAGAAAGAGAAGCAAATGAAGAAATTGATGGCTTGACTAGTTTCAAAGCCATTTAATTTCGTCATATTGACCGTTTCTTAGTGGCCGAGGTTTCGTAATGAACGATCATTTCAACTTGTGGAACCTGTTTCACTGCTCCTTTCTCCGTTTCACTTTTTGTTCTCTTTAATCTATTTATCTTCACAATTTTCATCATTTTCATCTTCATTTTCATCATTTTCATCTTCGTTTTCATCAATTTCACTCTACACACCTTCATACTCATCATACAACCACCCATCAGAAGTATCCAAACACAAATACAATAATTAATCCAAAAATCAATTTCACTTATTTCGTCAAATAAACAATCCAATTTTTCCCCCATTTTCCTTGATTTGCCAATCTTTTTACTCATCACCCCCAGCTCCCACAAACCTATCTTCGCAACTCCTACACACCACAAAGATTTTCACATCAACAAGTGCTATGTTTGGGCGAACCACGTCTGGTTTCGGAGGCTTCGGCTCGGCAGCCAATGGAAACTCTCCGTTTGCTGGGAGCTCCACTGTAGCCAACAATAATGGCTTTTCTTCAAACACAACCTCTGGTTTTGGCTCCACAAACACAAACTCAGTCTTTGGTCAAAACAACACCAACTCCGCCAATGCCTTTGGTGCATCTCCTGGCGGTAACACCTTCGGCCTGAATTCTGCAGGCGGTACCTCAGCATTCAACCAACCTGCCAACTCTGGTTTTGGCCAAGCTAACAACTCCATCTTTGGCCAGGGTACTCAGAATACCACCTCTGCGTTTGGTGCATCCACTGCTAACAATGCTGCTGGTGGGAATAGCATATTTGGCGGGGGTGCAGCTAAGCCATTTGGATCTGCGTTTGGCACTCCTCAAAACAATTCCATCACTCCTTTTGGTGGTGCTGGTGCTGGGTCTACTACCTTTGGTGTAGTTGATCCTAATGTAAACAACGGAACCGCAGTAAAACCCTTCACAGAGGTCATTGAAAAGGATACTTCTGGTACGAACAAGTTCCAGAATCTTGCAGTGATGCCCGAATACAAAAACTTCTCATTTGAAGAGTTGAGAATGAAGGATTATGAACAGAACAGACGTTATGGAACTGGTGCTCCTCCTGGTAGTGCTGCTGCTACTACCGGCTTTGGTGCTGCTGCTCCAGGAGCTAACAATTCCATTTTTGGTTCAAATAATAACACTTCTGCCTTTGGTGCTACTGGAACTTCGTCTTTTGGCCAGAACAATACCGGAGGTGCTTTTGGTCAGAACAATTCTGGTGGGCTTTTTGGAAACAACAATGCTCCATCCACCACATCTGCATTCGGAGCCGCTAATAATACTGGCACTAGTGCCTTCGGAGGCGGCTTTGGCCAGAACAATACTGCTGGTGCTTTTGGTGCCAATAAACCCACGGGCTTTGGTTCTAGTCTTGGTGCATCTGGTGGCTTTAGCTCCATGAACAACAACACCAACAATGGCTCTGTTTTTGGTTCCTCTCTTAATAACAACAATGCTTCGCCGTTCGGTCTGAACAATAACAACAATAACAATTCTACCGCCTTTGGTGCTGCCAACAACTCTCCTTTTGGTGCCAGCAATACAAACACTGGAGGTCTTTTCGGAAGCAACAACAATAACACCAACAACAATACAGGCTCCGCTTTTGGAAGCTCTACAACTGGTGGCGGATTTGGCTCTGCTTTTGGTGCCAACACAAATAACAATCCTGCTGCAAACACCTCAGGGGGTCTTTTTGGAGGCTCTTCTTCTGCATTTGGTGCTAAACCGGCAACTGGTGGACTCTTTGGTGCTTCCAATAATACTCAACAGGGTACTTTTGGCCAGAGTAATGCCGCTGGTGGCTTGTTTGGCCAAAACAATGCTAACAACAATACAGCAAACACCAGTGGTGGTTTATTCGGTGCTAGTTCCAACCAATCAGGTGGTTTATTCGGCCAAAGTAACACTTCTAATACTAATTCTGGCGGCTTGTTTGGACAAAACAATAATGCTAATGCCACCCTGGGTGGCGGTTTGTTTGGTGCTGCCAATGCTAATACCAATGCTAACACTTCTGGTGGTCTCTTTGGCGCCAAGCCTGCAGCACCTGCTGGTGGTTTATTTGGCGCTTCGTCAGGTACTACTGGTTTCGGTACCCCTCAAAACAATGCCAACACGGGAGGTTTGTTCGGTAAGCCCGCAGCACCAGCTACTGGTGGTAGTTTATTTGGTGGTACAGCTAACAACACTAACACGGGTACCAGTGGAGGATTATTTGGCGGGCAGAATACAAACACAGCCTCTGCTGGTGGATTGTTTGGTAGTCTGACCGCTACTACCAATAACAATAATAGTGGCGGTCTTTTTGGAGCAAAAGCCAATACTGGCACTCTTGGTGGCATGTTTGGTAACAACGCAACTACAGCCAATACCAATAACAACAATTACAACAGCACTTCTTTGTTCGGGGGAAGCAGTTTGCTTGGACAAAGTCGACAAAACCAACAACAATCAACTCAGCCGCAATTGCAACAGCTGCAACAGCAATTGCAGCAATCTGGTCAGCAACATTCATGGGCTATTGGTCCATTACCAAGTTTACTCACTCGCGACCCATATGGTAATGAGCTGTTGTTTCAATCTGTTGTAGGATCAGGAAATGATAACTTTCCTCGTGTAACCGTGTTGAAAAAGGAAGGCGTTAAGAAGCATAATTTGACCAGTGTACATTCGTTGGAGCCCTTGTTTAAACCCAAGAAGCAGACACCTTCTACCGATAGGGTTGACACAAGCGTTCTAGTAAACACCACTCTGAACAGCATTTCCACTACTAATGCCGCAATCAACAACGCCATATATTCCAGCGACATTTTTTCGCCTTCTATCGACTACAAGAAGTTTGTCATTGATAATTCAAAGGATACTTTCCATAAATTGATTGAACCAAAAAAGGAACAACCTAAACGAGTGTCATTCTCTGTTTCAAAGACTGATGAATCGAAGGAAGAAGTGAAAGAAGTGGAAGCTCTAAAGGCCGAAGAGCTGATAGATGATGATGGCTACTGGATGTCTCCATCTATCCCACAGCTTAAGAAGTTCTCAGCTGCAGAGTTGCGTAAGGTAGAAAATTTTACAGTAGGACGGGTTTACTATGGAAAAGTGCAGTTTTTGAAACCAGTTGATCTTACTTCTGTTAACTTGGACAATATTTGTGGCGGTATTGTTGTGTTTGGGTCAAAGAACGTTGTTCTTTACCCTGATGACGACCACCCTAAAGAGGGTGAAGGGTTAAACTTACCAGCCGAGGTTACATTAGAGGGCTGTTACCCTACAAACAAGAAAACCAAGTTGGCAATTCTTGACCCCAAGGATGAAGTAGTCAAACAACACATTCAAAAGTTGAAGAGCTTGCCTGACGTCACCTTCAAGGATTATGATCCACCCACTGGAAACTGGAAATTCACTTTTGAGCATGTCTAGTTTCGAACAAAAAAATAGAAAATTGTCTTATATTCTTGTCATTTTCTTATTTCTCATTATTGTTTGCAGCCACTTTTTTTTTATTTCTTTCGTTCCTGTAGATGGATGCACGCGTGTTTATGGGATCAACTTCTTCTACGCGATGTGAAGATTTCCAAGCTTCTTCGAAGAATGGGTGTCAAAGGTACGTACTTGAAATCATTGGCAATGCAAATCCAGAAATGGAAATAATATTTCCCGATTTGAACAAGACATTCCAGTCATGTACTAATCATGCAGGTCTCAACTCCCTTATCAAGGAGCACGCCCCAAATGCGTTCAAGGAGCACCAAATGAAAAATTTGTTTGGCCGAAAAGTCGCCATTGATGCTTCCATGTGTTTGTATCAGTACCTTATTGCTGTGCGTCAGCTGGATGGACAACAATTGACCAATGAGGATGGAGAGACAACCTCCCATTTGCTGGGGATGTTCTACAGAACAATCCGGATGGTTGAAAATGGTTTGAAGCCTTTATATGTGTTTGATGGCAAACCTCCTGTTTTGAAAGGTGGAGAGCTTGAAAAGCGTTTGCTTAAAAGAGAGGCTGCTAATAAGCAGATGGAGGAGTTGAAGGAAACAGGTACAGTTGAGGAGCTTATGAAATTCGAAAAACGTACCGTTCGTGCTTCTAAAGAACAGAACGCAGAAGCAAAAGAATTGCTCGGTCTCATGGGGATCCCTTATATTGATGCCCCCTCTGAAGCTGAGGCTCAATGTGCTGAGCTTGCTCGTGGTGGAAAGGTTTTTGCTGCAGCCTCTGAGGATATGGACACTTTGTGTTATGAGCCCAAGTTTCTCTTAAGACACTTGACTGTTGCCGAGGCCAGAAAGCTCCCCATTGACCAAATCGAATATTGCGAGGTTCTTAAGGGTCTAGGGATGGACCGTCTGACATTTGTAGATATGTGCATCTTACTAGGGTGTGACTACTGTGAGACCATCAAAGGTGTTGGCCCGGTAACTGCATTTAAGCTCATCAAAGAACATGGGTCTCTTGAGAAGATTGTTGAATGGATAGAGAAGAACCCGGAAAAGTCAAAGTACAAGGTCCCAGAGAATTGGCCCTACAAGGAAGCTAAAGAGCTCTTCATGAATCCAGAAATCAAAAAAGCCGAGGATGTGGACTTCAAATGGCTGGATCCTAACATCGAAGGACTTGTTGAATTCATGGTTAAAAGAAAGGGTTTCAACGAGGAGAGAATACGAAGTGGTGCAGAAAAATTGAAGAAGGGATTAAAGGGCGGTGTCCAGGGCCGTTTGGACGGATTTTTCACTGTTGTTAAGCTGACTCCAGCAAAGAGAAAGGCTGATGAAAAGGAAAAGAAAGGTGGCAAGAAGAAGGGCCGTAAGTAACTGTATTTGTACTATATATTGATTGCCCATAAGTAATATGGAATCTGTGAAAGATCATGTTTTGAATCCCACATCCAGAAATGTACCAAAGATGAGCAATTGATCATTCTCGTCTCTTGGTTAGTCTCTCGACTTTTGCTTTTTCTTTTCTGCTTCGGCCTGTTTCTCGGCTTCGATTTCATCAACATACTTGGATATTTCATCCATGGATAAAAGAGCGATAACGTTGTTGGGCCTAATGACGGAAATCTCGATGTTCTTAGCACCAGTTTGAACAACCTCTAAGAGAGACTTGACTGTTAACTTGATAGTCTGTTCTTCAGACAAATTCTCCTCATAATTCTTTTCTAAAAACTCCTTGACAGTCTTGGCTGATCTGCCAATAGCATGGGCCTTCCAGGCGTTGTACACTCCACTAGGCTCTGTTTGATATAACTTTGGAACATCATCGTTTGAGTCGAATCCGGCGATCATCGTAGCTATTCCAAATGGGCGAACACCTCCAGACTGAGTGTATCTCTGCTGAACACCGGCAACATACTTGGTCAAGTATTCTACCGATACAGCATCCTCCAAATTCAATCTGTGGGACTGTGCTTCGACACGAGCCTTGTCGACCAAAATTCGGGCATCGGCGTTCAATCCAGCAAACGTCAACAATACATGGTTGTCCACTTTGCAAATCTTGGAAGGTGTGATTCTTGGGTCTTGTAGCTTCAACGTGGTCCGCTTTTCACACCCAAGAACAATGCATTTAGTTCCCTTTACACCCACTGCACATGTACCTCTTTTGACTGCTTCTGAAGCATATTCCACTTCTAAATTGGTTAGTACCATTCTTCTTCTTTTTGGACTTTTCCTCTATTGTGTATCCTCGCACACAATTGTCGAAAGAGTCCTTACAACATGTCATAAGGCATGAGGACATAGAATTGAACCCAATTCCTTTGTTTGGGTACATGACTTAACATGAATAATACATACGAAAAACGTGTCCATCGGGTCTGAATGTTAGTTAGTTTTGTGACAATTAAGAATATTTGAACCCCCTGTGAAGGCCTTAGGGTCAAAAGCTCTGAGGACGGGCACCAAAGTCACAAAAGGTGCCCTAGATACAAAAGACGCCTAACCCAGAATTCGGGATCCGATATCAATAGCCAATAGTTTAGGGTTCAAAAGGAGATGCTTACATACGAAAAAATGGATAAGGCACTGTCGTAACCACTCATTGTGTATCGTTGATAGTGACTTGATGTAGTTTGAATTTGCCATTGAGCCTGGGGTCTAGGGCGTGCAGAAAAGGATTCATGGGGCAGGAATTTGCCAGTGAAATGAGGATTAGGCGATATCTCTCGAATTTATATGTTTGAGGGATTTTTTTTGTTTGTTTAATTTATTTTGTTTACTTTTGTTTGTTAACATTTGTTTTCTTCTTGAAATTATTGGTTCTGCGCCTTCCTTTGGTTGCTCTTGTTTGATCAAAACCTGATGTGCAAAGAATGATACAATGAAGACATTCATGAAAATTTGTGACATTTTTGAAAAATGTTTTCAAAATTTTTTTAGGGAATGTTCTTTGATGATCTTATTAAAGTGTTTCACTTTTCTTTCCTAGTCTTATAGTACTCTACTACCTAATCTTATAATACTCTACTGAGTCTCTTCGTATCTATCTGATCAGTCAAATCGTTCTAAATCTTTCAGGTAACACCTATCTTAATATATTACTTTATAGTTAAATTTCTAAAAATCCAATCAGTAAAGGCCTTCGGCATTGTTTACAATACAGCCCTCACCGTCGTTTCTGGCAACCAACTCACCGATGATAACAGCATCTTCGCCAGCAGCCTTGAGCTCGGCGAGAGCAGCGTCAACATTGGCCTTCTCTACTATAACAACCATACCAATACCAACGTTGAAGGTCTTCAACCAGTCAGCAACTGGAACTTGACCCTTTTTACCAAACCACTTAAAGATCTCTGGAACCTCCCATTTGCTGAGATCGACTTGAGCCTGCAAGTGCTTAGGCAAAGCACGAGGAATGTTCTCAACCAAACCACCACCGGTGATGTGTGCCATTCCAAGCAACAAACCCTTCTTCACAGCAGGGAGTAATTGCTTAACGTAGATCTTGGTTGGAACCAAAAGCTCCTCACCAATGCTCTTGCCGCTAGTAGTCCAAGGAGCTTTACTTTGGTAGTCAAGACCAGACTTGGTCATAATGTGACGCACCAAAGAGAAACCGTTAGAATGGACACCGTCAGACTTCAAACCAAGAAGAACATTACCCTCTTGCATGCTCTCAATCTTTGGTAGAATACCAGATTTAGAAACAGCTCCGACAGCGGTACCGTTAGTGTCGTAATGTCCCTCATCGTACATACCTGGCATTTCGGAGGTTTCACCTCCAACCAAGGCACAGCCGGCGGTGATGCATCCGTCAGCCACACCGGAAACAAATTTGGCTGCAATGTTGACATCAAGCTTACCTGTAGCAAAATAATCAAGGAAAATCAAAGGCTCAGCACCTTGAACAACCAAGTCGTTAACGTTCATAGCCACCAAGTCAATACCTACGGTGTCATGGATGTCCATAATTTGTGCAATTCTCAACTTAGTACCAACACCGTCAGTGGCAGCAACTAAAAGAGTGTCAGCACCGTCGTAACCAGCAGCTTTCAAGTCAAACAAACCACCGAAACCACCGATCTCAGAGTCAGCACCGGTTCTAGCAGTAGATCTGACCTTGGCTTTGATTTGCTCAACCAACAAGTTTCCATTATCAACGGAGACACCGGCCTCAGCGTAGGTAGCTCCGCCTGTAGTTTTTTCACTGTCGCGGAAAGCTCTGTGTGCAATGTCGGTTCTGTTGTATTTCTTGTCGAATGAGACGTGGTCTACTCCAATGTAAGCCTTGCGCACTGATTCCTTCAAAGTAGAAGCAGTAGCAGTGGATGCTATGACTCTACCACCAGCAGTAACAATATCGCCATTCTTCTCGGCAGTACCAGCATGGAAGATGTAAGTGCCTTCAGGAACAGCAGAGATGGAGATCTTGTCTCCCTTACCATAGGCTTCAGGGTAGCCACCAGCAGCCATAACGACAGTGGTAGAGAAAGTATTTTGCTTTGTTTCAAGAGAGACAGAGTCCAATCTGTGTTCAGCAGCTGCCAACATAACCTGAGCCAAGTCAGTGTCGTCAGTCAACAAAGGCAAGACAGTTTGAGTCTCTGGGTCACCGAATCTAACGTTGTACTCCAAGACCTTTGGTTCCTTGGAAGGGCTCAACATGATACCAGTGAACAAAACACCACACATTGGGAAACCATCCTTTCTCATACCATCAATAGTTGGTTTGATGACAAGGTCGTTGATCTTGGCCAAAACCTCAGGGGTAGCAATTGGAGCAGGAGCGTAAGCACCCATACCACCAGTATTAAGACCGGAGTCGCCATCACCAATACGCTTGTGGTCTTGAGCAGCAGGCAAGTTGAAGAAGGAGTAACCGTCGGTGATGGTCAAAATGGACAACTCGTCTCCTTCCAAGAACTCCTCAATGACAATCTCATCACCAGCAGCACCAAAGTTCTTAGCAACCATGATTTCATCCAAACCAGCCAAGGCCTCCTCGGTTGTTTGAGGAATCAAGACACCCTTACCAGCAGCGATACCGTCCGCCTTCAAGACGATCTTGTAGTCAATGTTCAAGATATGTTCCCTGGCCTCATCGACACTTGTGAAGTTCTTGAATCTGGCAGTTGGAATGTTGTGTCTGTCCATAAAGATCTTGGAAAAAGCCTTCGAACCTTCCATGACGGCAGCCTTAGCACTTGGACCGAACACTGGAATACCGACAGAAGTGAACACCGAGGTGATGCCATCAACAAGAGGCTGCTCAGGACCAGGCACAACCAAACCGATGTTCTTCTCCAAAGCAAACTTTTTCAAGTTGTCAAAATCCTTGGGACTACTGGAAAGCTCAGGAACATTGACCACCTTGGAACCCAAAGTGGAAGTACCACCATTACCAGGAGCAACATAGATTTGGCCCACGCTAGCGGATTTAGCCAATCTCCAGGCGATGGCATGTTCTCTGCCTCCGTTACCAACGACGAGAATGTTTAGCTCCGACATTATTGGATGTTTCTGATGTTTAGTGTTTAACTTTTTCGTTGACTTAGTGTGCTCCCATTAATTTTTCGAGATGAGGTGCGAGGAATGATACAGGCCGCCTGATAAGATGGTAGATGGGGTAATTAGTTGAAGTCGATGAGTCAATTTGGGTTATAGGAGGAAATTCCTTGGTTCTTTTAGGGTTTTTTGGTTAAAGTTTTTTGCTTTAGAATTTATTATTTATTTCTTTTGTACTGCTTAGTGTAATTATGGTGACTAAGATAAGTATGGTAACTAAGATAAGTATTAATCAGAGTCACACAAGTGATGAGAGGGAACAGGACTCAGAGAGACATGAAAAGCCCAAGAAAGTCCAAGAGCGATCAACAAAGACAAGGAAAATAAGATCATAAAAGAAGTTTTCAATTTTTTTTTCCTTTTGAATGTTATGGAAAGATTATATTGCAAAGAAATATACGGTATATATTCGTTTGTATCGAATACTTCCCTGCCTCTTCCCTTAATTTTATCATCACATTTAATGCCAATCTTCTATTGACTCACATACATGTCGAGTGCCGCAAAGAAAAAGTCCAACCCGTTTTGGATTATTCAAAAGTATGTACAAGGCACTTTATATAGCAACATCTCCGGTTCCAACAATTCCCTCGAATTTGTAATTCTCCTCGCTAGGCAACTTGATCTCAGTACCTTCGGCACTGATAGGCGTATACAAGTAATAAGAGATCAATGCATTGACAACAGCTCTGGTCTTGGCCTCATTCAAAGAAGAACCAACGCCCTCTCCCAACTTCTCTGGCCCAACAAATGCTCCAGCAACGAAGATGGCATGTGCAGACAAACGTCCTGTCTCGGCTATAAGTCTGATCTCAAGAGGGTCTTGAAGACCTAACTTCTCACAAACACGGGACAATTCTCTAGTTGGCTTGTTGAATTGAAACATGTCTTGTAATGGAACCTTTCTCGATAAAATATGCTGAATAATGAACTGCTTGGCAGCCTCTTCGCCGCTGTGGGTATAGATTCCACCAACAATAGCTCTAACCACAGAAGCATAAGCCTCAATTTCTCTGTGAGTGAACAGATTCAGCTCTTGGTCAAGTGTTGCTAATTCTTCAGGAGACAATTCATGGATACCAGTTTCCTCGGCTTTGAGCTCCTTGGCTCTCTCCGAGAGGTATCTTAATCTGCCGTACTGCAAGAAATCTGGTTCCTGGGCCAAATGCTTGTCCAATTTGGATGAACGGTCGACCTCAATACCCCAAGACTTTCCGATTTGTGCCAATACTTCTACACCCATATATGAGTCTACGGCAGCGTTATGCACGGACATGGGAAGACGGGGGTACTTCAATAGTAAATGCTCGGAAACATAATATGAAAGAAATGTCTTGCCCAAGGTGCTAAGACCAAAGTTATTGGCCAAACCGCCAAACTTGTCCATATTGAGTGCTTGAGACAATGTGGAAAATGTGAACTCTTTTGGCAATCTCAAACGGGAATGCAAAGCGGCCAACAATGGAGATTGTTGAGCAGTAGATTCAGGCAATCTATGCGTGAATGCACTGTTTTTGTACGAGCCGTAGTCAGTGATAGAGTCGTACTTTGGGCCAACAGATTTGTCAAGCTGGGCGGTATTGTAACATGCTATACGAACACTAGTGCCGACTGAGAGCCTGCTCCTAGGAACACGTAACCCTCTTAACGATAGCCGCAACATTTTGAGTTGTTCTTGGTGGGGATCGTTGGTGAAACTGTGATTGTCTGGAGAGTTGATGCAGCTTCTTTTGAAAAACTTTCGTGGAGGTTTGAGCACAGCACTACCAGAGGGAAGTTCTACAAGGGTAACAAATATGGAGGTAGGTTAAATTTTTTAGAATAAAATTTTTGAGAAATGTTTTTAGGTTGGTTATTGAATTGGTTTTCTTGAATTGTGCTATCAATTTGGGTGTTGCATTGATGGAGGGAAGGAGATAAGTGTTGAAGAGAAAAGACTGAAGTAAAGGAGAGATGTATTGATGGATAGACTGATCTATGGAGCTTTTTGAGAACATAATTTCGAAATATTATATTTCGGACTTATTGTATTGAAATCTCTGTTTTTGCGTAATTGTTTTGATATTATGAATAGTAACTGTTCTTTGTAAAACTGCAAATTATAATACTCATAAGAATGCAGACTCATAATGTAGTATATTGATATTTGAATGGTTCAATTACTTAATATTTCAACTCTTCAGTTTATTACTAAAACAGTCCTTTTTCAAACTGTCACACTGGCCGACTGTCAAACCTTCAGACCTTGCTTCAGTTGACCTTAGTAACAACCGTAATATAGCTTCTGTATACAAAACAAAGAATAAATCAAGATCATTCATGATTTATGATTTGATTTAATCGCCACACAAATCAAAATGATGCCTTGTCTACTGTTCTTATTGAGTAACAACGTTCTCAAGCAATATTGTGCTTCTGAAGTGGCACTATGTTACTCTATTAGTTAATTACTCTATTAGTCAATTACTCTATTAGTTAATTACTCTATTAGTTAATTACTCTATTGAATAATCTCTCTATTGAATAATCTCTTTATTGAATAATCACTCTATTGAATAATCACTCTATTTTCTATAATCAAACTTAGCTATGTGTCACCAGTATCTTTTCCAAGAGAGGGAGCGCCCTTATATATATCTTGAAACAGTATGCCAAGAAAACTTAAAAAGCTCTTGTTTCAAATTAGTCGATTGGATTTGCCATCTTGTAGTCTACCTACCCGTTCTTCTTTGACAGTTCTTCTTAAGTTCTTCTTAAGTAGAACTATTCTGAGATGATACTATTGTTAGGAAAGAGTTTTGCCCTTTGAAAATCTTTTCGCTTCCAAATACGGTGTTCTCAATTTGTTATTGACAGAATCACTTTCATAGATTTCCATTTTTTGTCACAATCTACTCCCGGTTTCCAATAACCAAGCCCATCCTACAGAAAATCAAATCAATCAGTTTCAAAAACTCTTTTACATAACGACTTTGAAAAATAAAGTCTTCTCCATTTCTTACAGTTTCCATAAATTATCAAGAAATTTCACTACGGAATCCCATAATTCCAACCTATTTTCCACCATTTCCTATCACTTTCCACTTATTTCCACTAATGATCACCTCTGACTCTTCACTCCCAAATCAGTCACCACCCTCCAAAACCACCACCAGTAAAAACTACTTAAACTAAAATCAAATATGGAAAAACAATCAATTCTAACACCTTACATCAAATCTCTTTTCCTACAGCGTCCAAACCTTACTCCCAACGATTTGTCCATTGTCCTTCGAGCCATCTTCAGAGATATCCCTCTGGACGTCCAAACGGGAGCTTTTCTTACCGCTTTAAGACTTAGAGGCTTGGATCACCAACCTGAATTCATTGCCACGGCGGTCCAAACCATTTTGGAGTTTTCCGATGTCATATCGCCATCTGTCGTGGATTCTAATGGCTACGTCGACATAGTAGGAACTGGAGGTGATGGCCAAGATACTTTCAACGTATCTACTACTGCTGCTATTGTTGCCGCTGGAATGGGGCTTAAAGTATGTAAACATGGGGGAAAGGCATCGACGTCCAAATCTGGCTCGGGCGATTTGCTCAAATGCCTTGGTCTTGATCTATCCGTGGTCAACAAAGACACTACCCCCGAAATCGTCAAAGATTCGAATTTCTGCTATCTTTTTGCACCTGCTTTCCATCCAGGTATGGCCAAGGTTGCATCTGTCAGAGCACAGCTTGGTGTTCCAACCATATTCAATATTCTTGGACCCTTGTTAAACCCTATTCCCATTAGAGCCCGTATTTTGGGTGTTTACTCTGAAGAATTGGGTGAATCTTATGCCCAGGCTGCTTCTGAATTAGCCAAGACTTCCACAGTTCCTGTGAAAACAATGGTTGTATTTGGTGAAGTCGGCTTGGATGAGATCTCCCCCATTGGTTCTACCAAATGTTGGAATATCGACTCGGATGGTTCCATTACCAAATTTTCTCTTAGTCCTAGCGACTTCAACTTACCACAACATAGCCTAGATGATGTCAGAAGTGGAACACCGCAAGAAAATGCTGATGTGTTGCTTCACATTTTGCGTCAAGATCTTCCTTTATACTCGGTGAAAAATGCTGAAGTACACCCATTGATCGACTACATTCTCATGAACACGGCGGCAGTAGCCGTTGTAGCAGGTCTCTGTGATTCTTGGACGGAAGGTGTTGAGCTTGCTCGTGAGTCTATTGCTTCAGGTAATGCCTTGATTGCCCTTGAGACGTTAAAGAAGTCTATTGACAAGTTTCTCCCATAATTGTTTGCCATGATGAATTATTTATACGAGATATTAAACTTCCTCAATCTGCTTTTTTCGAGGGGACAGACCACTTGATAGTATTCTACTCGATAGTATTCTGCTTGATAGAATTCTACTCTTTTATGGGACCATTGGAAAACTTTCAGCAAAATTTCCAACATAGTACAATGTTGAACACTAAAATCTGTTCAACCATTAATTATTCTGAAAATTGAACTATGTCCTACTGTTTTATGGTCAATTGTGGTACAGTATTGCCTTAATCCAACAAAGCCATAGCGAAGAAACAAAAAACAAAGAACAAGGAAATTCAAAGTTCAAAATTCAAAATTCAAAACCACATCTATCACATTAAATTGAACACTTTTCAAATTTTAGAAAAGTTAAAACTACTATGTTATATTTCTTCCCTTCTAAAGTTGTGCATCCCACGCCCCCACATCCACCAACCATATCTTCAGCTTTTATCACATCTCCACATACATCCAAGCACAAATGGCCCATTCTCCCAAAATCAACATTTATGCCATGAGCGCCATGGGCTCAGTGGTGCTCATCTATGTTTGGCTCAAGTCTCCAATCAAATACAGGTGGGCTGCTGAGAACAGAATCAGTCCTAAGGCTGACTTGGCTTGGAGAGAGGGCGCCCAACAGTGGTTGGACAAGAACTCGAGCTGATTGAACAAACCTTCATGAACTATACAAGATATACCAAATAGATGCATTTTCAAGGCCATTATTGTAGTTGTTATTTGGGCTTGTTTCGGTTGTTTACTGAAAACACTCTTCCAAGAGGTGTTGTGTCAATATTATGGTGGTGATATGGGTTTTGGAACGAGAAAATATCTCTGTTTCATTGTACTATGTTTTCTGCTATATATGATGAATTGCCTTTGTTTTGGGTATAGCTTTTGGTCACAAGACAGTGCTGAGTAAGTGATTTCATTAAAGAAACCAAAGACGAAAACAGAAACCAAGAAACAAATATAACCAATTAAAGTTATTGTTAATTACAGGAAAGGCGGTAAAGACAGTAAAGACAGTAAAGACAGTAAAGACAGTAAAGACAGTAAAGACAGTAAAGACAGTAAAGACAGTAAAGACAGTAAAGACAGTAAAGACATTAAAGACATTAAAGACATTAAAGACAGTAAAGATATTAAAGATATTAAAGATGTTTGAAAAGTTGGTGAAATTAGTAGAAATCAGTATCTCTTGGCTGAGATATTGTCTATTATTATCCCAATAATGAAAGTTAAGTTACTATGATATCTTAACCCGTTTTTAAATCACTCATTGGTATTGCCTCTGTGTGGTTTTGCAACTTCAAAAGATCGTTTTCCCATTTAAGGAAGCACCAAAGCCATCTTCTGATTAGCTCAAGCGTCTCGAGCATAACATATCCAAGCAGTAGGAAGTTATACCCGAAAAGGAAATTGCCAACTCGATGTCTGAGTCCAAGCTCAATCTCTGTTTGCACAATGACAAACATCTTAAACACCCAGATAAACCGTACCACGAAATCAATTACTATGACACAGTAATAGATCAATTTATGGCGAAAAACAAGTCTTCCGCTTCTCAAAGGAACATATTTGCCCCGAGTTCCAAATAATGGTTCAAGAAGTCCAAGACCCCAATCCATACGAATGTCCCAAATAAACAGATACAGCGAGCTTATAGCCGAAACAACATACCACCAGTTATTAAGTGTTTGAAGATCCACCGTAGAGGTATTGGGACTGTCTTGGAGCTTCAGCATGGTAAACTTGATTAACATGTTAACGGAAATTGGCCCCAACAGAGCCGAATACTTGGCGAAATTGAGCAAGTGCAGTTTTTGGCCCGTCATTTGAAATTCACGGAAGCATTGTTTCATTCTGATTAATTGAGGAAACGATAAAACAAACGCTTCAACATACGTATTGTACAGGGAGTCTTTTGAAACGAGGGTGAGCCATATGAATACCATGAAATCGTTGAGAACTTTGGCATAAGAAGTCAACGTGTCGGCAAAAAAAATATCATTTGTCCGCATGGTCGCAGAGTTAATCTCTCCTACTAAGATTCTCTTGATGGAGCTATGGACTCTTTGCTGGCCCATTGTTGTACCTGAGTGAAACACAACGTAGAAGGAGTAAAAGACAACAAAGAAGTATAGCACATGAACCAAAGGGTTATATAGAACGGAATCTTCACTCATAATAAACTTGCATGCCCAGTAACAGACGAGGGCACCCACTACAGAGGAGAAGAGCTTGCCCGATGTCTGTCTGATACCTCGTAGGAGAGTGATATTTTCTTTCGTATCAGCAGGAGCAATCGTTGCCATCAGTCCAGTAACAACACGACTAGAGCGTTCATCAAGAGCATAGTTATGGTTGGAATAGGAGAGATTGATCAATGCCAAACAGTTGACATTGAAGACATGATAACAGATCCAGACAATGGCATACCATAAATGAACACCAAATTGAAACAAAAGAGAAACACGAAATGGAAGAGGGACTATCTCATTGAGGGATGTATCCGCTAGTTTACCCATTGTAGTTGGAGACTTTGTAGTTGGTAGAGATCAAGTAGATGGATAGAGGGTTGAGGACAGAGGACTGAGTGGGTGGAAGTGTGAAGGGTTAGGTAGCATAAAGTAGACATGAAGCAGGTGAATAGAAAGAAATGGGACAAAATCCGGTAGAATAATCACGATTTTTCAATCATTGTTTGCTTTTGATCTGTTTTGATAGTTTAAATTTGTTTAGGGTTTTGATCTGTTTGGAGGGTCTCTTCCAAGGATCTATTATGGTCATGAAGAAGTTGAGGAAAGCATTGAGAGCAATGGAAGTAATGAAGCCTTTGATGAAGCTATTGAAAGCATCGAAAGACTTTCGAAGAAACTCTTGAAGTTAGAGAACTTCCTAAGATAGGACAGAAGAGGTTGAAACTGAGTGTATCAGATTTGTTGCCAACAACATCACTAAACTATGAAGATAGCTCTCACGGAAGAATACTTCAAGAGACTTTGTGGTGTAGAATCGGTTGGTTATGAATGTTACATGATATTGGTCTTGACTGCTCGTTGCGATCACCTTAACTTAAAGGTATAAACCATAGAAACAGGAAATTCCAAAACCAAAAACAGACATTGACGGATTACAAGTTGGGTGATTACGGGTGTTAAAAGGAAAACAATACTGGAAACAAGGTTAAGAAAAAAGTTCAAAAAAGTAGCGGCTTCAGACACGAAAATCGTGTGAATTCTTTAATCATTGGTGTTCATGATTAGCATGGAAAACATCACTAGCCAGAGATTTAACAAATTAATGTTCTGTTATGTTAGTTTGTGATTTGATAAGAATAAGAAAAATATCAATTACGTTCAGAATTTTCAGTGTTTGGCTTGTCGAATCGGTCATCGTCCTGAAAAGGATCCTCCGTCTGGGGCGACGTTGGTCATCTTGGTAATTTTCGTAGCACATACAATTGGAGCAATCACCAAAACTGCCGTCTGGCGGTCGTGGCGGTTAGTCTCTGGAGAAGTTTTGGAAAAGGGTGCGATGCGAGCTATATATACGTGTGCCAGGTCCTGTTACCCGGCCAAAATAGGGGGAAGGACCCTAAGAAATTAAGGAAAGAAGAGAATAAGATAATTATTTTTTTAAAGCACAAGACAAAAAACAGTACGATTAATTTTACACTTTGAAAATCTCAAAAATATTTTCTATTTCTCGTTTGATAGTGTGTTGAAAAGTCTATTAGAACTGAAAGGTCAATGAGGCAGAGACGAATCCTAACGAGTCCAGTGAAGCCATTTAATGGGAAAATTTTTGATGGAGAAGTTTTTAGGAAACAACTTAAAAGGGGTAATTGAATCAATCGAGGAACTTCATCCAGCATATTAAACGTTCTTGAACCTTCTTTGTTCTTGATAACCAATGGTAGTGCCAGTGGTCCGATGATAAACCCTATAAGCCATAAGCCGAAAGATGCGAGTTTATTCACGGTTCCTGCTCTTCATCTTGCTCATCTTGGCCTTTCTGTTGTTCTCTCTTCTTTCACCCTTGGTCAAGTATCTGAACTTCTTTTTCTTCTGCTTTGGTTTGGGCTTCGTTACACCACAAATCACAGCGTATTTCTTTGCTCTGTCGATAGATTTTTCTAGAACCTCTTCAGATTTCAGCAAGTTTACATGGTTTTGCTTGGCAATATCTATCAATGAAATACCGGCCTTTACCATGTATGGGTTTTCCACGGAATCGACTGTTACTGTGGTTTCTTCATCAACAACAGCATCCCCAAGAGAACGGATATCGTCAATTTTATAAAATTGCTTGGTATGGAGAATTCCTTTCAAAGGTACTTCTTTATCTTCGTCTTCTTCTTCGTCATCGTCTTCATCTTGGGCTTCTTTATCTTCATCATCGTCTTGGGCTTCTTGGGTTACAACAGTCACCTTTTCATCAGACTCAAAACCGTTCCATCCAATTTGAGAACCTTCGTTATTTTCTGCTTCCTCAACATTATCTCCATCCTCTTCATCCTCGTCACCCTTATCAATTCCACCTAGACGCAATGACTTGACAGTATCTAGCTCTTTCACTTTATCTTCAAACTCCTTTTGTCTTTCTTCACGGATTCTCTTACGCTCATCTATTTTAGCTTGACGCTCTTGTTGTTCATAAAAAGCCTTTGCTTTCTTTTGTCTCTCAACCTTTCTCTTGTGGAATCCAGTCAAATACTCATGACGAGAGTCTTTGTTGAACACAACCTCCTCAACACCATATTTCTTGGCTTGTTTTTGACGATATTTACTTCCCCCAGTAAGGATTTCACGATTTGTCCGTGCCATATTCTGAGCGTATGATTTGTGCTTCCTAATTAGAATTTGGGTGAAGTATGTGGGGTTTCGCGATGGGCATCGCCAAGTACCCTACACCACTACTACACAATTATCTTCATCCTGGAGCAGGAGGTAGCACCAAACGAAGCACGAAACGAAAGGAAAACGTGGCCAGAACATTGCCGTGTTCCATATTAAATTTTCCCAAAGACAATATGGAGAATTTCGATACTGTGAAACATCTTGTGAGCAACCTCGATGGCTCAATACTGAACCTTCAAGAGGCATTACAACCTTTCTTCGACATTAAGATGGATGAAGCACTTTCAAAATGTTCAACATCCGAGGAAAAAATCAAGCTTTACCACGAATACCTATATGTTACCAATTCTGTTCTTTTTGCGTTTTTGAAGGTGTCTGGAGTCAAGACAGACGACCACCCAATAATGAAGGAGATTGCGCGTACGAAGCAATCGATGAATAAACTCAAGGAGTTGAAAAAGAGTATAGAACTGAAGAATATTGAAGAGGAAGAGAAAAAAAAGAAAACTGCAGAGTTTCTTCAACGTTCTTTGGGAACAACTGGTGGCCTGGCTGCTCCAGAAAGCTTGAAGTCTCCTGCCATTAGCTCTGCCAATTTCAAGGGTAAACACACCAGGTTTTCTGAAGAAAAATGATGATGACATGTTGTATTGGAGACCTCAGGAAGGTCTCTGCCACAAGATAATCATATTAGTTATAGAGATGAAGAATACAATGTACTAAAAAATGCATAGAATTTAAAGAATACAATTGAAAAACGTATAGATTTAGAAAATGCATAGTTATAAAATGCATAGAAAAAAAAGACATCGAGTCAAAGAAAAAATGCGTATAGATTGCAGAACATTACATAAACTCCTCAAAGACAGGTTCATCCTTTAATGTACGATGGATCATGCCATGGACTTCCATCAATAGGTTGGGAAACTTCTTGTTGAAGTACTGATAAAACCCATGTGGTAAAGGACTCATTTGAATCTGTAGATCAGGAGGCATATCGTTGTAATGATGATACTTGTTCCGGAATGATCTCATCAAATCCATGAGCTTGTTGGTTGAATACTTTCTATACTTGCCCAAATTATTGATGAAATCATCATCAAATTTAGCAAGCCAGTCCCCTCCGTGGATAACTGGACCAATCTCCTCGAGCTTTAAAAGTAATGCACTTGGTGGGTCACGGCGTTCTATTTCAAAACGATCACTGACCTTCAAAAGAAACTCCAATTTCTTCTTGGTGGTCCAGAAATATGGGTGTCTCAATATCGTGGTTGTATCTGGGCGAGCATTCGGGTTAAAGCTAATCATTGACTGTATAAGATCAATCGCTTCAACGTCATCATATGGACAAAATTTGGAAATAGGTGTGAGGTCAAATTTGCCGTTTATAATGTTTCCCTCTCGTAAGTACCGATCCCCAAAAGGATGGCCACCCCTGGATAGAATGTAGTAGAAAACACATCCTAAAGAGAAAATGTCAATTGCTTTGGTAAGTCTCTTTCCTTGACCACTATTTGAATCGGGTACATCACCACCCATTGAAGACTGCTTAAAGTGGATGGAAGAAAAAGTCTGCGGTGAAATTTCATGAAGGTCATGCAGCAAAAGTAACTCAGGAGCACGCCAACCCATAGTACCTGATGCAGCGTGGTTTGTAGTTGCTCTAAAGGACGATTGATCCCCATCGAGCTTTTTACACAAGCCGAAATCAGAAATGAGTAACCTCACAGCCGAACCGCTGTTTTGCTTTTGACGGTTTGATAATTCACCAATCAAGATATTTTGCGGCTTGAGGTCACGATGGACGATTTTTAACGAGTGCAAATAATGAAGTCCGTTGACTAGTTGCAATAATGCATCATTATAGCTTTTGTCACACAAACGCATTGACTCGGGATATGCATCATATTTTTCAACAATGTCTTCCAAGGAACAGACACACAACTCAAGAGCAATATACAAAAAGTTCTCTGTGCCACTTGATTGGGAGCAAAAATAACGGATGACGTTAGGGTGATCATCACTTTCTTGAAGAAGTCTGACCTCATGCTCTGCCAAATGATAGAAATTCTCTAGCATTCGCTTGACTGCCACAGGTCTATTTTCAAATGTTCCTTCAAAAACAACAGTTCCATGCGAACCGTATCCCAATATTTTGTCAGAAATCACCAAATTATTATCTATCTGAAGTTTTTTCTTCTGTGGTGTCATCTGTGTAGGCGTTTTCACTAAAGACAGTGTAATGATCAATTCATCACTAGTGTCTTGATCTTCATCATTGACTCCGTCAGTGTCATCTTTTGAAGCGCCTTTTTTACTCTTACTGCTACGTTTTCCTCCACGACTACCTCTCTTTCTCTTCTTTTTTGTTGTTGTAGTTGTTGAATCCATATCATCTTCTGAATGTCCAAGAGTGTCCGAATTTTCGGCAGCCTCGGGAGGAATAATAGTAACTTTTTTTGGAAGCTTGACTTCTTCCTCTACCAATGTAGCCAGACCTGTACTATCCAGTTCTGAAAAGCTTAGCAGCTTTGGGACGGATGGTAATGGTTTTTCCGACTTTTCAGAGGACGGATTTTGAGTTTCCTCGCTAATAATCATCTCTGTTTCCTCGCGAGCCTTGTTACTAGTCTTCTCCTGTTTATGTTGTCTCGAATTGTGTGTTTTGACCCAATGACTGATCTTTCTAAACCCCAAAAGGGCGCCCAAAAGAATAGACATCACCAATAAATCCTCTGCTACCCTTCTGAAGAGAGAAACTGGTTCGTGTCTGTACACATCTTCAAAGACGTTATGGCTATCATAGTATCTAATAGGCAAGTTTGTTTGTATACTTGCTTCATTAGACTTTAAGTCTTTGGGTTGTTGGGTCTCAACTGTTGCCAAGACCTGCTCTTCTGCTTCAGGAAAGAAAATGCCATGTATCAAGCTGGGTACTTGTGATTCATCAAAACCAAGCGTGGAATCACTTTGGTACTCCTTCCCGCTTCCTATTCGTTTAACTGATTGAAATCTTGGAACGGGTTGGTACAGATTGTGTGAGTCAAGATCGAAAATCTCATGTACTCCGTTTAAATAGGGTTCGGAGTCAGATGACAGGACATTCAAATTTTCAAAATGATCAAGATCGACCTGGTCAAAGTACCCATGCCTTTGTTGCTGAAGTGCTAATTGGTATGTAGACAATGGAGCCAGCTTTACAAGTGCTGGATAGTTTTCATAACTCATGGCAAACCATTCACCTCCGCTGACAGTTTTGTTGATGAAACACAAGTTTTGACTCTTCTCGAGTTCTGTTGCCTGCAACTTATTGAGAAGACTCGATGGGTGGGGAAGTAGAACAAATTCGTCGTTGTCTCTGCTAAAAATATCGAACACATCGACAGCTAGAGAAGGTAGACGAGCTATCCACGCGGGAGTGCCTAGAAGTTTGTTGATGGATAGCAAAGACTTATCGAAAAATGGCGTAAAGTACAAATTATCGCGCGAGTGGGTGTTTTGCAAGATAAGATCAGTATCAATGTTGTTGGGGCCCCACTGCAGAAAGGTGAGATTCCATACTACGTTGGAATCTAGTTTTGAATGAATAGAAAGTTCATATGTGGATTTTCCGATCATAATAGTGCCATCTACCGAGCTGGAGCTGGAACCAGAACCAGAACCGGCATACCTAGGAGAACGGTAGATATTAGGAACTGGGCAATTTTCCTCGTCAATCAGACCAAATTTGTTCTTGATTTGGCCTGTGCGAGTATCTAGTGAATATAAGGAGGTTTTGCGAGAGCCCGTGTAGATCTTGTTGTCACCACTCAAGGAAAAAGGAGACTCCATGACTAAGTTCTTGATAGACGTTGGGAGTCTATTTAGACCGAACTCAGGAGAAAAATAGTACAAGATTCCATCGTGAGAAGGTTCTACGATCCAAATTACATTTGAGTTTTCGGCCAATTCGTCACCTTCGCTTTCTCGGTGCACCTTAACTAAAGGCTCGTCAATGGGAAGGGTCCATAGTGATGTGCCGGTGCCTCTATCTAGGCCATGTAGATTGCCATCTATGTCGCTCACAACAACAATGTTTTCAAGGCGCCACTCACTTAGTGACCGTGCTTCAAGAGGTGTTATATTTCGTCCAGAGTAGTCTTCTCGTAGTGTCGAGAGATCTTTGTGGTCAACCTGGGCATTGTCTACATGGACACCAGAGACTGTGCATGTGAAAAGTAAAAAAGCACTTAGACAGGACACAACCTTTCGTAGTTTTAATACTACCATGTTTGTATATCTAGTATATGGTTTAGTATCTTGTGTAAATATCTGAGACCTGGAATGGTGTAACAGTCTGGTATTGCTGGAAAACTGTAAAGGAGCTGTAGGTGGCTGTAAGTGGCAGGATTCTTGGAACGAAGAAAATTTGGATAATTTTTTTGTTTATATATGGTTCCAGGTGAAGGGTATGATGACTTCTGTGAGAATTAATGGTGTTCTTTAATGGGTTAGTATGAGTTCAAAGTGGCTTTATGGGGTGAGAATATTAAGATCTTCAATTTGGTGTGGGGCTTTTGTGCAGGAGGATCGGATCGGCAATAGAACAAAAGAAGGTTCTGAATGATTTTTACTGGGTATTAAAGGCAGTTATAGACAGGGATTATGGTTTTTGCCTTTTTTGACTGTTTATTTTCTTTGTTTTAGCTTGGTTCTTTCTTATCTTAGTGGTTGTGTCTAAGCATGGATGGACCAAGAATCAGTCAATTTGAGTCAATTTGTGGCACTTTGAAATTGTACCAGTTAGTTCAAAAGATTTTGTTTTTGAAAGTTATTTTGCTTGTTTTGAAGTCGTTTTCTTTAATCTTATCCTTAGGATATTGAATATTCAATTATCTACCTAAATTCACTTGATTCAATCATCCACTTCCGTATTTCAATTGATTAAGTCTCATTCAGTGTTCGATTTTAATCATGGTTCAATTGCATTCATTGTCAATTTCTTAATTTTCTAGAGTAGTCCGCTGAAAACCAAACTGACCTTAAACCCAATCTCTGAAGTTAATGCTCCATGAATTCCGTTCGTGGTTCTAACTTATGTTGAAATAAATCTCATCAAGCCTCTTTCTCGTCAAGTCAACAATCTCCTCAAATTCAGGCGAGACATGCTCAGATGTTTGTGCTCTTGGACTACGACGTAACAATGTTGCATCACTGTCAGTTCTTGAAATGATCCAATCCCACATCTTGCTCTCCATCGCCTTTCTCGTACCATCATTGCTCAAATATGTTTCTGGTGTAGGAATGAGATTAAATGGCCTGCCATCAATCTCGACTATATTCGAACCACCTTGCCTGCCAATTGATATGTTCGATTTTCCACCTGCCATCCATATGAGCGTGTAAGAGTAGAAAAAGGAAATCGTAATCATTACAACTGCTCCAAGAGCAACATCGTCTAACATCGGCACCTTAAATCCAACATGCAGCCCAATGCTCTCCAAGATTTTCGAAATTAGCTCAATAAATGTAAGAGGCTTTTGTGTCTCCTGTGGTGATACCTGTGTCTTGTCTTCGCTTGGAGTGCTGGTTATAGTTGTTCCACGGCGTTTCCTCTTTGAACCAGAGCCCGACAGATCTCCCGAGGCCACAATCTCCATTATGGTGTCGGAAAGCAGCTGCATCGATTGCTTTTGTCCATCAATACTTCCCTTTTCTATCGCACCCTTGATCCAAGACTTCGCGCTCCACTCGATGCTTGTGTAAACCGTCATCTGTGTGGTATTGCTCTCAGCCCAATTGAAATACAGCAGTGTTTTGATCTTGAATGAATTACCCAGAGGTACATCAGGTGTTTGAGTGACTTGAAGCACTTCACAATAAGAAGATAAATCAAATTGTTCCAAACTTTCCGAAATTAAACATTTCGTTTGCTTGGGCCCTATTGGTCCCGAAAGTGGCTTGGTGTACAGATAACTTCTTTCTGCTTGTTCTTTTGACAACCCAGTGATTTTATCCTTTGTTATGTTAAAATTCTTCTGAGCTTCAAGAATTTTGACGTAGGAGGAATTGTCAGGGCCGTAGAGCATATTGAATATTACTCCTAGAGGAGCATTGAATTTCTTCTCAATGATTAGTACATCATTACTACCCTTAGAATGGTCAAACGATGTTGGCGCATGTTTTGCGGGTCCTGGATTAAAAAATCCTTTAAAAGTTCCCTCCGATTTTTTACTTGCTTTTGGTGACTCTTCACTTTCATTCGTAGATTCATTTGCATCCACATCAACCTCGTAATCCAGATTATGTGTGCTCTTGACACTTCCTTGATCTGCATTTGTTGGCTTTAATTTCCGCTTTGAAATACTTTTGGTGATAATATTTTCATCCTCATCCATACTGTAGTCTTCGGACAGTGATGTCAGTTGTAAGTCATCTTCATCGTCCGTTGGGGCACTGTCTTCTTCAGACCACTCAGAATTCAGAAGTCCTGCCTTTTTAGAAGCCATTGATCTACCAGTAGACTTTCTTTGAAGCGACGGAGGCTTACTTGGTTTGTTATCTGTTAGACAATTCTGCCAGATCTTGGTCAAAAGATCAAATGCTGCATCTCTGGCATGGAATGTTGCAAACAAGTGTTTCTGATGAAGGGTGGTGATTGCAATTCCATTAGGGAGCCAAAGCACGGTGGTTTTTTTCTCGATTTGAATCACCTCTTGAAGAGGTATAATCAAGTTGGTAACCCAACCTAAGATATTAGAATTGAAGCAAAGAAAATTCTTTGAGATGTAAATTTTACCTTGAACCAAAATATCTTTTGAAAGGGCGCACGAGTATGATGCCAATAGTTTTTCCAGGGCTGGAACGTTTTTGAAAGTGTGATGAAACTCTCGGTTCCTCTTTTTCGTTGGTGCGCTGATTTCTAGGTCACTTTCCATGAAAGACTGGAGCTCAGACAGCAATGATTGCTTATCGCCATCGCTATTTTCGGAAAGAACCTTTGATTCTTCTACTGATGATGTAAGCAGTCTTCGTAAGGATTTTTTTGTGCTAGCGGAAAATGTCAGCTTGCGGTTCAAAAGATTTTCTCTAGCGACTTTGTTGGTGTCTGGAGCTGCATTTGCTCCATCTGGGACAATTTTCTGGTCCGATTGGGCAATTCTCTGGTCAGTTGTCCATGACTTGTCGAAACTTTGTAACGTTAGGTTCCCATTACCTAATGTGGAAAGAGGAGTATTACTTACCAGTTCAAAATGTACATTCGATGCCATCAGTCCGTCTTGCTTTGGAGTATCTTCGACATCAGTCATATACGAACCATTTGATACCCTCGCCTCAAGGTCGCCAGCATTGGGGGTTATTGTCAAAATTGAAGGCAGATTGAATTGTTCAAAACGAGACGTGGGAGGAACAATCAGTAATCCAGGTTTCTTGGAAGATTTGAGGCTCGATGAAAGTGTTTCTGACGAAACGTTTTGTTTTCCTCCCAAAGTAGTCTGTGCAGCAGATAAGAAAGTCGACAAGAGACCCTTGGAATCCGATTTTTGCACTGGGGACAGATTCTGTGCTTCGGAACGCAAATTCCTGGAAGTCATCAGCCCCGGCCTGCTTGCCCGGTCTCGGTCTCGGTCTCGGCTATGAAGCGATGATGACGATGATCTAGCTCTCATGTCTAGCCTAGAACCTTTCTCTGACCTGGTGTCCGAAGGTGATTGACCCAGTACAGAATTAGTTCCTGATACCATATATATATTGCTTATGCCCCTTCTTTTAGGAGTTACTTCTTATCTTACTTTTGGGTGAGTGTCAGTGCAAACTGCTAAAGTATGTGGTCAAGTTTGTATGCTGACAGTATAGTTGAGACGTGCTGTTATGGTCAGTATAAGCAGGAAAGCACAAAGGAATAATTCGAGGAATTATGACTTGATTTCAATTGGACGAGAAAATGAATTGGGCCACTAAACTCTATCGATGCTTCCCAATGTAAGTGTTAAATGGTGCTTGCTTTTAACTTGCAGGGAGAGTGGAGCAAGTTCTGTATAGGGAATTATTTAAACAGAGAGTTAGGGAAGGTACAACGGAGAAATTTTAAAATTTAGTAGAAAATATGGTAATTGAACTGAATTACTACCGAATTAAACTTAAATCTGTTCTAGTAAACAAATTCATAGACGTGTTTCATTAAGGGTAGAGATCGAGATATTAATAAGAGGATCCCTTTACCTGCATAATGCAGGAAATTATCATTCTCAATAAGGTGTTTATATGCCGTCCAAATAGCTTTAAGCTATATCGTTCCTGGAGGCTGCAAGTGGCCAGACTCTGTGGCTGCAAAAAAATGATAAATTGGTGGATAGCAACAAGAGTTGAAGACAAAAGTTAAAAAAAGAAAGGATATTTTATTTAAGCGAAAAGTATAATAAGCGCGGCAAGAATAGAAAATTAGTAGTCCTCAAAATCTTAGTGCAAGATAGGAGACAAGTACTTTTGGACCAGGAGACCTTGTTGGAAGTCAGCATCGTAGTCAATAGAGAAAAGAGAGACAGAAGCCTTACAGGTGGTCTCACCAACAATCCAAGACTCAGATGGCAATTCGCAGTCGCCGAAGACACAGTCAAAGGTAGCTGGGTAAATACCAGAGTTCCAAACAGGCAAGCCAGAAGTTTGGTTCATGACCAAAGAGGGAGTCATAGAGTCAGGACCAGTCAAACGAGTGAAAACGAACTCAGGATCCATGCAGTCAGCACCAACTGGGCCGAAGTTAACGTTCATACCAGTGGTAACTGGCAACAAGTTAATACGGTGCTCGTTAGAAGCGAACAAAGCATCAACCATTTGAACAACCTTTCTAGCCAAAATGTTAGGAGTGAAGGTCTTGTCGTTAGCCTTTGGAGCATCATCCTTGTAGAAGGAGTTGTTAGAGTTAGAACCAGAGAAAGCAATGGCTGGGAGACCTCTCTCGACAGCAGCGTAAGTGGCTCCAATAGTACCCGACAAAGTGAAGAAACCTGGAGACATGTTAGTACCTTCGTTTGGACCGGAAACAACCAAGTCGACGGTCTTGTTGTTGAAGTACTTTGGAAGAACGTAATTCAAGGCAAAGGCAACACAAGAAGATGGAGTACCGTTGAAGTACCACACGTTCATGTCATTCTTCTCGTGGTCCCAAGATGGAGATCCAGCTGGTGGGTAGTTAAACTCACCACCAGTAGTCAAGTTCTTGGTGGTTGGAAGTTGGAATTGACCACCGAAACCAGATCTTTGAGAGACTGGAGCAACCATAATAACATCGTAACCAGCATCCTTCAAGTTGCGGTAGGTAGCACGAATGTTGGTAGAAGCCCAACCATCGTCATTGGTAAGCAAAACGGTCTTGTTGGTGTTGTTTTGAGTAGAAGCAACAGGAGCAGCAACAACGGAGACGGCAGCGGCAACAACGGAGACAATAGTAGAAAACTTCATTTTAGTTGAGTTTTGTTTTTTTGGGCTGTTGGTTTTTTAAGCTGATTAAGATTACATATGGCAAGACATTTGTCCATTCTTATATAGTCGCTCATGAACAACCCCAATGATTAGCAACTCGGGTAAACACATGGTCGTCTACAGATAAAGTTGAAGGGTGAGCATAAAAACTGGAATGGCTTCTGTTGTGTCGTTTAATATGCACGGGCACTGTTTGCAGCTTGGAAACGTGGGTACTAATACCGAGTTGAAGCCGTACAATCCCAGTATATCAATGAATACAAGAAACTTTTAAAAAAGCAATTACTTTATCGAGCTAGAGTCATTGATTTTGGTTTACTATTTTGGGATGAATTATAAATGTTTCTCTCTTTATTTCTTCCCAGATCTTTGTGTTATGCTGATCCTTCCAAGCAGTCATAGTAATTTAGACATTACGCAGGCAATATTACCTCTAGCTGCATTAAGCCACTTAAGCAAAGGTACTCAAAAGCATAAATGGCAAGTATATAATTTTTGGTTTTAGGGGTTTAGGGGTTTAGGGGTTTAGGGGCTTGCGAAGTTTATGACTGTAGCTGTTTTTTTCTTTGTGATTATGTGGGTTGACACTGCTCCAGCTTACGGTCAATATTCAATTCAGTACATTCAATTTTGTTTTTGCCGACACCGGGCAAATTAGAATCATTATTCTGTATATTCATTGTTTTTGAAACATTGAAGGTGCATTATTGTATTTGCAACATTGTATTTGCAGCCGTATAATTAAACTTGCATATAATACAGTCAACCAGATGCAAGAAAACAAAAGCAATTGCTAGGTGATTATTCTTTGCAACTGTATAATGAACGGATCGGAGGTTAGCATTTTCTTATGGGTTTTATGGTCAAGAAAATATTCGTAACGGTGTATATTGTGAACAGAATCTTTGGCATGGTTATGGTGGTGTTGGCAGAAACATTATGTTCCTGACGAAGCTTTAAGTTACTAACGAAGCTTTAAGTTTAACAAATACCCATGGATAGGAATGCATATGAGATTGTTTTGTAACGAATCGAAAATTAATTGCCTTTCTGGTGTTTATTCCGTACATATCGTTGGGAAATTAACCTTGCATATCGTTCGGAAATTAAAACGTGGTAGCTGCAAGTCATTAAACCCCAAATAGGCAATGAATCTTTCGGACCGCTGTTATGAGCATTGATTAAGCGACTAAACAGGAAAGAGGGATTTCCGAGTTTTGTAACTGTTTGCATAAAGCCTTAACTCCATATGCTGTTTTGGTTATGAGTTCGGATCTACGGCAACCATTGTTATTAGGTCATTCCGTATTATCAATTTGAAAAACAAAGGCTGTTTGGTCGGATAGTTATGGATTAATTGAAAATGGAATAATGTGACGTTTGAGCCTTCCTTTCATTACTGAAGATTGTGGAAGCGATAATTGTAATGTTTTCTATTGAATTGTTTTAAAGTCTTTTTTACTCTTTTGTGTCTATTTACAATCCTTTGATGTCTTACTCTTTTGTATTCTGTGGTGTTATGTGGTCTTTCGTAATGAGAGCTATCATCAATTCTTACTAGACACTTTGTATCTTTTCTCACGGTTTATCAATAAAAAAACCTTCTATTTAAAATATTTATTCATTTGCTCAGACCTGAGTTCTTACTTCTCGTCTTTCGGTTATGTCTTTGGCTAGTAGCATTGAATAGTGTCTAAGAAGAAAAATCTTTGAGGAAACTCTTTCTTCGTTTTAAAATGATCTTTCTAATTGATTTTCCGCTATATCGTTATTCTTATTAAAGCCATTTTGTTAGTATAACCACTGCAACTATCGTTATTACAACTACTTTAGACTTATCTTCAATTCATTCTCTTAGTTACCATTATAACTTTAGAGTTTAAATTTTTAAACTCTCTTTCCTTGTAGATACATCACTACGATTATGATCTTTGAAAGTTAGGATTTCATCATTATACAAATCACCATACTAATCATTATATGTATCACTATACTTATTACCATACTAATTATTATATGTATCACTTTACTTAAACTAGTCTATCAATCCATCACTCATTTCCTATTTATCATATTTTGTTGTTTGTTCTATCAAGCAAGACGTCTTTTTGACCTAATGTGTCTATCAGCTGAATTTCTCCAGTATCTCTTGCAACAGTCTACAAGAAACAACCCTAAGATAGATTCATGATGAAAGCAAGCTCAAGGAAAAATACTTCAAAACTCATTGTTTCCTATTTAGTCAATAGGTACTGTCACATTATAGTCTACTTAACAACTTATCACTATACTGGTAAATATACCCACAGTACCGTTACTTTAGCACCAAAACTGGTCACATTTTTGTAATATAATCCAAATACTGTTTTCATTTTAAAATTGTTTTAAATCCTTTCTCTTATATAATTTCAATCCCTCGTTTCTTCTCTATGTTGTTGCCTGTGTTATGGAACCCATTTTTCACCCTATAGAAAGAACCTCTCCCATCAATATCCTCCAAGAAACAAAACAAATTACAGAATAATTTCAAATAATTTAATTTCTAATTCAATATCTGTTTAATTCACTTCAGATTTCTCTTCCTTTTTTTCTTTCCTTCGCTTTTACTTTCCGAATCCGGCTCCACACCTCCATATCTCTATCCTACAATCCCTCGGTCGTTGAGTCTTCCCCATACGTACGTGCACATGCCTCGATTCAGTTATCAACAGTCAACCATCCAAACTCCAACAACCCCCAAGCAAAGTACTCTTTAAAGTAGATTTTCTTCTGTGTGCCGGGCCTACAGTGTTAACTTGACCAAAATCAACATTACGTCTCAAAAAAATCTCTCTTAATTTGAGTCGCTTTGGTCTTATCGCTATTCCCACCTCCCCCACCATCCATACCATCCCCATAGATGCCATTCTTCCCGTCGTTGGCAGCATTCTTGCGCCGCCATAAGCGGAAACTCATTTTTGCATCGGCTGCATCTTTATCGTTTTACCTTTTGGTTAATCAGTTCGTTATCAAGCGGTTTCGGAACTTCCAGAATGCATTGAAGCAAGAGCTCTACGTGAAAGAACAGATCAGACGGAGATTCATCCAGACACAAACAGACTGTTATCTTACGATTTTGGCCCTTTTGCCTGTTCTTACAAAACCTGTCTTATCGTATTTGCCTACAGAATTGATTACTGCTGCCCTTAAGAAGAAGAAGAACCCCAATAGGGACATGACTGATTCTCTTACCACTGAAAACTTGATGGCATATACTGAAGATGCTGGATCTCTGCAAAACTTGGAAATGCTGCAATACCTAGCCAAGCCGAAGGTCGAATTATGGCACGACTTGAAAATACAATCCATCACTAGGATGTTGGCACTCATCTACTCCACCAGTGGACTTCTCTTGCTCACTCGGTTGCAGCTAAATATATTGGCACGTAAGTCGTACCTCGAGCTGGCCATCGCTATGGCCGGAGGTACTGTTGCCAGCAAGACGCCTGATTCTTTTACATATTTTGTTGAGCAAAGTTATTTGTCGTTGAGTTGGTGGTTGCTTCACCACGGTTGGGTGAAGATGGCCGATGGCTTAACTGGCTTGGTGGAAAAGAAATTCGGCGATATCAATCCTAAAATGGAGTTATCCGTTGAGACATTCCGTCAAATCCTCATTGACATTAATTCCGAAGCTTTGGCTGATGGGAATGCAAGCTTGTTCACTCATCTGATTTTCCCCATTGAATATGACACTTTGATTGACACTGTTATGAACACTAACCCTGAATTGGTCAACGAACTTGATAATAAGAATTCTGATCTTGTGAAGCTTATCAACGAAACTAACTTCATCATCTCCAACGACTTCACTCGGGAAGTATTTGCTGCATTAGTTCAAAGTGGGGTAGACACTCTTTGTGGGAACATTCTGCAATTGCTTAATCCAAATGGCGACAATTCTAGAGTCAGCAAGCTCGCAACATTCATGGCCCAATTATCACTTCAATCTGGTATCATATCGGACCCTCAAGGATATGGAGATGATGGAGAAGTGGGAGGAAACTTGTACATGAGCAACATCAACGATGTGCCTGAGCTTGATGAATTTAGTGCTAGCATTTATTCCAATTTTGAGTAGGAACTCTGGGAGCATACATATATGGAAGGAATACACGGATCTATTCGATGAACCCTTTATAAGGGCTGGTTCTGGTTTGATTGGACCCATGAAACACATATAGTTCCATTCAATTCCATTAAAACAACGTTTAAAAATCGTGTACTAAGTATTTGGCGACTTTTCCAGCAAATGTAAATCACATTCAGTATTTCTTAAGTCCAAGACAAATTATTAGTTTTCTATGCAAATTGGTAGTTACCAGTATCACAATACCAAACAGAAGATTCAATATAAAGATAATTAGATAATATAAAGAAAAATATTAATTTGTTATTCTGTTATTCTATTATTACCTCTTTCGAAACACCAAAATATATCACTAACTTTGTTTGGTTGAATTTTCTCTCTCCCATAGTATCTGCTCCACAGTCTCACCCAAGCAACTTGATACTTTTTGCCTTTTCACCCCAGCTATAACTCAACACCAACAATCAGTGTAACCATGCCTAAAGTAGTTATACTTTCCTCCGACGAGGAACGTTTTCCTGTTGATATCGAGACCGCCAGCAAATCCCTTTTGATCAAAAACATGATTGCAGACTTGAAGCCTGACTTTGCAGACGACGACGACGAAGAAGATTTCGAGATCCCCACACCCAATGTCAGAGCCAATGTTCTCAGTAAAGTTTTGGAATGGTGCGAGCATTATAAGAATACCGTTTTCTCCGATGAGGACGACGAAGATGCCCGAAAGTCGGGGACCATCGAAACATGGGACCGTAACTTCTTAAAGGTTGACCAGGAGATGTTGTACGAGATTGTTTTGGCAGCCAACTACTTAAACATTCGTCAATTGTTAGACACTGGTTGCAAAATAATTGCCGAGATGATTAAAAATAAATCGCCTGAGGACTTGAGAAAGACGTTTAATATTGTTAACGACTTCAGTCCTGAAGAGGAGGCCGCTATCCGTAAGGAGAATGAATGGGCCGAGGACAGATAGGTTTAAGTAGAAGAATATGAAATAAATGATCCTGGATGAGAAATAGATACAATGTGTATAAGATACATGAAAAGTAATGAGATGAAGGGACTTGAGTAAAATAATAAGAAAGAATAGTAAGTGAATGAGGTGAAGGAAATGATTGAAGTGAGGGAAATGGAGGAATTGAGAGAAACATTTTAAACCGAAAGATAGGAATGAAGTGAAGGAAATAGATAGAATTTTTCTTTTTCTCTTGTTTGTTTCTTTTTGGAGAATATTGGAACTATAACGATGTTGACTACTGATGACTTACCCTAGTACTTAATTAAGATGGCTATCAAGAACAACGACAGAAAAGCCGCTTTAAATATTCAACCCATTGCGTTTATCGGTTATATTCACATTTTTTCTCTTTTAACATTATGCCAAGAAAAAAGACATTTGAAAATGCTCAAGGTTACCTAATTAGTCACTTCATCAATAGTCAGCTAGTCAATTAGTCAATTGGAGCTGACACACTAAGCATATAGTGGAGCAGTGCTCTTTTGAACAGTCTTGAAAGCAAATGTGTATCCAAATAAAAAACATATTCAAAAAACAAGTCTTCAACTTTTGAAACCAAAATCTTCCATTAATACCACCTTTGATAAATCAAATCTTCTTCTCTTCCTATCTTCATTTTCTCCAGTATCTTCATTATCCTCTACCTAGACTCCCTTCCCTCATTATTCATGTCACAGCCTAACCCACAGGATTAAATATTACCCTAATACAATGAACGAGGATACCTACTCATCTAGTACAACACCAGTAGAAGCTTCACAAATGGATGCGACTTCAGATACTGTCTATAATGACCTAAATCTGCCACATACTTCAGAACAGTTGGACTTGGCCCCCGATGAACCTTTCACTCCTGCGATGATAGAGTGTCTTCCCCAAATGTCCATAGAACAACTTTCCAAATTAGAAAGTCAACTATCAAAAGAATTCACGAACCTTTCTCGAGATTATATAAACGCCCGCAAGTGCCGTGTGCTGAGTCTTATAAAGAATGTCGATCGTCAAATCAAGATCTTTCAAGATAACGATGCCGACTGGACCGATGACTACTTCGGTCAGCTTAAGGCCTTGGAAGATTTTATTTCTCACCCAGAATCGGCAATGCAACTGAGTGAAGAGTTCAAACTGTTTCTAAAATCGGTGAAACTGCCTTGGGAACTAGATGATATATTTAGCAGCCGTAAGGAAACTCTTCCATTCGCTGAGTACTTCCAGCGGATTATCCTGCCTCATCAAAAAGAGCTCGTGGCGCTCGATAATTTGAAAAATTATCTGACTTCTCTTGTGGATGAATTGGCTGAAAAGAATAAAGTCATTTTGTGGAAGCAATGCCGTGCTGACGTCGTAGAGTACAAGGAGAAACTAATTAGAGAGACTTATGAAGATCTTGAACTGCTACATAAAGAATTTTATGGCGTCAACTCTAATGAAGCTTTGATCTTGCGAAACAATGCATACTATCGTTCCACGGTACCTCTGCTGATACCAGATCACGACGAGATTACACAAGCGAGACTCTCCACCTCAAATATCGATTCATTCTATGATATTGGAAACCCTTATTGCAAGAAAAACAAAGTTGAAATCACAAGCACAAAACATGATGCATTGGATCGCCTCAAACGCTTTGAAAATGACCAGTCCCAGTACTCTATCCCCCAAATCCAAGGAGCCAGTGTCAAACTTGCCGGTTGCATGGGTTTGAATATGCATGATATTGACGAAGATTTAGCACTAATACGCGGTCTTAAAGGCGTTGATTCTTCAACTGCACCTGTCACTACAAATAAGAAGGCCTTCTCAACTCGACGTTGGCCAGAGTCTACCGCCAACAAGAATTTTACGGGAATTAATTCAAACCTAGCACAAAACTCGATGCTAAAAAGTACAATTAATGAAAATTCCTCCAATATGGTTCCAAATGATACTTCCATTGGGAACGCTTCAACGTCACACCTTCTGTACAGTGAGCTTATTAACTTAAACAGGAAAGGTTCAGAGATAGAGCTATTTCCACTCAATAAAGGCGAAGAAATTACAGAGATGGAGACGCCTGGTAAGCACGTTGATCAAGAAAACAATTAAGCAAACAGTAATCCCAATCATTGGAATCACTGGTCCGTTCTGACAAATAAGTGTTAGACCATTCTGATCCCTAAGCATTGGACCATTTTGACAACTTAGATCTTCTCCACTAATAAACTAGCATTCCGTAATCCAGCTTCACTTATACTCTTATCGAGGCACTCAATCAACACATTTGAGTTACCAGCACATGAAATTTGGAAATTGTCCTCGGAACTTAAGCCATAGATAGAATCATCATTTTGCAGAAAGACGAACTTGAGCCATTCGTAAATGCGGATCACCTTATCGTTTTCGTGGTCAAATTTATGAATGAGTCTTTTGCCTGTTGGGAAACGGACTTGAATCCGAGTCACAGAGCTGCCCGCCGGTTCCTCATGATCCAAAGCAACAATTCGAGAAAATTGGTCCTCTTTATCGTTTCCTAACTCCTCCTCTGGGACCTTGTCGTCTTTTGAGGCAGCAATGGATTGTTGAAGAGCATACTCGAGCTGTTGCTCTTCAGTCATAGCATCGGGATCGAATCTGACTTCATGTTCTACAATGGGGTTCTGAGCACCTGTTCTTAAGGAGAACTTTTCCAAGAAGAGCTCTATATCACTTATCCAATCAGAAGCATCTGGTACGATTCCACTGGGCCATTGACGAACACGTTCTCCCGTCATTGGATCCAAAATGCAGATATAAGGATAACCGTCCACTTGATAAAAATTGGAAAACATTTCACCCCATTGTGAATCTACCTGGTACTGAAGAAAAACGAAGTTTTGCGAAATAACACTTTTAACCTCAGAATTGGACCAAAAATCTCGATTGAGAACTTGGCATTGAAACTCAGAATTGTCTTGGATATTGACAAGAATCCATTTCTGCTCGCGACGACCCTTAACTTTTGCATCATCAAGAGAAATGCGGCACATGATGTCGAAGGGCGGCTTGAACAATTCCGCAAGTCTACGTTGAGTCAGCGATAATTCATTTAAATGATTCTCCCTTCTGCGAGCACGGTGGGATAATCTTGGGGTGTAATTATTGTTGAAGGCATTTTGTCGCGTTTCCTGGGAAAATCTATCAGGGAAGTTGTTAAGTTCATTTTCGCTATCCAGTGCGACTTCGATAACAATGGGGTTGGAACGATTACCGGAGCCTAGTTCCTCGATGTCTTCTAAGTTTTCATTTGGCTCGTCGTCATAATCAACTTCATAGTCTTCCTCATCATCGTCGATATTATCATCGTCGATATTATCATCGTCATCTTGTAGCTCCTCAAATCGTTGGTTAAATACACCCGTTCTCCCACGGCCAAAAATGGCGTTTATGGATGCAAGTGGATCTGGATGGTAGCTGCCGAAGGAATCCTGTAGAGTTTCGTGACGATGGACGTTAGAATCTGCTTCTCGAACGTTCGTATCCTGGTATGCCTCCTGTTGGAGTCTTTGTGCCAAATCGGCATCGTTTGACAGATGGCTAGCTGGTCCAGACTCCATGAATAACTGTACAGCATATTCTACATTGTTCCCGCTTAGTTCAAGGAATTGTTTGGCCACAGAGGTATCTTCTGTTGCTGTAAAAGCCAAGAAGGTGGCGATATTGTCATCCATTGGGATTTCTGGTTGGTTGGGCTCTGTTTTTGCGGTGTTCTTGGGGAGTCTTGAAGTACTTTTGAAGTAGTTTCACAACAGTTCTGTGAGAATTTGATATGACTTTAGTACTTCTTTTTTCAAACTTTGCTAGTATTCAAACGTTTCAAGTCCTCTATTCAAGCTTTACTAGTTCTTTAGTGAAACTTTACTTGTACTCTTCTTTGCACTATGGTAGCACTTCGTAAATACTAACCGAATCTATACTGGAAGCTCGGCGATAAGATAATTCGGCAACAATGACTGGTCAATGCTTCGGTGTTAGTGTATGGACAATTGAATCCTGTTCGGCGTGTTATTTTTTGTTTTTGTTTTTTTTTACTCGTGATCAAGATGTGGCAAGTATAATAGGTGTGTGATGAGTACAGTGAGAATGCTAAGTATGGCGTATGATGAGTATGTATGAAAGCGGCAAAGTGAAAGGCGATTCGCCAACAAACGGAATTTTCAGCCAATAAAATCATGTGAATTATTAAATTTAGTATGTGTTTCAAAATCACATGCATCTTTTTTCCCCTTTTTTGGCTCGTCGCTGTCTTTTCAATACTCCTTTGCTTCCTACTCCACCTCATTAACTATTTATTACCCCACTGATTCGTACCAAAAGCTATCAAAATCCAGTTACATGGGATGAAACTCCGAGATTCCTAAATATATTTCATAAAAAAATAAATTAAAACATAAAGTTTTCGAAATCAAAACAGAAAGAGTTATTTTGAAACCATTTTTTTGCTTTTATGAGACCTATCTTCCCTTCCAATTTAATCTATCCCTCTGTTCCCAGTCTAGGCACCCAGACCTCCCGTTGCGTGTCAGACACCCACATCGACCCCAAACCAACTTCATTGCACATTGTGAGATTTTGCTCGGGTCTATTCTGTTTGGGGCTTCAGTATTCAAATATCCATACGAAGCCTTTTCTAGAAAAGACGGCGCCGTTCCATCTCCTCGTCTTCCGGTTCCTATCCCAATCTGTTACCTCCCCATCTGGAACTGTCGCTCAAGGGCTGTCCTTCAACCACTAAGTGAATGGTATCCGTTTGCCCGAACTTTTGATTGTAAGCAATTTTCGATTGATTTGATTTTCCGATAACAGAGCATCTATCTCACCCTTGATGAATACTGTGCCTTAAACCTTGATCTATACGTGGACAACTATCTCATCGCATCAAGTTCACCCCACAAACCAATACACAATCCATCCAGCAAAGGAACTCATCGGTCTTTGTTTGGTCTTTTTACTCCAATTTCTATTCCTTTTCCATATCTTTAATATAACCATTGTTTCAAGGGCTTTCGTCCAAAATGGAAGCTTACGAAAAATACAACGATGGTGAGCTTCTTAATGGCAGATATAGCAAGGTTGCCGACATATCTGAAGGATCATATGGATTGGTGTCCTTAGCTCAAGATTTGAAGCAAGATCATGCCTTGGTGGCCGTGAAATATGTATTTCCAATGGACTATCCTCGCAAGAAGCTCCTCCGTCAACTCTCCAGTGCTACAGGACGAGCTACCTCGTCACCTGCCAAACTTCGGTCAAATATTGAGGATTCTGATTCTCGTCGAAAGTCGGTCATGACTGCCCTTCTAGAGGAGTCTGCTAAAGAGATATCTTTTCACAAGCTTTTGGGTCATCATCCAAATATCCCTGACCTCATAGATAGCTTTGGCTCTTGCTTAGTGCTTGAATATTGTTCACGAGGTGATCTTTATGAAGCAATGCAGAATGATATCGGGCCCACTACATCTCAAGACATTAAAGATGTATTTCTGCAGATCCTTAACGCATTGTCCTTTTGTCACTCTAAGTCTGTATTCCACCGAGACTTGAAACCGGAGAATATTCTTATTGCCGACGACTGGTCCATAAAAATTTGTGACTGGGGCCTTGCTACCACTGAAAAAATTGTGACCAATAAAAACGAATTTGATGTTGGTTCTGAGCGGTATATGGCCCCTGAATTATTTGATCAAGACTTGGATTCATATGATGCTTCAAAAATTGACCTATGGTCTGTCGGAGTCATCCTCTTGACCCTCGTCTTCCATAAGAATCCTTTCCAGGTAGCTAACTATACAGATAAGAGGTTCTTGCAGTTCTCGGCCAATCGTGAGGCCCTCTTTGATTTTTTCAGTACCATGACATCCGATTTCTTCGGTGCCTTGCGGTTCTGTTTGAACATGGATCCTTCAAATAGAGATCTCGACGGTCTTTCTAAAGAACTTGAACAAGTGAAGTTCTTTACAATAGATGAAGAATACTGGGCCGAACACTCTGATGATGAAGAGGAAGAAGATGCAGGGTATGAAGAAGACATTGAGGACGATGAAGTACGTGCACCGGAGAAACAAAAAGATGATCGACCACTTGGGTTTGATCATCCGTTTGCTTTTGAAGAAGAGGATATGTTTGGCTTTGAAAAAGAGCCCGTCGAAGAGCCCTCGCAAGAACTTTCTGTTATTCATGATGTGTCTGAACTTTCTGAAGAAACTCCTCCTGCTGTTCTCGTCAGTAGACATATCGACGTGGCACCAGAATATACTACTGATAGCGATGCCACGGGCAATGCTTATATTCCCTCCAGGGAAGACGGTGAGATGCCTTACAACCGTCGTGCGGATGCCCTTCTTTCCCCATTCACTCACATGAAACCTATCCCCATCACAGGTAACATTCAAATCCGCAATACCCGTAAACCGTTTGGGGTCGCCTCTTACAATAAGAACGGCGTTTATCCACCTTCGAAAACGTGGATCCATGGGTCAAGCTGTCATACTGATAGCCACAATAGTAAATTCAGAAGAGAAGACTTCTTTACTCCACGAAGTACGTTCACTCAGTACATGGATAAGTATGGAGAGCAAAGAGAATCTCGAGATCCAAACCGTTGTACTGATAGAACTTCTGAAAGAAAGAAAAAATGGAAACGGGGAAGAAAAAGACAGTCGTGGAAAAAACGGCCTCAAAGAACTTTCCAAAATCAGGCCGCTATTCCCCACGAATCTAGTGGCAAACGCCGATATTCCAACACGCATAGAAGAAGATCTTCGGTTAAGAACTCTACTCCTGTTCCGGGTATGGCACAATCTCCGACGTCGACTCAACGTACGGCAGGAAAATATGTTCCCCCTTTCATGAGAGTGAAGTCGCCCCGAATCGACGCGCTTAGCGAAAACCTTGGCCATCTTGGTCTTCATGATGATGAGGTTTTCCATCTTGATGAGGAGGAATACACCAATCATAGCCAGAACGCGAACCACAATCATGCCAATTCCAATTCCTCACACGGGCAGGGTGCACATCATGGTGCAAGCAGCCCTCTGCATAATGGCATACAATACGGTGGTTCTCATGATCATAACAGTCATAGTGGGGGATACCACCAAGTACCCACTTCGCACGTTCACAGTTTAAATCACAATTTTGCACATGGCCATGGTTTCGTTCCTGGCTTTGACTCTGGAAGCTTTTCACATCGAAACGTTCATAGCGACCATGAGTCTAGAAAGACCTTTCTTTCAAATCATCACTTCCATCCTAATGGAACCTCGCCCCTTGTCTTTGAGAAACGCTCTGAGAGTCAGATGGGAGTAAATTCAAGGCGGTTTCTGCATGGACGTAGTGATCCATCGGGCAAATATGTTCCGCCTTTCAGAAGAGGGTCTTGCAGTGCTGCCGGCGGGAAGCAAGAAAAGAAAAGGTCAAATCAGCCTGGCGTTGTGTATCCTAGTATTCAGCAGACCTTAACGGATAGTGAAACTAGTCGCAGTGTTCCGGCTGATCATTGGTTCTTGAAGAAGGAGTGAAAATCTAGACGATTATTGCGGTATCTTATTTAAGAGCTCATAAATTATACATGAATTTGCATTTGATACGAACACTGAGCAATTGAGAATCACTGCTTGTACTGTAAAATGGTTCTTTACAAGAGATCTTATTCGGTTTGACTCTTCATGGTAGACTTTACAATTATAACTTGGTACTGGAGGGCTTGTTTTGTTTAGAACTTTTAGCTCTTGTTTACCTTCAAGAAATGAGAGTCTTGGCCAATTTTAGAGATTCAACATACTATCAAGCAAACCAAATTATGGAATTAGTAATCTCCGAGAAGCTGTGCTTCACCGAGTCTTCGGAGTTAGGACAGATGAACACTGGTAAACAAGGCCATACTCACATCGAGGATGTTTAAACCGTTTCAGTATCTTCAGCAACCTGCTTGTAAGCGAATTCGATGTGGCTATTTAAAATCTTCTGAATCAAATCTAAATCATTGATATACTTTAAAGAAATTTATTTCCTTTACTTTATTCAGTGACATACAACTATTGTAGTAAGGGCATTATCTCTTTCCGTTTCGGTGTGCTGGGAGATCAGTTCCAAAAGTAAGGCTGTGCTCGAAAAACCAGACATAGGATAATTCGATGTGTAAACTTTATCTTTCGTATAGCCAAGTGTCCATTTTTGTTTTTTCGAAAGTTTTTGTAACATGAATATGCCTTTTCTGTCTTTACATTTTTTGTCACTGATTTATCAAATTTGTGAAAAACTGACTACAATTTAACAATAAACACAAAATATTTACAACAGAAATATGAATTTAAATATGTTACTGTGTCTAAAAAATTACAATTTGGATTTAATCACCTAGAAGTAAAACATTTGCGGAATATGAATCAATTTAGTTCAAAATCGTTCTTATTGTTAACCGGGTTACCCATACTACTCTCAAAGCTTGTTTAGATTAAGTTGGAATCCCAACCTCGATGACCAAAGTCCAAGCTCTCCAAGAAAAATCATGAAAAATGGCTTTCTTGAAATAATTTATTTGAAAATACCTCATGGCTTTCTGAATAAAATTTCCGCATTTAATGGAACCAAAGAGTACAGGTGACTAGAGCTCTGCTGGATAAGTAGTTGAAGGGTTTCGATACCAAATATTATTTGAAAGGGACTTACAAGGATCCAGAAAAAAATATTATCATTAAAGATAGGACCAGAAAGACAATTTCCAACTTAGATTACCACTCAAATCAAGTACATTAGATTAGCAACGCTGTGATAAACCTTGGTACGCATGTCTTTCTTTCCTCTTTATATTATATCAAGAGCGATGTCGAAAAAAAGTAAGAAAAATCAAAATTGTTGCACAAATTAACACCAAGCTAGACTTGAAGAAAAAGAAAAAAGTTAAAAAAAGTGAGACCTATCAAACATCCACTACTGAAAAAGTGTTGGGAAGAAAAACGCTATTGGCTAGTTAATACATTATAGTATATAAAGAGTCTCTCGTCTTTCAAATAAAAGGGAATACTAGACCTATTTATATTATAAATACTCATGTATAGGTAATTTTAATCACCTAAACGGGGTGTTTCAGATCAACCTGAAACATCCTAATACGTTCACGGACCAGACTTTGTCATGCCATTGTGCATACAACTCTCTCAGTCTGAAACGCTAGTTTCTCCTAACAAAAAGGCTGTTAGGAGAAACGCAAAGAGATCTCAGACGACTCCCAATTAGTAAGTCGTGACGAGAAAGCTCGGCTCTCTCGAAATAATATAAATAGGCCTAGGAATCCCTCCTACTTAGACGCCAGGAGATTCTCTAGACTAGATTACACCAGTATCATAGGTAGTATCCACTCTAAGTCAATTTTAAACCACTTCTTAACAAAGGCAAGAAAGGTCCCTTGGCCCAGTTGGTTAAGGCGTGGTGCTAATAACGCCAAGATCAGCAGTTCGATCCTGCTAGGGACCACTTCTTTCAGGGCGTGTGGCGTAGTTGGTAGCGCGTTCGCTTAGCATGCGAAAGGTCTCCGGTTCGACTCCGGACTCGTCCATTTCTTTTTTGCATTTTCGTACAGATTCTTATTTAAGGTCTGTTGTTAACTGTGTTTTTAATGGCGATTGACGATAAGGGGGAAGGAGATACTGTTAAGACGTATGTCGTGGTTAGAATTGGATCCTGATTACTCAAAGACGACTCGCGAAATGCAACAATTATCGTCTTTTTACCAATTAACTTTGGATTTTTTTAGTGGTGGCTTTCGTTGTTTCTCGAGTTTTGGGAAATGACATTGTATGAGACGAGTTCCCGTTCGTTTTATTTGAAACAGGAGAGATGAAATAGAGCGTAATTGAAATGCAATTAGTATACAAGGATCGAACATTTATCCGAAAGAGTCTTTGTTTGTTTCTTTCCTTTGTTGAACATCCATAAGAACCAATCAAGAGTTTTAGGCTTTACGACACCACTGTATTCGGTGAACAGTCCCCATTCTTAGGCCCTTCTAAAGAAAATTATTGGTCTCAGAGGAGATGGATTAAAATATTGCATCTCAAGGTAAATATTAAAACAATTTTATTGCTTCCAAGCAGTACATTGGAACCATTTACTTGAGTTCTAAAGGTACATTTAGTACTATCGTACTATCTAACTTTACAGCTATCATGATAGTCTCTAGATCCAGTCTTTAGATTCAATATATTTAAAAGGATTGCTCAATACTCCTCTTTGAAAACCTTGTTGTTCTCACTATCGTTCCAAACCCTTGACTATTTTCAAAAAGGGTTCAATCTCACATGAATGGAAGAGAAACACAGTAATATCTAAGTAGAAAGTTGAATCAGGTCAAACCATGAATTTCAAATTCACAATTAGTACTGTCTTAAAAGGATTTGAGCATCTTCAGATGATTCAGTGATCATATACGTCTCAAGGTCAGTCCAGGCCATAGACCACCACCCCCAAAGATCTCCAAGTCTTCAAATTTGTCTTAGGAATAATTTCTTAATCAAAGAAAACATTTCTACCCAGATAATAAACATACACTTTCGGAATTCTTTACAACCATCGAAAAACCTTACAACAAATAACATAGCCACAACTTATAGACCAACAATGACATCAGAAAATGAATAAAACGCCCAAAAAAAATAAGATCAAAAATGGCACCCATAGAAGTTTACAAAAACTCTACCAATACTCCAAACCAACCGATTCGTAAACAATTCCATTTTTGGCTCCTATTTGTTTCATACCTGCATACAGTAACCGTCAATCTGTTTCCCCATTCCAACTAGTAATTCCAACCACCTTAAATGTTCTCCAATCCCATGGAATCGTCACTTCAGGAACCGTTTCAACACCAAAGATCGGCAGGGAAGCGACCGTTTTTGGACACAATTCCGTCCGGACTCCCTGCACACTCACAGCTGCCCCGATTTGACAATATTCCCGGACTTGATTTGCCAACAAAAGATGCACCAAATCTCTCCGCAACAAATACATCTGCAGCCAAACTAACGCCTTGCCGCCCAAGAATAATGCGGGCCAATCAGAACCCTCAGAGCATTGTCAGTGCCTTACCAGTGCTTGTATCATTGCCGTTATTGGTTGTTTCGGTCGATTTCACTCTGATCCCACAACTGGAATCTGATTGGTTGAATCGTATATTCGTGCTGTTTTTCCTGGCATGCTTAATAGTGGGGATATCTCACATCCCGGTCAAATTTGGACTCATCAACAGTCGAGTGTTCCCTGTATCTTGGTCTATGGTTGCAGGGCTTCTTCTCTTCTTCTTATCTCCAATTGTACTCTCCCATACGAGGGTAGCTGTTGTGTATTTTTGTTTATTTCTTAATGGTTGGAATTTGTACACACCTTTGGCTCTACTTTTTGACTGTTTTGTGTCTCTTCAATCCTCTGAACGTCCTTATCTTCATGTCTTTCAAACTGTATCTGGATATACAGCGTTATTCACACTGTACCTTATTATCCAAAGAGCGCTCACTGGTCGGAAGAGTTCGGTTGTTGGGTTTTCTGGTTTCTCGGCGTTTATGTTGGTTATTGGCGGTATAGGAGCTGCTGTGATGATGATTTTGTTCCAGTCGCTCAACCCACTCTTTTTCGCCATGACGCTTGCTGTTGGTGCTATTCTTATCCTTTCAGTCAACGGAACACGCCAATTTTCTTCAACATGCATATTTATTGTGGCCATGTTTCTGTATGTGTTTGAAAATTACGTGCTCCGTACGTCAACTTCATCATTTGGAAGCGCCTTGATTTCCGTGGCTCTTCCTCTTATTGTAAAAATCGACCACTCTTTATACTTGGAGAACGAAGAGACTGCTAACGGCGAAGGTGGCTCAAAAGTGCTACAGAAGATTCTATCACATTCTGATACCAGGGCCATCTTTAATTTTCTACTCCTCAACACCACCTTCATGTTCATCCAGCTCGTTTATTCGTTCAAATCCAAGTCTCTTGGCCTTCTTTCTGACTCTCTTCATATGGCACTCGATTGTGCTTCGTTGGCTTTGGGATTAGTTGCTGGGACACTTCTGAAGCAAGAAGCAGATATCAACAGTAAGTACCCTTTCGGTCTTCGTCATTTTGAGATTCTAGCTGGATTTGCCAACGGTACACTTTTGGTTGGAATCAGTGGCAGTATTATCTTTGAAGCCGTTGGAAGATTACATAACCCAGTGGAGCTTCTTCAAACAACAGAGTTGATTATTGTGTCGACCCTTGGCCTTTTGGTCAATATAGTTGGAATTTTTGCATTCAATCATGGTCATCACGGTCATTCACACGGTCATTCACATGGTCATTCTCATCAAACCAACCACTCCAATGATAGTCACAATCTTGCTGAGAAAGAGGTTGAAGTCAAAAACGACCACGACCACAGCCATGGCACGCATGTTAATACTGATGTTTCAGAAAGTAATGGTCATAATAGCCATAGCCATAGCCATAGCCATAGCCATAGCCATAGCCATAGCCACAATGATAGTCATGCTAGTGCTGAACCATGTGAAGAAGAAATGAATGACAACATGCGTGGAATTTTCTTACATATATTAGCTGATACTCTTGGATCTGTTGGCGTTGTTATCTCCACCATTCTCATTAAGATTTTTGGATGGCAAGGATTCGATCCAGTTGCTTCGATCGCCATTGCAGTCTTAATTTTCGTTTCTGCCGGCCCCCTCATGTCTTCTACTGCTTCGACGCTATTGCTTAAACTTGATGATAAGAAGGAGAAAGTGATCCGGAGCTGCCTCAATGATCTAACTATGATCCGTGGAATCAAATCCTTTTCAACACCCCGTTTCTGGCTTAAAGGTTCCAATTTGACTGGGTATATACACATCCAAGTTTTCAAAGGAGAAAATACCATTAGTCTCCGATCTCAATGTCAAAAAGTATTTCAGACTCATAACGTCGAGGCCTTGATTCAAATGGAGAAGGACTATGATTCATGTTGGTGTCGTCCGGAGGATCTGAGATAATATCTGGTATGTTTTGACCTGAATTGGAATAATTAAGGTTGATTTGAAGGGAATGCTACTAGTATTGACTCTAAATGCATGAGTATTGGCTGATCCGAGCGTGACAAGAGATACATGGTTTCTGTCAGAATCCCAGCATGTCAGATTTTCCTTTCCATGACAAACGAATTACGCTAATATGTTTCAGTGTGGAAATTCTCATTAGAAGAGAATGTCTTCATCGTTTTTCAAATTTTGAACACTTAATGGAGTGTTTTGCGGTAAGGATGCCTTCTTGCGAGGATACTGCAACAGATTCTGCCAGAATTCCGATACACGAGAATTGAAGAAAAAGAAGATGACAAATTCTTTTTTTCATTAAAGTTTTTTGAGTTTAAGTTCATTGGTTCATTGGTTCATTGATCCATTGGCTCAATTGTTGCATCTAAACTAGTTCAATACTCAGACAAGAACGAATATTCCTGAAAAAAAAGACTCAATATGTCCGAAAAACTCTAACGAGAATGACAAAACCAAAAAACATACATGAAACAAAAAAAATCGTTTTGTTAGTTGTGTTTTCCCCAGGATATGAGTGTCGCACTACCTCATCATCATTAGAACCGGCTCAACCGGCTCAGCGGGCTCGACAGGCTTAATCAGCAACATCAACAACAACTACAACATCCAATGTCTCGTGTTGGTTGTATGGTTTTGGGACCTGCTGGTGCAGGGAAGTCTACATTTTGCAACTCCATCATTGCACATATGCAATCTGTTGGACGCAGAGCTCATCTTATTAACTTGGATCCTGCTGCAGAACCTACCCAGTATGAATTCACAATTGACATCAAAGATCTTATTTCGCTAGAGGATGTGATGGAAGAGTTGGATCTTGGTCCAAATGGTGGACTTGTTTACTGTTTTGAGTATTTGATGAATAACCTAGACTGGCTAGATGAAGAGATTGGCGATTACGACGATGAGTATTTGATTTTTGATTGCCCTGGTCAAATCGAGCTTTATACCCACATTCCTGTGCTACCGACAATAGTCCGACACTTGCAAACGTCGCTTAACTTCAATTTATGTGCTGCCTACTTATTGGAAGCTCCATTTGTGGTTGACCAGGCGAAATTTTTCAGTGGAGCTCTCAGTGCTATGTCAGCAATGATTTTGCTTGAGTTGCCTCACATTAACGTGCTTTCGAAGATGGATCTTGTCAAATCTGACATGTCTCGGAAACAATTGAAACAATTCCTCACTCCAGACCCATTGTTATTGGAGGATGTGGACGAGGAAGACAATCCTCGCTTTGCCAAGCTTAATCGTGCTATTGCTCATCTAGTGGATGACTTTGGTATGGTCCAGTTTTTGCCTCTAGATTGTGCGGCCGAGAGCAAGGCTGTGGCTAACATTATTAGTTACATTGACGATCTTACACAATGGGCAGAAAACCAAGAACCAAAGGAACCTGGTGATGATCATGAGCCTGAGGAGGAGGATTAAGAATGGGGGCGAATATGTGCATTAAGATAGAAGGGAGAAACCTGAAGAAACATATAATATGTATGTTTTGGTAAAGACAGGAGGACTCAATAAAATGCTATAACTAGTGTTTCGAAGGACAATCTCTAAAGGATTTACAACTCTATACTACGAAGAACAAATGAGATTCTGAAGCCACCAGCCATCTCTTCCAACCCTTTGGAAAAGCTATCAGTTTTGAACGAGTTCGGCGATTTGGGCGAAGTATCTCGATATTTTGCTCAAAACATTTCGGTGCATTTGTAGTTCCAACTATTTGTTATAGTCAAACATGAAAAATATATAAATTATTTGGATACATTAATTTTGCCCAGTAAGTGGTGTTTTCGGAAGTATCAACTCAGCGAAGTAGGTGAGTTATTCTGTTCCCATATCATAAAGACATCAGTATTAAATAAGTTTTAATTGTGCTTCTAGGAATGATGCAACGTCATTGTTAACAATGGTCTTGAAGCTTCTTTGTTGAACGGTTTAATGAATATGAACGAAGCACACGTAACAGGTACAGAAGAATGAGGTATTAGATCCTTGACTGATAACTTGATTGCTTTATTAGAAGATATTTTCTTGGTTATATTGTAAAGGAAGACGGTGAACAAATCCTCTTATAGTTTCGACTCAGAACCGCTTATCAACTCGGTTTCACCACAAGCGAATAAGGTAAGCAATCCATAAGAGGAAATTTCACGCTACTGATAGGTAATGACTGATAGGTAACGGTTTGCCTTTAAAGGGAATGATAAACGTGCCCCTTTCTTTATGAATTCTATTGACAACACCGAGCTGGTAAAGTTGTCTATTCCCTAAAGGATACAGCAGTCGCCTTTCAACGATAGAAGTTTACTTTCGCTATTGTAGAAGCACAGTCAACTTTGCCAGCTCAGGGTTTTCCAAAGTTGTCGACTCAGTAAAGAAAAAGACATTAGATACTCAATTTCTGAGTTTATCATCGAGTAAGCGAAACTTCCAAAACTTGATTTGGCTATCGATTTGGTGATTTGGCCAAGTGCTCAAGAATTGCATCAAGTACCCCTTTTCATGACGTTCCAGACGAATTTCAACTTAAACTTCAAATTTCCGTTATGTTTGTTGATCAGTGGCTGACAAGATTACCTAATTTGAAAATTCAGGACTGTAATGTGTATCGCTGGTCACAGATGCATCAAATTAACTCGAGTAGCTCCCTTATTGGTGCTTTTGAATTATTAATGATGTTCTAGGTTTTTTTTGACGCCTTAGAAGTTTTGTTCTTGTAGATGCCTTTGACTTATGCACTTGGATTATGCATGGAATCATTGCATTACGTTCATTGACATCCTTAAAGAATCTTTTTCCCTTCAGGTATTTCTTAGAACAAATGTCACCTCAGACTTTACCGTAATTTTGTATTTTCTGGTACACTATACCAAAATCTGGTATACATAATAATAAAAATAATAAAACGGCCGCTAAACCATGTGGCATAGACAACATTGTAAACATCCAACTAGACAAATGCAAGGTCTTGATTAAGGTAGTTGTTATGCGTCATGCGCAAATTTATTGGAGTTTTAAACTGAATATTTGAGTTGCATATTATCTCGGAATTTTCAACTTAATTGCGAGACACGTTTCAATTTACAGAAAATTAATATGAAAAACCAGGTGTTTGGTCAACTTTTGAAGTTAAGAACAAAACAACCAGTTTTGAAAATTCGGCACTACAATCAAAGTAAAGAATTTCTTGGGTCAAAGTTGTTTTTGCTATCTTCATTCATTTGACCTAATAGGGAAAGCGGAATTGACTTAACTTGTTTGATGCGCTGCGTAATTGATTTCTAAGATGTGATGCAAAGCGGTATTAGTTACGGCTAAGCATTGTGATCCGACGAGAAACAATTTTATGCTTATTTTCATAGAAAATGCAACGGAGTCAACCTCGCTGGATTTTTGGCAAGAGCCGTTTCTTTAGGAACTATAGGCCATGACACCATTTTAGCCGTATCTTGTACACTATCCAAATCTTTTATTCAAATCATTTGTGAGATGTGCATGTCTGCAGCTGACTTCCACTGACTACAACTGATTACACCTGCCTGCAATTATCTTTAATACTCGGTGATCATCTCCAAGTTTCAGATTATTTTTCTGGTATTTAGGTATAAATCTTAAATGGAGATGATATATCGTGAGCCGTATTTCTAAAACGATCCAGAGTCTGGCGCAGTCTCATTCTTGCCCAGTGTAAGAAACCTTAATAAACCTTAATAAACCTTAATAAATCTTAATAACCTTAAGAATTACACAAACTTCGTTTGGTCATCTAAAAATTTTTCAACAATGAAATAAAATTCGTAAGAAATCATTAAATCTTTCAGCGTTGAACTATCATGCGTACTGAGATGTCAATTCCATACCCTATGCTGTATGAACGGATTATTATGGTGCACGTGAACATTCACAATTTTGATGATGAAACGTGGAATTCGGCCAAATTGGTACCGATATGAATACGAGATATAGTCATTGTTGCAGTGGTTAATTGTTCCCATTTTTTTCTTTTTTTGCCTTTCTTCTCGGTTCGGGTTGCAAAGCTGTTCGTAATTGGTGCTCAAAGATCACAAACTAGCCGAGTTGCCGACCAGGAGTATTTTTGGGTTTTTGCGAAGCATCTGCAGAATGTACCGCGTCAACTTACGTTCTGGGAAGTCCAACTTCCGGTTTTATCGCTCATTTCCCCTGTTTTAGCGGTCCAGGTCTCAATCAAGGCAACATAAGTGCCTTTGCATCACCTTTTTTGACAACCTTTTTGTCGACTACATCCTGAAAGAGCGCGAACTCTGTGCCGAAGAATAAATCAATCATTTTTTAAATTAATAATTAAAGATATGGAAAAAAGAGATTTGAATGTTCTAGCTTCGGAACGGTTTTTGAAGTTCTTGAACTAGTCTCAGTAGGGACGAAAACCTACGGAGTCAGTAAACAAAAGAAAGTTTGGAACAAAATTATTTTCTGCTGATTCCAAAACAATGAAATCCAAGATTCGAGATCTGGAACCTTTTTTTTCGAGTTTTCCCAACTGCTTATTTCCGAAACGATGTTGAAGAAATGACTTCAATTTACTTGGCGCCTCTCCGAAAACGGTCCTTATAATGACAACAAGAACATAAACAACAAAAAACCTGTAGAATTTCTTGCACAGAAGATATATTTAATCTTCTTGTTATTTGAGTTGGCTTCTTGCTTATATCGACTATGTACTAGAAGATCAAGACATATTCCTACTACAGTTGTCCCCCACCAAGCTTATGTAACCTTGCAGAATACGATCTGCACGCGATCGGGGGGAGGGGGGAGATTTCGCCCTTGCACACGCCTCGAACGTTTTTACCTTGCATACGTGAGGCCCTGACACAGATCTAGTATAACCAAGATGCATATAACGCTGCATGCATAAGAGTCGCGTTTTGGTCACACACAGAGAGGATTGGTCCTTCTTTTACAATTGTATGTCCGCCTACATAGTTAGGAGCGCATCGCGATAAAATGCGCACAAGTGCATATGCATGATGTGGAATGTACCTGATCTTTTTTTTTGATTTTTGGCGAGGCACAGCAACTATCAAAGAGGTTTGGACAGCTTTTTGGATATGAAATAACCAATTTTCTTATGAAACTAATCATTCCAAAGAAAATCCGAATTTTTTTTCTAAGCTCACTTCATCCTATTAGATTATTATATCATTCTTATATGTCCTGGTAGCAAGTCTGTGGAACAGCGATGGCTGTACACTCAGTTAGTAGTGAGTACGTACACCTTGTTAGAAAACTAATTAACCGGGCAAGATGAACCACGAAGCGAAACGAAAAGTTTCAAGATGATTCCAAAAGATAATGATCGAGTCCAATGACTTACAAATGATTTCAGATTTTGCTTCTCAATTTCTTTTTTTTGGCATGTTTCAACCATTGTCAGTCACCTGTGTCTTAAAGTGATGAAGCAAGTTCCACAAATGAACCTGTAGCAAACTACCGATGAACGTAAATAATATTTATGTGGAAGTTCCCAACCAACAAGATATTTTTTGTTTACCAACAATAGTGGTCAAGAGTGCAATTCTAAGCACGTATTGGTCATTCCTGGATCTGATCACATGGGCCTAAGGTTATGATTATCAATTAAAGTTGTGGCAAATAATTTTGTTTTGCTAGATTAAAATGATTCCTTCAAGTTTCGTTCCATCGCCGGCTTTTCTGTCCTTTTGATCTCATGTTCAAAAACAAACGAAAATCAAAGATGTCGTCCAATCCGGGTCTTCCAAACTTCATAGTATCAAATTGCATGGATATTGCATCAAATTGAGATAATTATAAACTCGATTCCACGATCAGCGATGTAATTATGATTGCTTGGTGATGTAATTTTGGATTAGTGATGGTTTGCTGATGGATCATGAAAACTTCAAACAGAATCTGGAGTGATCCATATGTGCTGACTATTAATAGCTTTCGAGCCAAAAGATAAAAACTCTTATTCAAGATGTTCATAACATCATTATATTCTTTATTCTCTACTGTATTCTTGCTGTTCTGGTACTTCCTTGAACATTCAGAATGATTGTCTTGGTAAAGGGCTCAGGTACTTCACTGGTTTCACTTGAATAATTACGAGCAAAGCTTAAACAAAAAAGTAGAAAAGTAACCATACTCTCTACGATACTTTAATACCGAAAGCTTTGTTCCAACAGCTTTGTACCAATAGCTTTGTATCAACGGCTTTCTGTACCTCTTATGGCGCAGAGTCCGTACTCAACCTCTGATTACTAATTTCGACAATAAGATGCCAGCGGCCCAATCTATTCCCAAAACTGATTTTGTTTAAAGAAATCAATATTTGAATGTTTAAATAACAATTCCATCTGATAGTGTCAACTTCAGTGAATGGGCATGCTTCAAATAGCCCCCAAACAAAATACGAATGAAGCTATGTATGCTATAAATTGCAAGTGTGATCAGTTTTTAAGGTGGGGATATGGTATCTTATAAACTTGAAAAAGAACTACTTTTTCTCTTTAAGACTGCCCCGAAAAGTCGCCTACAGATAGAGAAGGAATACTATATCTATAGGGGTGGCTGAAATTGGACCATTTAAGGCTGAAAAAGGTTTGAAAACTTTCGGGAATGATATGCAAATATGACTATTTTTCGGGTTTTTGGAGTTTTCGTTCTCTAATGTCTCTGGATTGCTTGAAATCATACTTTCGTCAAAGTAATTGTTCTTCAATCAAGCCAATATTCAATTTCAAGTTCCAATGTCTGTTTGATAAGACTTTCGGAAGCAGGATCCGGCCTATCAAGAATAAACGCAATTAAACAATCGGAGGAAGTCTTTCACCCTTGCTATATGTTCCAGTCAAACTAGTGAATGAAAATTAACGTTTTGAATATAATTCGAAGGAAGACGACCGAGTTTTCCTTTTTCGAGAACACAGGTCATTAGCTGTGTCATCAGTATATCTCTAACAAGTAGAAAAGGAAACACCTACAAATGTAACTCCTGTAGCCATACGCCACGAAACCTTTTAAAAAAGCAACGAACTCAAGAGAGATACGGATAAACCTAGAAACCAGTAACAAAAGAATAAAATATTTTTCTCATTTGGAAATTGATGAGCCCCCATAATCGATAAGGTTCAAGAAACCATGATTTGCAGCCATTCATTCAAATGCTTGTAATATGTCTGGTATCCTTGAGCTAGCGGTATTCAAGCTAGAAGAAAAACTGAATCATTTTAAGAGTTAAAGAAAATGGTGAATCAGTAGCCTAATTGAACTTAAGGATGAACCCAAGAAAGAACCTAAGAATGAACCCAAGAACGAACCTAAGAACGAAACGGGTCGCACGCATTAAAGTTGAAAGCACAAAATTATTTTAGAAGAGAATTAACTTAAGGTTGCAATTACTTCTTGGGACAGAGCTTGATTTTATGATAGAGGTACCCATCTATTAATTACGCTACATATACTTTCAGTGTTGGATGATTCGTTGCATAACTTCCATATTTTCGAAATATAGTAATTGTGTGAATACTGTTATATCGTCATTTTTTCATTTCTTACTGTGGAAAGTAGATTCTATGATGGCTGAAAAGCTAAGGACAAAGGTACTAGTGTCAATGCCACAAAAGAAGAAATCCAGTATTTTGGCTCAATTTTCTTTAGAAATTTTAATGAAAAAGAATAATTTGTTTAGAATATTGGAAACTTTTGGTTATCTTGTATGTTATTGCAATTCTAAGTCATTTCAACTACGAGTTAGCTTACTTGTTCCGTTACTGTGACTATTAAGACTTGTGACTGTAAGATTTTTTTCGTTTAAAGCAATCATTACATATTATGGTTGCGAGTATTATGGCTGGGTGTTCGTTCACATGTTTCAGTCCATTTATAAGTTACTAAGATCGGATCATTCTTCGGAGAAGAAACCTAATAAAGCAAGTTTCCGATACAATATTATTATTAACAAAATTTACACCGGAAAAGCTCCAATATCTTTTTCTTTTCGTCTTTTCTTCCCTTTTCTTTCCCTTCTTCACTAATCCTTCACTAAACCTCTTCTCTAAACAATAAACAAAGCAACGTGTCAAACACAGAGAATAGCAAAATTTTATTTACCATTAAATTTTTGAAAAAAATCTTTTTCCACCAATAATTACATTAATTAACCTTTTTTTGGGAACTTTTTTTTTGTATTATGTGATGCACTATACACTCCACACTCCACTCATCTACAATTGAAAAGCTCCAAGCAGAAACACACCCTGTGCTCCTTCCGATCGCGACATTGTCATTAAGCTTCGTATTTTAAGCTTCGTATTTTAAGCGATGGTGCAGATTAACGAGGTCAAGGAAAATAACCCACGCGAGTCTCGTACAGCCGCCCACACCCACATCAAAGGTCTTGGATTGGACGAACATGGACTTGCCAAAAAGATCGATGATGGCTTTGTAGGCCAAACAGAGGCACGTGAATCCTGTGGTATTCTTGTTGATTTGATCAAAACAAAGAAAATGAGTGGAAAAGCCATCCTTTTGGCCGGTGCTCCCGGAACAGGTAAAACTGCTTTGGCCCTTGCCATCTCCCAAGAATTGGGCCCCAAAGTGCCCTTTTGCCCTATTGTTGGAAGTGAGTTATATAGTGCTGAAGTGAAAAAAACTGCCGCTTTAATGGAAAACTTCCGTAAGGCCATTGGTTTACGTATTAAGGAAACCAAGGAAGTCTACGAAGGTGAAGTCACTGAACTCATTCCCGAGGAAGCTGAAAATCCATTAGGTGGATACGGAAAAACAATTTCACACGTAGTAGTTGGCTTGAAAACTGCCAAGGGAACCAAGAATTTGAGATTGGACCCTGGTATTTACGAAAGCATCCAAAAGGAACGTGTTGCAGTTGGTGACGTCATTTACATAGAAGCTAATACTGGTGCTGTTAAGCGTGTAGGTCGCTCTGATGCTTATGCTACCGAGTTTGATTTGGAGGCTGAAGAGTATGTTCCTTTACCCAAGGGAGAAGTTCACAAAAAGAAGGAGATTGTCCAAGAAGTTACCTTGCACGACTTGGATGTCGCCAACGCTCGTCCACAAGGTGGCCAAGATGTTCTTTCCATGATGGGCCAATTGTTAAAGCCAAAGAAGACCGAAATTACCGACAAATTACGAACAGAAGTCAACAAGGTTGTCGCGAAGTACATAGACCAAGGTGTCGCCGAGCTCATTCCAGGTGTTTTGTTCATAGACGAGGTGAACATGTTGGACATTGAGATTTTCACCTACTTGAATAGAGCTTTGGAGAGCTCGATTGCTCCAATTGTGGTTTTGGCCTCTAACAGAGGAATGACCTCCATTCGTGGTACTGATGACCCAACCCGCTACCCACACGGCTGTCCTCCAGACTTGGTCGACCGTCTTTTAATTGTCAAGACTTTGCCATACCAAAAGGACGAAATCCGCACAATCATCCTGAAAAGAGCTACTTTGGAGTCCTTGGCTTTGACTCAAGAAGCTTTGGAGCGTTTGGCCGAAGATGGTGTGAAGAGCTCTTTGAGATACGCTTTGCAATTATTGGCCCCAGCCGGAGTGTTGAGCAAAATCGCAAACCGTAACACGATTAACGTGGAGGATGTCGAGGAGTGTGAGACTTTGTTCTTGGACTCGGTGCGCTCCGTTAACATTTTGGAAACCTCCAAGGGCTATTTGTAAAATAATGAAACAGTGTATAATCTGTTTAATGGGATAAACCTAAAAAGAAAAAGAAAGAGAAGTCCGAGATGTTTAATCGAAATCATAATTTAGTCCTGTGATTTTGAAAGTCAAATATTTTACTTGACTACTCTTGCAATAGTGGTCTGTATTGAAAGAGTAACAATCTGTGCAGCCACATTGCTTCAAAATAGCGCGAGAGATGTAAAGGGAATACCTGGGGTCTCAGAAGGCATGTTTCATCTTTCCAAGTCAATATCAAGTTGTACTCAGTCGTGGACACCAAACCAATGATATCGAATGTCTCTTGCGCATCTGATGATTCCCACAGAAAAATTTCTGTAAAGTTAATCAACCAACTTTAAAACAACAGCCATTAATCAGATTCTCAAGCGAAGTTGCTTTCTTACCTTTCCATCTTGAAGTAAGCAGAGATAGGACACAGGGCCCATTATGTATCTGTACAGTTGTTAGTTGCTTGTAACAACTAACAAGATAAAACCAGTAATTCATCAATCAATGTCGGGCTAGTCATATACCTTCGATGAAGTGCGAAATTAAGAATCCAACTTTCCCAACTCAGAGATTTCATCCAAAAATTGGGTAGCAGTAACAACATCCGTGCTTCCGTACACAACTTTCTTTGGTGATTTATTTGGTTGCAGGGCCCATTCACAAAGATTGTGATACTCCAAATTATTACCACCGCCGACAACGAAAACCATGGCATTCTCGTAGCTTTGCCTTTTGGGAGGTTTGGTGTGGCCACCTCGAGATTTAGGATCAAGAAACAAATAGTCATCTGTCACAAGTACAGACTCTGAAGAAGCCAGATTGGGATCCATCACTGCTTCGACAACATTGGTAATTGGCAAGTTCTTTTTGTCTGGCAATAACTTCTTTAATCCACTGGCCAAAGAACTGATACCTTCAGATATACGACCCTCTGTAAAGCCGTACAATTTGGATGACAATCCATTGAATAAAGCTGAATTGTTCTGAAGCGACGATTGTGCGCTTGTAGACCTGTTTTCGTTAACAGAAGGGTTGTTGACCAAATTGTTAAGCTGCTTGACCTTCACAATATATTTGAAGGAGCTCATATCCATATTTGGGTATTTTTCAAGAAAAACTTTCTCACAGTCAGTTACGAAGCTGGCGGGAAGGTCAGCCATTAAGTTCAAAATTAGGAAGGTCCTCAATTTGTCACTTTCGTTAGAACGCACAGAGTCACTCTTCAACAACTGCAAGAATTCGGCCTGAACCTTGGGGTCAGCACAGTTTTGTTCGATTTCGAAGAATTTGTCTAGAGAACGTGCTTCCAACTCCTTCAAAAGCAGCGCCAAAACATCCATATGCATATCCAATGTGATCTTTCGTGCACGCATATCGTGCAAAGCATCAACGCCTTCCTTCATTGAGGAGAGATCATTAATGGAGTTTGGATCGACATCGTTGAGTGACTTGCTGCCTGTTTTGTTGGTGATAACTTCCGCTTCTCTCTTGTAATTGTTCAATTCCAAATCAGCATTCTCGACAACATCGGGGAATGGCAATTGCGAGTTCTTATTCCAGAAAAAGTCACGAGGGTCTACATCATATTTCACTTCTTCTGCGACGCTTTTGTTATCTTTGTACTTGAGAATCTTGATTCTGTTCCGGCGCAAGTAGAAAACGTCACTCACCATGCATTGATAGATCCAAGAGTGAGAAAACATAGAGGCCATATCAATATTACGGTCCAATATTATAAGTACCGAGCGTTCTTGCACATTCTGCGTGCTTGATCCACGAAAGTTATTGACATAGTCTCGCAATTTCATATCGAGTTGAGTTGCAACTAGCTCTGCAGGACCCTTTTGGGGGCATCTGATGATTGGGATATTCTCCATAGTTATGAGACTTGCAAGCAAACCATCGGCGATAGTATCAGCCAATGCATGGATTTGGTCTTCAGTTGTTGTAGGGTTATTGAACTGACAGTAGGTTTTTGGAATGTCAAGGGAGAACAAGTTAGGTTCTGTCACCACAAAATCCAAGAATTGATCGTATACTTGTTTGATCTTATGGCCCTTGCCGCTGAGAGATACACGTTTGGCGAAATCCTCGAGCAATTCCCGATTGATTGTCAGCGTGAAGTTAATATAGAAAGAGTCGTATTTCTCCGTTTCTAAATCGGAAAGAATTATTGACATGTTTTCATTAGACGCTTCTACAAAGTAAATAACCGGAACATCCGGTAGAGGCAGCCTCTGGGAGGTTATTGGCTTGTGAACTGTGATTCCACATCTAAGCAAATCGTTAACACGGAGAACAGAGGAGATGACAGGTTCTGATTTGTGGTCATAGATCAAGACCTTCCAAATGATCTGCTCGCTTTTGTTTGCCAAAGTGAGGTCTCCTTCGCCGTCCTTGTTAAGGTGAAGCATGCGTTCTAATGCATCTAGATGGGGGTTAGTATACAGAATGTGCAAGCAGAGCGGGTAAAATACGAGACAGAACGGTTCCAATTGGTTGAAAGCAGCCGCTGTACATACGAATCTGGCGCTCACGGAGCGTGGTTCCTTCAATCGACATTGCTGAGCTGGGGTATGCAAGGACAAGTAGCTTTTGGACTGGTATTGTGTTGAGGTGGGATGTACGGATGTTGATCAAGGTTAAAGTTAGAGAGAAAGGGAAGGAAGATAGATTGCGAAACAAAAGAAAACGAGAATGTAAAAAGGCAAAAGGAATCAAAGAAAAGAGGGATAAATCAAAAATATTTTGTTATTCTTATATGGATTTCCTGAATTTGGATTAGGTTCTGTTCAGGTACTTCGAGGACAACCATGGAAGAAAGGATGGAGATTTGAAGACAATTGAAAAATCCCTAATTCAAGAACAAAACTATCAACAGAAGCGAATTGAAAGTAAGAAAATCAGTAAATTGAAAGAAAATTCCTTTTTCTTAGTGATGTTGAATCATATCTGGAAGCTAATTGTCAATCTTGAAGATGATTGAAGTTAAAGGCAGAAGTTAACTTTGAATTGAATTGGAGTCAAAAGATGACCGAGTCATAGATGAAATGGTAAACCAGAGCAAAGGCTAAATTTTGCAGAACGTTTTATAATCTGTTTGTTTGAAGAGGATTTGTCACCGTCAAAGAGTGTTCATTTGTCTGATATAACCAAATTGGGAACACATAGTTATTCAAAAGTGTAGGGAACAAGTTTGGTTCAACTGTTGAATCATGAAGAACGATAAAGAAACTGGATATGCTTTGAATGGGTAACGGAAACAATCAATCGATAATGATTCAACAACTGATAACAAGTAATGAAGAATAACCAACACTAAAGAACTATCAACGACAATGGATAGCAATGAACCACGAATAATGTTCAACGACTAATGAACCACGATTAAAGATAATGGTTAAACAAAGATAAATAAACAACAATTAGGAAATGGAAAACTGGGATCTTTTCTTTCTGACTTTCTAACTTTCGGATGTCTGTACTGGAAAATATGACTCGGTCCTAATTGAAAGAGACAGCTATGAACACTTTGTTAAGACATTCAAAATAAAGGTTTATTCTCCGGGATAAACACGGTTAGAAGAGAAAATATGACAAATTGATGCCTCGGCTTTTCATAATCACACTGGTCTTCATTTTCAAAATGCTACAATTACAAGCCACTTTCAACGCCATTAAAAAAGACGATTGCAAAAACCGCCCCATAAAACAAACCCCGTTGTCAAGAAAATTTAATCGCCAACTACGGTAGAAACGCTGCCGAATTCATTAATTGGTTTAGTGAAATGCAGATAACAAATGTTGTCATTGTTGTATAACTGATTTTGGAATTGCAACAGCCCTGGCGCAACAAAAGGTACCTCCCCTCCCCCTCCCCCCGCCAAAAAAAAGGTTTTGAACCAAAAAAAAGCTGTTTGTGTTTATTGCTGTTGTGCCTAAATTTTATTTCCAATGCACATCTAGTGATGTGATAGGGCTACAGAAGGCTGAGTCAAAGTAATAATGATCAAGCCACTCGTTTATGACCGACCGCAATTGCATGAATTCGATTTTGGGAGACGCTCGGTAGGCCTCGTAAACTCGTTGTTAAAGTGTTCTTAGCCGACTGGAGAAAAAAAGAACGAAATTAGTTCCTGAACGAAGAAAAAGCCGATCCACGGAAGGGTAAGGTGACACATAACACTCTGACGCATGGGGGCTAGCCGCCTTGCGTTCCTGCAGTTCCCACAACACTCATACAAACAGTGTCCAAACGAGGAACAGTTGCTAGGGCAACGAGTAGGCATACATGGGCCATACCGTGTGCATGTGGTAACGTGTCTAATGTGAGGTTCCTTTTTTGCCGTCATGCATATGTATCCTGTACATATCCCGAGATGAGAGGAGCTGTGCAGCAACCGGGTATATATTTGCGATGTACATACGGTTAAACGAGGCACGATTTCTCGGTGTTGCTTAATCTCGATTAAAGGGACATAGAATCTATTAGTAAGAATACATGAGCCCCCGTTCATTCGCTGCGTTTTAACTTCCTTCACTGCTGTTCTTACCTAATAGTGGTGCTATCACGAAATTTTGGCCCGAACAGAGTCTAAGTTGTGCACAATACTCTCCAGTATGGGCGGTTTTGCGCTTCAATGCGCTTCGGACTAATATTGCGGTACTGTCGCGGCTGTGTTACAATACCCACAAGCAAAAGAAAACAAATGAGCTTGTAAGACGCAAGATACACCTGTTACAACTTTGGCTATATGGCAAATTTTCCATTTTTGTGACGATATACCTTAATGCAGTGACTAAGCCCCAAACAATAAGTATTACCCGTTCTTTTGCATCTTGCATGATGGTTTCGAGCGGTGGTGCATGTCGTTGTTAACACGCTGTGCAGGAAACGGCTGACTTTCTGTTAATTCTTAGACCGCACGAGTAAATGGCTGATATGAATCAAAGAAAATTAATTCCTCTGTAGATAATTAATTCCAAATGTGATGCTGCTAAAAGATCATGTGGAAGTTTGCTCTTATCTGAAGATTGTTTCCAGGAGGGATCACTACTTAGAACGGCAGCGTGTGATAATGCAAACCTAACAAACATGTAGCCAAATGGAGAAGGAGAGCGCCCTCAATTATCTTTGCCAACAGCTTGTAATAACCAACTTGGTTATGAGAAGGCCGAGAGGTAACGATACCGGACCCAATGGATGCAAAACGGGCGGATATGTCCAGTTCCACAAGGCTATTCTCTTTAGTAGGTAAAGTAGAAGGTAATCGTGGCTCAATTTGAATTTGCGCAAATCTCGTTTGCTTTCGCCTATCTCATATTTTACATTGGCGTCACTTTCCCCTCATAATCATAATAATGTTATAAATTCTTTTGTTGGCTTGGGTTCTTCATCAGAAGAAATGTCTGAAAATTCTCAAAAGAACAGATCATCGTAATTAAACCTTTACCGAGTTCAATATTTTCTAGGTTGAATCAATTGCATATATTGGTGATTTTTTTTGAAAAGCATGTAAAAGCGTGTTCGTTGCATTCATGTCAAAATTCAGAAAGTGATGTTACTTGTATCATAAAGACTGTAACTTCGAGCAGTTTCAACCATAATCGTGAACGTTGCAAGTTTTATTGGCCAATTCATACTTTCGCAGAATTATTCTATGTTATAGGAACATGTTTTACTCTGATCGCCAAAGCCTAGCATCGGTATTCTGGTTTTCATTATGCATTGAACAACACCTGAAAAATCATGGTGATACCAGCTTTACCCAATACAGCAGAAGGAGTTGAAGATTTTGAAGAGAAATCTCCTCCTTTTACTTGCTTCTTGAAAAGCCAGATACATCCATTGGACATTTAATACTCAATTCAAACAGCTATTCGATATGTACTGTTCATTCACAGCCCTTTCACAATCGATTCTTGAATTGAATATGTTTCAGTCAAAGTGATTCAGTTATCTGAATGAATATTTATGTCGTGGAATGGATTCCTGACAGTTTCACTTTCGAAAAATTTCAACAGCACTTTCTTCGTTCTAAAGAAGGGCATGTTTCTGAAAGAACACATTAGCTTTTCAGTGTAGACATTAGAGAAGACCGACAGTTGTGATGCAGTTTTATATGGTTTCATATACATTTTTTCATCTGATTTCATATTTTATTTTTTATCTGATTTCGAAACCGTCCTATCGCTACCCGAGTGAGTCCCTGCCGATTCCACGACAAACCAAGTCTGCACCCCCAAGAATCGACTGTCATCTGCAGAATTTTTGAATAAAGAAGGTTTCATAGAATAATAAATAATTTGACGCTATGAAATCTTAACATCATAACCTGTGCAACCTATGTTCAAAGTTCATACTGATCTCAAACACCACGTAGAAACATGTAAACATTGTACAATCTTAGCAAAATCAGACATTACACCGATTTACAATAGTAGAAATATTTCATATGATTGGTCACTTTGCCCGACCTAGCAGCTCTTTTGTGATTAGCACCTACTCCAAAAGCATAAAATCATATGAAACAGTGAACTTAATGCCGTTATTCGTATAAAACACCTTGAAAACTTCCTTCAGATTCAAGATAAATACTATTCCTTTGCAATTTTGGTAAAGAATATTCATAACGATGCCTCTCAATCGTATACTTATCCGAACCCCGGACGGAAAACCCAGACTTCCGAGATATCAAATGGAGAACAAAACGTTCCAGACCGTCTTTATTCTATTTTTTGGCGCTCGTAAACTTGTATGGAAGGCGCCTTTTTCACATCGAAGGTATATGTCTGATTGGTCAACTATTTGAAGACCTCCAAGAAGATCCTACTAGCCCATTGTTTCCAAACTAATACGATCAATTGGGATTCGTTTTACTCAGGAAAAAATAAAAGTGGCCATGTTGGAGGTATCTTATTCGATTCTATTGGCCGATTTTGGTCGCCTTTCGTCGCTTGTGACCCATCAAACCTGGCCCAAAAGAGACATTCAAGCAAGTAGCTAAAAGTTAAGAATAAATCAAAGTCTCCAAAAAGTGATCACAAAAAACTATTATTACCAATTCACATTCTGCTTTTGACTGTCGAGCACAGAAAACTGATGATTTCACCACAAACACACAGAACACTTTTGATAACAAACCTCGTTTTGAAATCTTCTTGAGTGGTTAAATTAAATATCAAGAGTCAAAATTCGAAACAAATGATTCGTCTTCCGCCCATTTCAGAACTTTAAGTATCTTAAAGAGGACCATAACCAGAAATCCAGAAATCCAGAAATCCAACCATCAGGAGTCTTGACGATATGCTATCAATACAAGTTATTGCAGTTCTTTTTCGAAGTCTGTTAAGGAAACAGAAATTTATCTTTTAAAGTATTGAATAATGGTGTTTATACCCAGAGTAGTGCAACCTTTGATTTTATTTCGAACACAAAATTTGAAATACAAAATTTTACATGCATTGCTCTTTTGATAATTTAATTGTTTTACCGTGTTCAGGTCTTTTTTTGAAATAATTTGGATTGAATGCCCTCTGTTGTAGAGTCTTATCCATTAGGCTTTGGCATGATCTACTATTTGAACACTTTCTAGAAAATTTAAATGTTGTAACAATGCGTCTGTTACTTCTAAGTTGCTCGACCTTTCAGCTTTTCTTCTTCTTTAGCTTCTTCTTCGCTACTTCTTCCTCTTTTTCCTGAAAAATTGGCAAAAATAACACAAGTGTATCAAATATCTACAAAACAAGCTAATCTCCGCTTGAAAAAGTTCATCATGAATGGTTTGAACCAGTTCTTCGTCAGTGCGTAGCTGCAAGAACCAGATGTTGAACCATTATAGTTTGGAGATCGGTTCTCACATATAGCACTACTAACGTCTTTCGAAAAACAGTCACAGCAAAGCCGGGTTGGGGCATATCTCAAGGAGCCCCAAAGGTCGTTGAAAATCAATGAATGTCGAAAATAGTAATAATTGAAAGGAACGAGCAATCCTAGGAAAACCTTAAAGGAAAATAATAGACTCTCAAGTTCACCATAAGACTTATGATAGTAATGAAATTGATATGATTTCAAGTATTCTTATGTCATTATTCGGTAACGCTGTCCCTTCTGCAAACCTCTTTCTAGTTTGGTCCAGACTGGGACATACCAATTGTCATTTTTGAACTGCGGAAGAGTATGAAATCTAACTACTTCTGTACTCAACAATACCTCGTAGGACTCGGATCTTGCCATATACGTCATGTTCAATCATATTCTCCTCGCGCTTCACTTCTTTAGGTTTGTTCTTATGTTCAGTACCTGGTTTAGGCCAAATACAGTTTAACCCTAGTCGCAGACACTCTGTGCACTTAGGTTTTGATTCACAGCACCGCTTTTTACGTTGTCGACAGGTAAGACATCCCATTCGAGATCTTTTTGTGACTTTATTAGCTGGGTTCGGGCCTCCGGTGACTAGAGAATTCTTGGAAGAAGGAGAAGTAGTGCTACTAGCGGAACTTTTTGACAGTTTCGAGTCCAGGCCTGGCGCGGGATGGACCACATTAGAGTCACCAGGTTTGCGCAAACCAACAGCTAACAGATCCCATTGATCAGGATGTAACTGGAAGTTAGCGCCTTGATAGGCACTGTACTCGGCAGGAAGGTGAGGGTGGTATGCCCCTTGAACAGGAACTGGCATGTATTGAGCGTTTCCTTGTGGACCTGCCAACATTGGGCCTACCACTGGACCTCCCACTGGGGCAAGCGACGAAAGAGCTCCTGGTGGTACATGTTGAAGTTGATTGGGCCCTGCAAGAGGCAATAAACCTGAGCCAGCCGGCATGGCTCCTGCATTTCCAATGGTAGCAGTACTGGGGATGACGCCGGATTGATGCGATGGAACATTTTGAGCAGAAGGTGCTGCTTGGGTAAGATTGTTTCCTTGAATTATGTTACTGTTGGTTCTCTTGGCCTGCAGAGACGCTGTAACATCCTGCAGCTGGCCGGTGCTGTGCACTCCCAGCATACCAGAGACATTTGTTATTAGGGGTGAAGTTCTTTTACCCATAGTTGTAGAATCGTAGTCACTGGGAACGTATGGGCGACCGTAGGCAACGGCCTGAGCAGGTATTTGGTAAGCATATTGGGGGTCTGTTTTAATTACAGGGGTATTTTGGTTGGTATTTTGATACCATGATTGGTTTTGCCATTGACTCATCTGAAAGTTAGTAAAGTAAATAAAAAAAAAGAATAAATATGTGCAGCTTGAAAATAAATGCTCCGTTTCATGTTAGAAGCCACCCTTTTGGGTGAACAATCTTCCGGGATGAAGATTTGTTGAAACCCCACCAAATCATCGTTCCCGTCGATAGATCACCTCATCATCACAACATCAATGCAAGTGTATGATGCACATCAGAACTTAAAGCCTCCACGGATAGGGACTTCTAGAATATTCACAAGATCATGTTCAATCGGCTTACAAATGTTTCTGTTCAATAACATGGAAATTCTTGAAGGGAAACAAATATTTTTCGAAATGCCGAAAAAGAACAGAAACCCCTCAGGAACTTTTGGAACTCTTTGATGGTGGATATGGATCAGAATTTTCGGAAATGAACGTGGATCGGGATCATGAACACTCAAACTAAGATCATGTATGATCCAAGTCTTCTGTCTCTTGTTCGGTTAATGAGGGAGTCGATCTGAGGCACAAGATTGAACGGAATCACGAAAGAAATCAAAGAATCAGCCATATCCCAAACAGGCAATTCCGAATATCATATGCCAAACATCAACACAACACCTCTTCTTGAGAGATCAGTCTTTCCCAAGCTCATCTAGGATCAAATCATCCACAGCCAGAAAACACCCAAAACAAGAGAAATGACACACAAAAACAAAATAGATACATACCTCAAAACGGAATTATATTAACACAAATGGTACGATAGGATTGGAACAGAAATAGGTGCAAATTGGAAGAATTGGAGACAAAACAGCACTTGTTTTATACAGAGGAACAAAAACAAAAACCAGAAAAGATGAAGAACACTTTGAAGGTAAGGAAATGAATCACAGGATTTGATTGATAGGAGATGGAAAAAAACGAGTGCCTCGTGGTAAGGTTTGGCACTTGGATTGCAGTTTTTTCTACCTAGTTGGAGAGAGAGAGGCGGAAACTGTTTACATATATAGGAGCGGGACGGAGTGTCAAAAGGGTCTGGGGAGCTCTGTGCGTACAAAGCGAATCAGGGCCAAAAATGGTTGGCGGTCCTACACACGCGTGGCGGCTATATTGATGGCAGTCAAAGTACGCCATTCATGCACAGTGCTAAACATACCTTATTTCATGCCCAAGGCTAGAGGCGCACGCAATTTCCTACAGATACGGGTGTTAATTAACCAGATTACTATGCTTCTGAAGCAACCCCTGCAAAGGGCTCATATCCTCTATCACAAACCCGCCATGCACAGAACATGCAGATTGCTTCACTTTAGTCTAAGACATTTGTTTTCACTAAGGAAATCTCCAAAACCCTGCGGTTCAAAAATCCTTCTATTTTCCTTAGTATCTAATACTCTACGAGTCCAGACCTGGAAGAGATGCATCCCATCCTCATATCGTAAACCGGTGATGACTGACTACTTGCTACTATTAAAGCGTATGCAGTCCTGTACAGGATACTACCAGCCGATTGAGACTAGTGGTTTAAGATGGGAATGAACTGCACACAGCCGTCCAAATGAAACCACTTTCCTTAGGCTGAATTTACCAGACAAACCTCAAGCAATGGAGGATCTTTCAACTATTATTTGCAGTATGTAACTTCTTTGGGAAGAAAGTTCTTTTTTTTGACTATTTGCGGAGGCTCAGTAGTATCGGTTACACAGGAGCGCAAAGCCTCCAAAAAGATCTCGTCGTGAATTTTTGGTGGCTGTCCTTTACACAAATATTCAAGACCGTGCAGGACTTGGTGCTTCTAGTTACTACCGTGGCATACCCAAATAGAATGATCTCCAATGCATTGAGAGTGACTCAATAAAACGTCTTCTTCGGCAATGACTACCTTCTTCAATGGCACCGTGTCAATAACAAACGGTCAAAACAACATTCAAACAATCACATTAAATCAAGTACTTTCCTGTGCTCGAACGAAAATTTGATGACTTAAAAGGACCGCCACAAAAGGAGTCAATGGCAACACAATTAAGGTATTTCCCCTTTAAGTAGTACAAAGCGATCAAAAACCTGCACAGATTCTTAAAGTGTAGCGAACATTTTCGTCCGCTGACCGAAGCCCTTTGGCGAGGCTGCCCCGAGCAGAATTTCGTGAAGTCACTAGGGCAATATGAATTTTCACAGTATTACGGACTGCTTAGACTCTTTGAAAATTCTTTGCTAGAGCTTTGGCGTTTGACTTTTGTTGCTGTGTCCTGTTTTCCCGACACATTTTAATGACATTGATGCATTGCAAAGGGCGTGGCTGAATGCAATTGTGCCGTCGCACAGGCTGCTGCGCCGAATACAGTGCATAGTAAGCGGCCATGCATAAATAACATTCATTACACGGTAAATAAAGTAAAGTTACATATTGAATGCTTATTAAATAGTAAACTCTCTAAATAAAATTATTTGACATACTATATTAATGTGTTATAGTATTATGACTTAATTGTGATAAAACTAATTTATTTAAAAATCTAATACTTAATATTATTTAAGGTGTGATAGATCAATTTGGTAGATCATATATTTTGCATGTATATATTATTGGTTTAAGTTCAATTAATTCCATATTTTTACTTGTATGTATAATTATTGATATACTTAATATATATTATGTTTTTAATTTCTGTATTATTTTCTTATTTAGCTGAAAAGATCTTATTTTACGATGTTCCTACCCCATTTCAAATCTCTATTATCAAAATTATAGCTGTATAATTTACATATTCTCGAAATATATTTACATCATTTAAATCAATAAACCTTATTCATTACATAATAAATGTATAGATACTAAAATTAACGTTGGAGCTATATCTTCTGTTATGAATATTACATTGAACCATCTATAGGTTTAACTTCTAAGTATTCTCTTTCAGATTTGATTAAATTAAATCTATGAGGGCTAAATAAATCTAAATTTCATATGTTTTGATATCACGATTGGCATAATTATTTGATCAAATAATTATTTCTATAACCTAAATATGTTTAGGAGTTCTATGATAACCATCAGTTGATTTACTTAACACATAGATTTCTTCTATTTTAAATGCTTCATGAACATATTTAACTACTTAAGATCTATTTTTTCTATCTTAAATTAAGTAAAAAAATAAGAAAGCTAATTCATAATCTCTACAGCCGAAACACTTTTTGCCAGTTCTGTATCTGGTCTAGGTACTAACGCATTTGTCTTACTTTCGGTATGAAAAAGGAATAAATCAAAACTTTCTACATTAAGGCTCCAGATAATTCGTCGTAAAAACTTGTCCCGTAAATTCCTTCGATGCATGCACAGTGTTTTGCGATGCAACCTGAAAATATTCTCGTAAATTAATCTGCTCTTCCCCGCCATAGTACAGCTGTCTTACCGCTCGGTGGGAACACCCGATTAATCCGACCAAGGTGAAACTTGCATCAAAACCAACTTGAATTAATCGAAATGAAATATTTTTTTACTCTACTCTCGTAAAATACGCTGTTTATTGTTTTGACCTAAACCTTACTTGGCACAATAATATTGCTATTTCTGGGTCATCGGTAATCTATGTCCTGCTCAGTGTTGGGCTACAATGAGTAATTTTAGTTGTGACATAATTTGGCGGGATGATGGATTTTTTGTTCACAAAGTTTTCTTTAAAATATTTTCTTTTCTTTTGATTGTGTCGTAAACTTCATTTCAAATTGTTTAATCCAGGAAGATGTTCTTGTTCAGTGGTATCAGAATACTAACGGTTCCTGTAAAACCTATCAAAAGATACTTTGTCAAAACTATTGATTCTTTGGATGAAGAATTGAAATTATTAAGCGGCAGCTCTTCCTCAACGTGCATTCCATAATCGATGACTTTGCAGCAAATGACGTAGCATTGTGTTGCAACGGATCTGCAAGTCCACAAGGATATAAAGTCCAAACGACTTAGAGTATTGCCAATCTCCATGAATTTAATACCCAAAGCTTTTCCAGAAGCATTTAGAACTGTTATTCATCAATCGGTTTAATAGAACTTAGATTCAGGTGGTTTCTTTTCACTCTTGGCCCAGTTCCACAACTGTAGCTATACGAAATGTGCTAGTCACTTCTTGTTATGTCGATTTGGTTCATCGACAAGCATATGGAATATTGCGTGATTTATGTCTATCTGAGATAAAACCGAATAGTTTTAGACACTTCAAACGATATTAAACTCTTTGACTAGCTATCAACCGTCTCCATATCAACAATTTCGACAGCGAATATAAACCAAGTCAATAAAGTAATCATGAGACTAACCAACCGAGTCTCTAAATATAACCACTTTTGCAATTTTGGTTTTTTGTTTACAACTATTACCCGTGCTTTTCTCTTGCCCTTCCAACCAAACATTTGAACATAACAAAGGATATAAGGACCAAAGTATTCTTAAGATGCATAGGTAGTTAAAATTCTTAACATTTCGATTTCATTCCTGGTTTCTTTGTTTGGCTATCCTTGTGGGAAAATCAAGTTCAGTCTTAACCATGCCATTACTTTATGACATGCATTAACCTATCCTGATACACAAAACACAATGAAGTCTTGGTGGAGACAACTTCAAGAAGAAGTCAATGAGATATTTGAAAGAAAAAGAAATGGACGCAAGAAGCGAAAGCGCTAAAGTACTAGAGGCTCTAAAGTACAAGTACAAGAAGAACAAGTACCAGAAGTACAAGAAAGAGAGCAGAGCTCAAACCAGGAGACTAAGAAGCAAAGAACTAAGAACCAAGAAACATTGACAACTCGAGTTTCTTTGTAAAAAATATCTTAGAATTAAATTCCGAAATGACAAACCAACTTTGTTTTCTTGACTGTTTTGTCTACTATTAGAGTGTTTACCGACCCAACAAATGTCAGAAGTTTGACAGATACCAAATTATAATCACGAGGTACTAAATCTGAAATTGAACTAAGAAACTAATTCCCTGTTCAGGAGGAACCCCATATTTGCAATTGTCACAGCCTCATTCGATGCTAGGTTTTTTCTTTAATCAGTTTGGAGCCCTTAATCATGAGATAAAGCACCGAGTCCTAAATTTCGTAACACTAGATCGGGATGTAATCTTGTTCCGAATATTGGTTTCTTTAACACATGTGGTTAGAACAAAATCGACTGCCTCTGGAGAATAGGGCAGTTGATTCCGAATGACGGCATATCAATCGAATAAAGGCGTAAAACATACCTTCTTATGGAAGAGTTATCAAATTAGTGGCTAAGACTTCCCTTTGAAACCAAATGAAGTAAGTTTCTCAGTTGTGAAATTTTGCTTCAACTTTGCACCCACTGGTGACAATTACTATGCATTTCATCCAATATTGAGCGGCCTATCATATACCATTACAAAAAATGATTTTTGACGATTATTAAAACCTAGCATGAATTCGTTACACGTTTTTTCTAGGAGCTTATCACCTTTACAACTTGATTATTTCAGATCAATAGCCAATCAGGACCGTGCGATCATAAAAAAAACAGGTGTGAGGCTAATAAACTACTGCATATGGTCTGCATACACTTTCGCCTGTATATCTATATGCATCATGCACCTTACTTTAGCTTAAAAAACATGTGCCATGCGAGACGGCTTACTTTAAAAGATGCATATACCCGTTTAGAGTTACTATATGCATCATACTGTATACATTGTTTGAAGGACGGATTTGCAAAGGAGTTGCAAATAGCAACCGGCACTAGAGTCTCCACTTGGACATAATAGGGAGCTTCCTTCCGACACAATTTTACATGATAAGCAAAACATGCAAAGGGACTTGACACAGCCTCTCATTATCTTAGTGCATGGAGTTTTTCTTCCAAACGCCCGCCATTGCTCAGCCTCTCGTTGAATCTAAGTTGCTTGATGGCCTGAAGGGTGGCTAAAAGAGGGGGTACTGACGTTATGTGCAAATAGCCGCCCATTTTAGTGAGTCAATTTTTTGGAAGGCAAGTCCAATCATGTACCTGTACCTAAATTCTCGCCGATCTACGTCAATACCTTTAAACTGTTTCTGTCTTCGGGCGAGTTATGAGGCTTGCTACGCCATCTACACCATTACGTAACTAAACGTTTTATGTTATTTTTCTATTGAAATTATTTGCTCCCTTACGGGATTGATCTGATGAGCAATATAGGTACTGCAGGTAAGCGGTTATTTTTCCAGCCCATACAAAACAAATCTATCTGGCTGGCAACCTTTGCCGGATGGGTTTTAATAAGTTGGGTGAGTTGAGTCCTATAGATATTCAAAAGATCCCTAAGACAAATTGATAACCAAAAGCATATAATCGGGAAATTGTCAGATATCTCCTGTGCATTGGGGAATGGACTGGTTTCAACACCAAACGAAACCAAAACAGACATTTCTTCACGACAATTTGGAGGGGCGTACAGTTGGTTCGCAAAAACGGTTAAAACAATTTTGGCAACAATTACGTCAATCGCCGTTGGTAGCAAATGTTTGCAATTTCATATGAGCCTTGGGTTTTTGCCCGTTCCTCAGCATCTCCGGGAACGCCGATCATGTTGCAATTTTCAGAAGAAGATTTTAGACCTATTTAGGAAGTCGGGCAAAAAAATGAAGTATTCGTTTGATACTTGATTTTATTTGTTTTTACTAAAGATCTGTTTACATCACTCTGCTTCCTAATGATTTTTCTTATATAAGCAAAAGAGAAAGTCAAAGAAAAGAGCCCGAAACGCATCAGACGTCACCAAGCGGATTCTCTGTATATAAGAATACGACACTAGCGATTTATCCACTGGTGCAGGGACCAAAAATGGTTACAGCTGCTCTGAACATACCCCTTCAACTTGGGCTCATATCTTGGTCAAGGGCGGTCTGTCCAATTATTTGGCTCCAATTTTCGAAATCAAAACAATAGAAACTTTGTTGCTTTTTTATTTTTTGTTTTTCAATAAATTGGAAAAGTCTTCTAGTGTATTACGATAAATTGTCTTCTCTTTGGTATCTAACCTACAATTACCGAGTAATATCGTCCAAAAAGGGAAAGTTCTGCAAAAGAAACTTCGTAAATTTTTGTTTAATGTATTTTTGGGGATTTTATTCCTCCTCAAACATCATAAGACTTAAGTCCAGTGTTCCTCTCTGATGGATGCTCAACTGAACTACAAATAACCAACTAAACACCCGTACACCATTTTCAAAAAAAACGATATTTTGCTTCAAAAACGACAAAGAACACATTTTTTTAAAAAAAAATTCTTCTTCGTTATCCTTCGTTTGAAAATCATCTTTATGAATTCTGGCTCATTTTCCTCTTGTTCTGTCTTGCCCAGCTGCTGTCAAGCTCTTTTCAAGAATCAAAGAATACATGGAATCCAAAAGATCCGTCGAGAAATATCCAAATTCAATCCGTTTCAACTTATCCGTGATCAATATTTTGCTACTTGTTTCTGAAGATAATATCGAATAATCACTGTTTACGCTATTATCGTTACGTCGATAAGAATGGCATGTATCACCACCTCTGAAATCCTCATTACGTTGCCTCTTCACTCTTTCTCCAAGCCAAATCCTCACATCGACAAACGATCCCACATCATTTACATACCTGGCATGCCGGGCATACCTGGGGCACCCTGTGGCATTCCTGGAGGAGCACCACCTTGGCCAGCTCTTAATGAAGACTTACCAGCCTTTAAAAGCTCGTCACAAAGTAAGAGATTTGATGCGATTCCAGCAGCAGCCAGGATAGCATTTCTCAAAACACGGAATGAATCCCAAATACCTTCCAATGAGGGGTCAAGAGATTCTCCAGAAACAAGATCAATACCAACAACGTGACCATCGATAACTTCATCCTGGCAAGCCGAAACTGTCTCTAGGGCATCCAAGCCAGCATTAGTTGATAATGTTTTAGGAACCACAAGAAGAGCCTCAGCAAACGCACTGACACCAGGCTTATTACGGCCCTTTGCTATTTGAGAATGTTGCAAGTGGTGGCTACAGCTCAAGAAGAAAGCGCCGGCACCAGGAACAACTGCGTTGTCTTTAATGACATTGGCCACAGCTCTGAGACCATCACGAACGGCATTTTTCGTCTGCTGCACAACGTGGTTGGTCGAGCCTTTGATTAAGATAGTCAGCGACTTAGCTTCCGTGCACTCGCTAATGTATGTAAATTTGTCTTCACCGATGCTCTCCTCGTAAACGTCCCCAGCCTTACCCAAAACTTCTGGAGATAAGTCGTCAACGGAGTTTTGAGCTTCACCACCCACAATGAGTTGCAAACGCTCCATGTTGCGTCGTTTTGCTCTACGCAAGGCCAAAATGTTGTTCTTAGCCAAGACATCGAGCGACATTGGGTCAATACCCTTCTGGTTAATAATGACGAATCCGTGGTCAGCATTCAATCCACAAACCTGGTTTTTCAAATCAACAATACGACGCAATTTGTCGTCAACAAAACGACGCTCGGAAGCGACCAATTTGTCTCTTTGCTCTGCGGAAGAGTAGAAAAAGCCCGAGTTGACTTCAGTCTTCTCATACTCCAATGAAACATTCAAGATAAGAACAAACGCATTCTTAACACGACGTGGCATGTCTGGATGACGGGCTCCGTGGTCCAAAACAAGGCCCCGGACCAACTTGGTGTCGGTAGCGCTGCCATGTTGCATGGTCATGATCTCCACCATATGCAAATCGATATTTTTCAGGTCACCCTCGCGCACAGACAAAACCGCATCAGTGACAACGGGCGCCAATACATCAGCAACCTCATTGGTGACTTTAGTAGCCACAGAGGACCGTGCTACCTGGAGCAAGAACTCACGATCAAACTGAGCAGGAATGTTCTTGAACAGATCCAAAAAGTTCAAAGAAGCCTCACGTGCAACATCAAAACCATCAACAATCACCCGAGGATGAACACCTTCGCCAATAAACCGTTCGGCTTGTTTCAAAAGTTCTCCAACCAACAAAACTACGGTTGTTGTTCCGTCCCCGGCCACATCGTCTTGAGCTGTGGCGGCACGTGCGATCATCACTGCTGTAGGATGTTGGATTTGCATTTCACTTAGAAGAACCTTTCCATCCTTTGTGAGCTTTAGGTTTCCCGATCCGTCTACTAGAAGCTTAAGAGTTCCCTTTGGGCCCAAGTTGGTTGCGAGCACCTGCTGCAAGCCCTGCGCAGCGGCTATGTTTACCTGCAACGCCTGGTTGCGTCTAAGCAGTTCCGCTTTGGGATTGAGGAGTTGGATTGACGAAGACATGACGTTGTTGGAGCTGACATTATTTTCCATCTGTGTAGAAGATGTAGTGGCCACGTGAGTGGTGTCACGTGCTGTATGAGAGAGGAAATCTGAAGGATACATCTAAGAAAATTTAATTTTTAGGGCCTGAATTTAAAAGTTTTTTTGTTTATTGTGAATTTATTTAAATATTCTTGGGCGAATTTCTGAGTTTTCGTTCTGTTCCTAACACCTGAAACCAGTGCAAATGGCAGAAACACTCAATTAGAAAAGGATCAAAAGAGAAAGTAAAATCGTTTCGGTTTTCAAGTGGATTGTGGCATTCTCTTGGAAATAAAATGCAACACAGTATTAATTGTCCATCGTGCCTCTTGTCAATATAACATGAAGCAGCCAGCAAAATAAAACCGAGAGAGTTCAAAGAAAAAAAGCTGCGTATGGGAATGGATTAGTTTCTTTGAGCGTTTTGTTGTTCTTCACTCTGGAATATCTCCAATAAGTTTCCGACGTATTGTGATGGCGTAGACAGGAATCCACATCTAACTTGACGAAGAACAAGCCAAAGAAACTTAAAGATTTGTCTTTTGCAAATAAAGCTTTTCAAAACCGAGAGGCATATTAATAGATGAAGTTGATCCATACCTTTCATCTATTGGTACTCTTTGAAGGGAATAAATCAATCAATCAAGTAAGATTGAAAAGGATTTTTGTTCCAGGTTGATCATATGAAATACTCTCTGTGACAGTTCGTGACTAAATCAAGACTGGATGCCACAAGAAAGCAATATTCCAAGCAAGATCTTGTTTTGTATGACAAGTTATCGATTTCTTCATGACAAAGTTCGGTTATTAGGCAATAAAATTTTCCATTTTTAGTCAAAGACACAGTAGTCTCAACTTCCAAATAAAGTTCAGATTGAAATACCTTGGTTCACATGTGTAAGTTTTGATCCAAAATTATCAACCCGATGATGCTGCAAGAGCAGAAGTTGCAGCCTTCCGCCTTTGAATTTGGGAGAAGGCATAATTCAAAGCAAATGGCATCATGGCATTACTTAAAACAAACCATGCTAAAAGTATTCCAATATTACGACCCACATTACCCTTCCATGAGTTAAAGTAGGCAACATTCATCAAATGGTAAGTATTGTACACGGGCATTGCGTAACCATACCGATAAAATGTGGGACATAAAGGAATTGGAGAAATCGTAGGAGCCAAGTTGGTCACAGCTACAAACAAAATTATCACACCGACGCAGGCCGGCTTGAAGATGAAACAAACCAACACTAGTGCCTCCATGAGGGATCCAATTGCGGACATACTTAAAGATGCAAACATCCAAATGACCAAGAAACCAGAGTTACCGAAAGTAGCCCTGAAGTTCATTTGGAAGGCGGTGTTCAACAAGACAAATGCCAACCCAAGGAGAAGGTATGCACCTTGAGCCACCGTAAAGCAAACCAACAAAAATCTCCATCCTTGAACTCTCTTCAAAAAATCTATTTGAACTGGCAACGTGTATACAAACTGGAAGAAGGTGAATACACTAAGGTAGATGAGTCCAATTTGCAATGGTGCCTGGTAGATGGCACGTGGAACTGGAAGATTGTCAATCATTTGGAAATTTGGGAGTGTAGTAAAGAGAGTTGGCGCCAAAGTCACTACGTTCTCGATTTGCGTTTGGTTAAGAAAGTTGAACCAAAATTGATTCCAAGGAGCATCACGCATGATGTTACCGAACTGGATGGTAATCTGTTGTGTTATAGCAACCACATAGTTATTAATCAAGTTATAGTCACTTCCAGTCTCGTAGAATACGGATAAAAGGTCCCTGGATGGACTAAAAGAGGAGTTTGCTGAAGCAAGCATTTGTGCCATCACCAAGGAAGCATTTTCACGAACAAGATAACCAGCCTTGTATTTCTGGATGTGGACCTGATGTGACACAAGCTGTTCCAAGGTCATGTTTGCCTGTAGGGCCATGGTTTTTGATTTATTGTAGTCCCAGATTTCAAAAGTTCCAAAAGCATTGACTTTAGGGTCACTGAAGAAAAGCTCTACCACTGAACCAAGCATTGCAGGAAGAAGTCCCTGTGGCGCATCTCCATTGACCACTAGATAATGAAGACGTTTAAGATGTCCATCTCTACCATAGAAACTACCCCAGTATATACAAAGACATCCGGCAAACCCAATAATCAAGAAAACATAGTTGGTCAAAAGGGTCCGGAAGATCATTTTTCGGCTCTCTCGGAACTCGTTACTGAAAAATGGGATATACTTCGTAATGTTATCCATCCCAGTAGCCTTCTTCTCCAAAGGATTGGTCTCATGGCTCTGGGTCTGATGAACATCAGAATAATCAATGTTCAGTGTTTTGACAAGTCTAGATTCTTCGTCTTCGCTATCTGAACTGTCACTGAGATCATGCAATGGTGCTCCGAAGAAATTGTCGTCAGTGTATCCAAAGTTCTCCAAACCCAGAACGGCGTCGGTGGCTGCGTTATTGCTTTGTGTTTCTGTCAGACTGTTATCTCTGGTATGTTTACGATGGATCAAGAGGGATGTAGCATTCGATACTCGGCGGGCAAAGCTTTGGTTGTGGGGACTCTTGTCGGCGGAACCCTGGTTGGCCCCTAATAGCTGGGCCTCCTGCATACCATACGATACTACCTCGTTAGAGTTTACTGACCGCCGGTCTGATGAGTCCAAAGATACCATTACTACGAAAAGTACAAGCCCAGGTCACAAATAAGTGTGGTAGTTAATTGTTGGTTCTTCTTCGGGGGAAGCTTCTATACATGGTAAGAATTGTCTGCAGTCTTCTGCACACGCACGAGCCTTGTCTGCAGTACCTATAATAACAATCAATCTTGTTTTGTTTCCTAAAAGATGTAATGAGAGTGTTTTTCGGATGTTTTTTATGTTATTTTTGTGCTTTTGGTCACAGTTGAATCAGCTTTTTCAGTTCATGTATATCTCTTAATTTGCTTTCATAAATGGTGGGTCTGCATTAAATTAAACTATACTCCTGTATATGGATTCACGTTTTCGATACCATCGATTTCAAAAGCGTTAAGAAGCACCTTTGTAGTTTTACGTTCGTGACCAATTTCTCGTATATCTTCGTCAAAATACGAAGCTCTCGTAATTCATCATGCAAGCTGCAGAACAAGTACTGCCGGATTTAAGCCCTACACAGCTGATCCCGCAAGAACCATCCTCCTCATCCCAAGCCGACCACATGGTTGAAAGTATGATCTTAGAGAATTCTAAAGTATCTACCGGCGTTACCGGTATTGCTGACTTACCAAATGAATCGACTGAAAAGGTAGAGAAAGCCGGTGAGCCGGTTCTTGAACCAGCTAATGGATCAAGAACTAAACTAACTATCGAACCAATGGTTGTACCAATGGTTGTGGATAATGAAGTTTCACCGAATATTGAATCAGGTGTTGATTCAGATCTTGGAAAAGAAAGTGTTTCTCCTAACTTCACCACAAACGCAGCTAAGGATACTTCTTTCAGCACCATTGAGAAGCCTGGTGTTATCAATACTGATGCTACTAATACTGATGCTACTAATACTGACGCTACTAATACTGACGCTGCTGCTACTACCACTGATGCTGGAAATTGTGTTGCCGGCCATAAAAAAGGCACCTTCAGTGATATATCTCGTGAAGATTGGGCTAAGTCGGGTATCAAATTAGGTAAACTGTATTTGGTTCTTTTTCTTATGTGGCTTGGAATTCTTTCAATTTATTGGGCTTCCCTTTATGGCCGTGAAAAACGAGTCAGAAATATGACCATGTTAGTCGTAATCGAGGATAAGATCTTCAGACTGACTAACGGCACCATCGTTCCCCCCGTTATCGGGCCCAAGTTTGTGGAATTGCTCAACAGCAACCAGGATCTTGGTAATTATGTGGTTCTCTGGGGTCAAGAATTGGCTGAAAAACTTCTGAAAAATGCAACTGTTTACCTGCAAATCAAGGAATGGGTTTATCAACAAGATGTATGGGCTGCATTTTACATCAATTCTACAGCGCTGGAAGTTGCATATAACTTAATTGCCGATAATAATGCCCTGCAAAATGCAACCCTTGAGCTGCAATACATTGTCTCTTGTGTCTATGAGCTGGGTCGGCTGTTTAGTGCATTGAGTCAATACTTGATAAAGAACATCAACCGGATTAATTTAGCCTGGTCTCAACAATACGCACCCGAAGCATATGCGGAATTGTTTCAAGAAGCTTTCTCTTCTGATGAACAGATGCTGATTATTCAAAATACTGGCGCCAACTTGAGACCATCTGGACTCACTTACTTCCCGAATATCAATCAAATCGACCTTCATCTGTCGACCTCAAGTGTTGTTCTTGGCCCTTCTGAATTGGGTTTGGTATATGCTCTTATCTTCGCATTCCATCAATTCAACTTTGCTGCTGACATGCATACGTCCTTGATTAACCGTCTTCACTTTGCCGATTTGCTTATGTACCGGTTTACGTTCTCGCAGTTCAACTTCTTTGTTTTGTCGCTTGTCTACTCTCTCATTACCATTGCGTTCGGGGTTCCAATAGACGCAGCTTATGGAAAAGGAGGTTTTATGGTTCTTTGGATGACAGTATACATGTTTTTCAGTGCCACTGGTGGCACAATGGAAGTCATGGCCACATTCTTAAGATACATGGGACTAACTTTTGTTCTTCCGTTGATTATGGTGTTTTTGATTGTCGTCAACATTGCTCCAACTTTCAGTGCTTTAGTCCTTTGTCCTGGTGTTTTCCGTTATGGAAATGCCCTCCCAATGTTCAACACCTCTCAGGCGCTTAAAGTTGTTTTCTTTGGCACTTGGAGAGGAACTTTGGGCCGGAATTACGGTGTTTTGGCTGCATGGATTGTTCTTAACACATGCTCCATGATCGGCTTATTGTATTACATTCGGAAGCACCCCCGTGCAGATAAGCCGCTCATTTAGCGTAGAGGTGACACCGTGTTTTTTGTCATTATGTATCGCCTTGAATCTTGCTCAACGTGAGTTCGGTAGCCAAGGCGGATAGTTTGGACTAGTTTGAAACTTCTTAGGTAACGCAGTGATGGATTCTGGAGATATCTTCCGATTTCATTATCAACTCGCGTTCTTGACACAGTACGCTTATGTTTTTCTTTGAGACATTAAACTTCATTTCCAGAGGTTTTGCTGACAGGTAAGGCTTTCTGGACCTGGAATACAGAAACATCACCTTTATTCATCCTAGCTTATTAACTCATGTAGCAATTTGAGAACCAAAAACTCACAGTTGGAAAAACTTGCTTCCTTGACTTGGGTCGCTCTTTTTTGGCGGCCCTTAAAATACTCGGGCCCACGATTTCAATCAAACTTCAACTGTTGTATGATTGTTGTATGAAACTATTGATGTATTGTTCGTTACGAAATGAGAGAAACTCGGAAATTGTTTATTTAATGAAGGTACAGGTTTTTTGGGTTTGACTTCTCCTTTGAAAAATGAAGTTCGTCGAAGTTCAAGATTTCCAAATCATGAAAGCCACAAACAGGAGGGCTTCATCTCAGAAAATGAACTAGTTTTGAGCGAAAACTAGCTTCAAATTTTCCTCTGTAACCATATCAATAACATGACTGAAACATTTCAGCTTGGTACTTGTTTCGTTTACTGTATTTCAGCTGTCAAGAAAAATGCTACTCAACGCAAAGACAACCCATAGGGCAAACTGCCTTCTATGTAATCTAAAGCGACCGTTTTTTTGGCTTGATTTGAAATCATCTTGCTAGACAGTGCTAGTTTCAATTTTTCTTCCGTGATATGTGAATTTTACAACCACACTTCTAACCTTACTGTCTCATATTTCCCCAACTTAAACACAATAAACAAATCTACTTTTTAGTAATTCTTTTTTTAAAGAAAAGGCTTTTCGAATTTTTAAACTTTGTCATCATCTTGACCAAACTAGTGCCACAGTATATTGGGGGGCCCTGTGAAATGGGATTCAAAGACGAAGAGAGATCAACTTTAACCTCCTCCCAATAAAGACAAATTTTGGCTACTTTCGTTCGAACTAATAAAACAAAATTCCCGAACACTTTATCACATGCAGCTCCAAAAACATTCTTTATCGGATATAATCTCCGACAGTTCTCACAAGTATTTTCGGCTTTCATTCAACTGTCCCTGACGTAAGAAAAGCGCAATTTTCTTTTTTAATTGCCAGATATTCAAAAAATTTAAATCTGCTAATCAAATGGAATAATTCGTCATCTTCTTAAATACGGTGTTGTTACGTTTATGCATTCGAGATGTTAGAATAGGAGACTCATGTAACGCATCAGACGCCCTTCTCTATTTGGTCTAGAGATGCGCTTATCCGGAATCTGTTACTAATTTTGGTTTCTTAGCAATCTGGTAGGTATAACTCTAGATAGAATTGTTTCCAACAAACAAACTGAAGGGAAATTTGATGACGAATTAGATAAACAAAGAAGTTATGAAAGATATTCAATCCAAAGTTGTTTTAGGGTGTCAATCCTTCACTTTTCCTAGAATAAGTCCAATCAGGCATATTTTCTTATCAAAAAAGAAAGAAAGATCAATATGGTAACCCTTAGCGAAGCAGCGTTTAGACGACATGCATCTTAAAATACGCGGCAACGTGCTGTATGATTAACTGCTCTTGCATGTCCATTTAAGTATGTATACTGCAGGACTGCAGCATGCATAGAAACTTGCTACCGTATTTACTTCCTTGAAGAAAAAAAGTAATAGCATTGGGCGTAACTGGTGCCAACAAACTCCGTAAAAGGCAATACGTAATACAACCATTATCATCCTGTTGGGACCAACTAATTATATGGGCCCAACAGCTTTATATGCACTTTGTGGCAGAGGATGCATATGTGGCTAAGGGTGCTTTTATGGCCGACAATGCATTTCTTGCGTCACTCAGTTTGAAAGCTTGAGTTATGAGCCCATTTCGATCTCAACATCACCAAAGATAGTTTTCCAATAATTACAATCCAGTAACTTACATTAAGAGACTAATGATGAATGATCATGTCCGCCTATACCCAATCCATTCCAACTTGCAGACGGGTCAACTGATCTTGTGACCGTCATAGATTACTTCGTCGGAGATCAGACTTTTTCTGTGCACGAAAGTGTCAATAATTACCAGAGATGGTAATTTTTCCGAAACGTGGACGCACTCAGATCCTCAAGACGTTCAAGGGTGATTGCTGTCCGGTGTTTTTTAACCTTTTTAAAAATCTCAACGTTTCATTGGTTGGATCGTATTTCCAATCCTAGGCAAGGTAAATACTTGGGTTTTAGGCGTTCCTATCATGCTCTTCAGTGTGTCGGAATGTGATTGATTTCTTCTAGACTTTTTTGGAACACTCTAATGACGTCAGAAGATTTTTTAGATTTTGAACTGTTGGATTTGAAGTTTTCTGTGTTTTATTTTATGTAGATTAGTTTGTGGATGTATTCTTGATTATCCTTTAATACTTAAGAATGAGACAAAATTCAACTGAAAATTGTGAACATCGTCGTTTCAAACGATCCAAACGGTTTTAATGAATCCTTGGAACTGTATTTTTTACGTTTTTAATGCGGTTATTTTGTTTGTTTGATTAAATTATTCAAGACTTGGTAATTTGTTCTTAATGAAACAAGTTCCTGATGAAACTAGAGTGAAACTGGTTAGTATGAAGCTTCTTCCGTCTGGATCAAACAAGAAACAAAATTATACTTTGGAAATCTTATTCAAAGATTTAGTCCCTTGTTTTTCGTCAAATTGTTGATTGGGTAGCTTTTGTTTCACAGGTAGTTATTTACAGTGGTCGTCAAATAGGTTAAATTGTCCTTAAAATAATAATTTGATAATCTATTTTCCTGAAGCAAATCAATTCAAGTTCTGGATTTGAATCAAAAATGATCTCTTCAAACCAAAAATAGATCTCTTTGTCTGTTAAGTATTCTATGTAATGCTCTATAAGTCGTAGTGAATCATTTCGTTTTCATTTTTCCCGGACATACCACAATCTTAAGCCTAATGACCCTAAAGAAAGTTGAATTTTAATTTTTTTGGATTCTAAGCATTCCGCAGTTAGAAGTTTTTCTCTAGTTGTTGGAAATGGTCACCACCCTTCTTTAAGAAACCCAAGACGCAATATCGTGTTCTCAACCTCCCGAATAAGTAATATTTAACTCTGCAATTGCTATTTATCATTCAAAATTTACTCCGGAAGCTCTAAACTGTGTCTTTTGATCAATTTTATTCGCAAATTTCAGAACCTTGAGTTCTTCTTAAGAGTCTATAGGAAACCAAGAAAGTACGTTCGATTTTGTCAGAAAACTCAATTCGATTTAAAATTTTAAGCATTTCTTTGCTGAAATCCATTTCTTATATGATATTTTTGTTAATACTTGTGATTTTGCTCAAGAATATTACATTTTTGGAATCTCTTTCGAAAGCAAAACCCTTCGATAGCACCAAATCCCCTCAACCAAGATCAATAATACCAAAATCTTTTGAAATTTGATACAAATTTAATTAAAAAATCATCTTTTCTAGTATTACCGATTCGGAAGTTGTTCTTTTGCTTAATCAAGCTGACTATTGAATCAACCCATGGGATGAGCTTCAAATTCAGATCATATTTTAAGCAACGTTGCATTTCAACATGCAACAACTCTTGATATTTCTTTTGAAGTTATTTTTAGCCTTATTTTCCAAGTTTTGTATAATATGTTTCACCCCACTTACTATTATTTCACCTTCTCTTCTTGACCACCCTTACTACTCTTTAGTTCTTTGTAGAGACAGCCACACAGTGTATGTATTAACCTATATCTTACTCTAGAAACTTATTCAAATAGCAAAGATAAGGTTTCTTAAAAAGAAGCCCACATTGTTGGGCCAAGGTGTCTCAGGAAGAGTTTATCTCCATAAAGAGAAAGACCTGTGTTTTGTAGTAAAGAAGTACAACAAAAAGGAGAATTATGAATCTCGCGCTGAATATAAGACGCGAGTTTTGCATGAATATAATCTTTTACGGAAAATTCATCACGAAAACTTCATCAAAGCTCTAAGATACAAAGTCTCTCTCGATGGACACACAATAAAGGTGTATCTAGAGGCAGGAGAAGGAGATTTAAGACAATTTATGAAGTCCAAACGTTCTGGGTTATCTTCTTTGGAAGCTGTGTGTTTGTGGAAACAGATCTGTATCGGTGTAAAGTATCTACATGATATGGGATATCTGCATCGGGACTTGAAACTTGAAAATGTGGTTTTGAGTCGAGGGAGCAATACCGTCAAAATAATTGATTTGGCGACGGCCTCTTCCACAGACAAACCTGCTTATGGGCTTGTAGGATCGGTAAACTACACTGCTCCCGAACAGTTTACAAAGATCTCATACGACGGTAAAGCGTCAGATATGTGGTCGTTGGGAATACTTCTTTATTATTTGGTGCTTAAAAGGTTTCCATGGACTCTGGCTCAATTGTCAGACCCTGTGTTTGTCGAATATATACAGTTTTATGAGAATGAGGATGTCGACATCAATTTTCCTAAGTTCAATGATTGGACGCTGAACATTTTGAGCATCACACCACAAAGAACTCTAGCTATTGATCCCGAGAAACGGCCTGATATTCATGGCTTGTTTGAAGACCTGTGGTTCAAGTGCGTAGATCATTGTTCTAAGTCGAAGGAGTGTGGTGCAAGACATGAGATACGAGAGAAGCCATTAAAATGATTATATTTTGGAGGAAAAAACCCGTTGGATTGATAATAGAGGGATTATAGGTTTTCTTGATATCCGGAAGCTTTTAAAATTTCATTCCAGGTCTTTTGGCAATATAGAACTAATACAAGAAAGAGAAAAGTGATAAACGACATAAACTTTTGCTAAAAGAAGTACCAATAAATGGAAATTCTTTTGCTGTTAGTAAGATTTAGATATAATCCCGGAAACAATTGACATGAAATAATTAACATTTGTTCCATTCTTCTTCAATTAAGTTAGACCATCCAAAAACTAGCCTAACAGGAATCAAATTTATCACCGGCTTTAGTCCGATCTTCAAAACACAAAAGTCATGACACTTCTAATTCAAAAAGTTCATTAATTTGGAAAAGCTTTTTCTTCTTCGGTATTGCCAACTTCTTAAATCGGCGAAGTCCTCCTAAATCGGCAAAGTCTTTCTAAATCGGCAAGATCTTCACCAGAGTCCTAGTAAACTCCAAAACCATTCTAGAATTAGCTACAAAAATTACTTTGCTAAAACAAACAAGAAAATTGATTCAAAATGAAAAAATCACTACATCACTCCATTTTTCATCACATGATCCGCTTGTACTTGTTCTTGGCCATAATAAAAACCACTTCCTGCAGGTAGTTGCCCATACAATATAAAAAGAAACTAATAAATAATTTGACTCTTTTGGTTCTGACTCTGGTGACTCGGTCTGACTCCTTTTGGTCTGACTCCGTTTCTAGCCCAAACGCTGACTTCTTTAGCTGACTCCTTCTCATCGTGACTCTGACCATCCCCTCTCTTTTCTGTAGGACCTAAAATGCCAGATTTCGATATGACGCACGTGATCTGCACACAAGATAAAATGAAATTTCACCGCCTTATGACTCCCCATCCACAAAAAACTTGCTAGAACAAACCCAAAACAAACAGTTTCAACATGTTGTCTCGTGCTATTCGCCCTTTTGGACGCATCTCTACTTCTACGCGTACCTATGCTCTTTCTGCCAGTGCCCGTGCCCTCATATCTAAGCCTGTGGCTGAAGTTGACCCTGAAATGGCCCAAATCTTACAAGAGGAGAAGCTGCGTCAAAGAAACTCCATCACGTTGATTCCTAGTGAAAACTTCACTTCTAAGGCTGTTATGGACTTGTTGGGATCCGAGATGCAAAACAAATACTCCGAGGGATACCCTGGTGAACGTTACTATGGTGGTAATGAGATCATTGACAAGGCAGAGAGTCTTTGTAGAAAGAGAGCTTTGGAGGCCTTTGATTTGGATCCAGCACAGTGGGGTGTCAATGTCCAACCCCTTTCTGGTGCCCCTGCCAATTTGTATGCATACTCTGCCATTTTGGAGGTTGGAGACCGTATTATGGGTTTGGACTTGCCTCATGGTGGACACTTGTCCCATGGTTACCAAACACCATCGGCCAAGATTTCTTATATCTCTAAATACTTCCAAACCATGCCTTACCGCTTGGATGAGTCTACTGGAATCATTGATTACGATACTTTGGAAAAGAACGCCATTTTGTTCAGACCAAAGGTCATTGTGGCCGGTGCCTCTGCTTACTCCAGAGTCATTGACTACCGTAGAATGCGTGAAATTGCTGACAAGGTGGGCGCTTACCTTTTGTCTGATATGGCTCACATTTCTGGTCTTGTTTCTGCTGGTGTCACTGACTCTCCTTTCCCATACTCCGACATTGTCACCACTACTACCCACAAATCCTTGAGAGGTCCTCGTGGTGCCATGATCTTCTTCAGAAAGGGTGTTCGTTCGGTCACTAAGAAGGTTAAGGAGGTCATGTATGACTTGGAGCGTAAGATTAACTTCTCTGTGTTCCCAGCCCATCAAGGTGGTCCTCACAACCACACCATCTCTGCTTTGGCAGTTGCTTTGAAGCAATGTAGCTATCCAGAATACAAGAAATACCAGCAGGAGGTTGTTGACAACGCCAAGGCTTTTGCCAACGCCTTGAAGGGTAAAGGTTTCAACTTGGTCTCTGACGGTACTGACACCCACTTGATTCTTGTGGATTTGCGTTCCAAGAAGATCGACGGTGCTCGTGTCGAGGCTGTTTTGGAAAGAGCTAACATTGCTGCTAACAAGAACACCGTTCCTGGTGACAAATCTGCCTTGTTCCCAAGCGGTTTGCGTGTGGGTACCCCAGCCATGACCACCAGAGGTTTTGGTCCTGAGGAGTTTGCCAAGGTTGCCGAATACTTCCAACGTGCTGTTGACATCTCAATTGCTTTGAAGGCTCAAGAACAAGGTGCCGTTGCCAAGGAGTTGCTTGCATCTTTCAAGAAGTTGGCTGATGAGAGTGAAGAAGTCAAGGCTTTGGACAAGGAGGTTCAAGCTTGGGCCAGTCAATTCCCAGTTCCAGGTGATTTGTAAGCAATTCGATTTAATTGTCAAATGGGTAGTTGATTGATGATTGACGGGCTGTGTACATTTTTACGATTTTTAACGTATGATGGGAGAGCCATGTATCATAAGAGCCTGGTATTAAGTTGAATCTATCCATAAGGACTTAATTGAAACAATTTAAAGGTTTTTCGGTAATCAAATTTTCTTTTATTTTCTTTTTTATTTGTTTTCTTTTATTTTGTTTTTGCTCATGTTTTTGTTAATCTTTGTTTTATCGGGTTTTGAGACAAAACTAATTGAGACTGGCAAATACGAAATTAATATCCATAACAGGAAATTGGATTACTAAAATAGGGAATAACTCCGAAAATATGTGTAGGCGTGTGTTTTCATTTTGTTTGAATGCGTCAATGCTCACATTCCCATTCATTTCATTAACCCTTAACTATTCTTGAAGCCTAGGCCAACTAGCTCCCCATTCATCTATCTACAAAACAAAACCTTGTTACCATTCCAACACAAAAAAAATCATATGATTCAAGAATTCTAAATTCTAAAAATCAAAAAAATCTGACTTTTTTGGCCCCAGTTTCCTTACTAAAACCCTTTTATTCACCCATGAACTTACCCCAGAATTCCATACTACAACCCAAAAGCTACCAAGAACCGCTTACAATGGTCACCCGAGACGCTACGGCATCCAAACCGCCTCCTGCAGCGTCTCTCCTTCGTTATTGTACCCGTACCGTATCTTGGTCCAAAAACGGTATCATTTGCTATGCTCTGGCGACCGAAAACGGACCCAACTTAAATATCACTTTCTTGGAGAATATTGATGGGAAAAACTGGCAATTGGCGCCTGCTCAAGGCGTGACTCTCCGTCCACAGGACTCGCGTGTTGTTTATCCTATTGTTTGGGTACAGTGGAGCAACATTTCGACGGATTTGGCTGTGTTCGATGAGCTTGGAAACTTCTATATATTGTTGGCAGGCGTGGGCCTCTTGAAGAACCAGAAACAGCAGAAAATGGTACAGAATTCTTTCAAATCGAATGGAAATAGCTCGGGCAATGGCCTGGACAATGGTCTGGGAAGTTTGGGTCCCTCTTTGACCTCCAACTCCAAACCTTCTACTGGTGATGTAACGAATGGAGCTGAATCTACCAAATCTGATGAGCCTGAGGCTCCTCTGTATGAGCTTACGTCCTATAATCATACAGAGATGATTTATCGTGATATCCAACCGTCTGGCCCCAACCAGATGTCCCAGGGAGCTTGTGTAGCGTTCGAATGGTTACCTGTTGACAAGCCTCAAATTGTGAATAAACCAGCGCAATGGCTGCATGAGTCCGGCTCGTATGTTTATGGAATCAATCAATTCAAGCCAGAACTCCTAGCGCATCCTATTCAAACTAAACAGGCATGTGTTGCTGTTCGTCGGTCTGGTATCGTGAACTTGTATTATCAAGGTGAACATAAGGTTGAATATCACAAATTGACGGTAGATCTCGACTCAAATCCCTCAGAACTCTCTTTACACCTTACGCATGCTTCCATAGGGTTTTCTGCAGACAAGAAGATTGTCATTGTGGCCTATGATGCTGCACTGAACCAGATTCTCTCCTACTACTTGACTCTTGACTGGGGTTTTCTCATAAACCTGGCTCAGCGACAGAGAAAATATCCTCATTATCACACCCCAAAAGAGGAGCAAACTCCGCCCTCTTTGGTGGCTTCTCTAGTTCACCGCATGGCTCCTAGTGCTTTTGTTAATGCAGGTGTGGAGCTCAACAACATGGACAAGAAAGAAAACGACTCTGTTGCCGATTTTGCCAGGACGGGCTCTAACAATCCCGGGTTTGAAGGTGTGCCTCTGGAAACCTCTCGTCTTGTTCTGATCGACCTTCTCTCGCCTTATCATGAACAAACCCAACATCTTGATGTGCTTATTACTTACGAACATAGCACGTCAACTCGTCAACCCAATGTGTTTTTCTCTACCTTGCGCTTCCGCTTTGAAGATTTGGCTACTAAATTGCCCCTGTGCTTTGCTTCCATCGCTGGCCTGGGTGACCCACAGACTGGACAATTGTTCACGTTAACTTTACAAGACAAATTCGTTGTTCCCGGCCGCTTCCATGCTATTTCCTTGGCGCTTTCTAAAACCTTTGTTTTATTTGTGCTAAAATCTGGTGACATCATTCCTGTTTCTCGCAGCACATGGAAAGCTATTCCCCGTGGGAAAATTGAAGACGATGATGTTTCCACAATAAAGCAAGAGGACCTTGTGACACCCAAACCGCTCAAGCCTAACCCATCTATGACCATGTCTTCTCTTCTTGATTGTGGCTTTTCCCTCCCAAAGCTCGCCCATTCTAATAAGCAGTTTTCTTTTGCTGTGTCGCCCAATATGACATGCATAGTTTATCTACCGACTGGAGGTGATGCCAATTTGTCTATTTCAATGCTAGAAAAGACATCCCGTGTTAAGGAGTTCGAGCTGACGTACATGGGCCTTGCCCACACCCATGCCCATGCTTGTTACTCCAACTCCTGTTCAGACGACTTAATGGCCCTAGTTAAGGCTAGCTATGATCGAATTGAGAGTTCTAATTTACGACAGGTGTTCTTGGAGAAGCTCAATACGGAGGCCCATTCTGCGATCAACTTCCATCTTACCTCTTTTGGGAAGGAATCTGTAGATAAACTTTTATCAAATCCTCCCCTTCAGAAACTTCTCTCTCTACAATTAACGCTTGGTGACTTGTCAGATAACAAGAAACCTCGAGATGTCTCTTGGGTTGTCTTGAATCTTCGGTTTACTAGCTTTGTGATAATGTTTACTCTTTCAAGTATCTATCGTCAAATGAAGAAATCTATGGACGATAGTATGGAAGATTCTATTCATCGTGCTGAATGCATTTACTCGCTTGTTGGCAATGTCAAATGGTTAATTGACTTCATAGTCTACTTAAACCAAGAGTTGGCACAATTGTCATTATCGAAACTTGATAGCCAGAATTCGCGAGTTACCATGGAAAACTGCTTGGCACTCCCGATTATCTTGTGCAAGATTCCTCGATTGTTTCTTATGTACGCTCTTTCATCTATTGGTAAGACACATGAGATCTTGAAGAAGCTACATAAAGAACTTAGTGAGAGCAACAAACTTTACACCCCAATGAAGGAGGCTCTTGATAGATTTTTTATCGCATGCACCTCTCTGCCATTGAAGATTACCACATTTGAAGCGTTTTTGCGTGATTGTGAAGTGCGTATTTCAGAGCTGGTGGAGAAACTGGCTGATAGAAGCCTTCTACATCGTTTAGAGCAAGATTTATTTTGCCGGGGAAAGATTCCACAAGAATATGCGCAGGTTGCCGCTACCATCTTGGACCGTCATAGCCAAAGCATTGGACGTGAAAGCAACCTTCTGCAGATGTTCTTTTATGATACTAAATGGATCTCTGTGGGTTCTGCAGATGAGCAGTTAAAACCTCCTTTGCTCTCCAAACATTTAACAAACTTTGTTTCGCACGAAACCCAAAATGGCGTCGGTAGAAGCTCTGCAAATGGGAATGTGATGGACATTGATTCCCTTGAAATACCCAAATCAGGCACTGGTACGATTATACGACAACCATATACAAAGAACGAGGCGGTGGACATTCTTAGAAAGATCTTCATATCGTGTTCTTCGCCTGTCTTCTCTGGTGGTCCATCACAGATGGGTCGGGGATACATTTCTGCAGAGAAAATACGTAAATGTGTTCGTTGTCGTTCTGTATCATTGGTTGCGGATCCATTGATGTTTGAAACTCTGCAGGTTATAGCTCTCTGGACGATAGTTTTCCAGCGTTCGTGTATTTGTGGTAGTGCTTGGGTCAATTGCATTTACACTTAATGAGCTTCTTTTAATTTGAGTACGGGAACCATGAATGGCTTCTATCGGGTTCCCAAGTCCTTCTGATCTGTTGGGAATTCTTTAAAAGGACTGATTTTGTTAATAATTGCATCATGGCAACAAAAATTGACAAATAAGCCTGAATTGAAAGCCCTTCGTTTACGTATCTTGCTCATTACCATAGTGGGATATAAAAGGAAGCCAGTGACCAAATTGGAAAGCAAGACCGGTGAGACTAAGTCACGTTACAGCTCTTAAAACTAATCAAAGTATTGACAAGTACTTTTTGATTCTTGCTCAGCAGCAGAAATCTGTTGATTCTGCTACAACAGCTTTGAGTACTTCTCCAACACCCCCGCCAGCGACTCAACTAAAAAGTCAGATTAAATATAAATCCAAAAACACAAGTTCTTTCTCTTTTTCTTTTTTTTTTTTGCGATGAGGGTCGCTTCTTTTTTATTTCTTGTCCAAATTTGGGTCTATTGTTCAGAAAACAGAACTTCCAATATCTTAACCAAGTTTCAAGCAACCCCGGATTCTAACCAGTTGCACAAACAAGGTAATAATTTAAAACCCATTTCCAATAATTATAATCATATAATCAACAAGACGTTCCCATGGAGATCGCACAATAAGAATTCGTGCATGAGATTATTTTAATCTTTGTGCAGGATACTGTTGGTTTAAATCTTATGTTTGTGCAGGAGAGAATTGACGATTGTCTGCAGGAAAGCCATCCTCTCTGATGAACTGTGGGATATATCCGTCTATTTACCTAGCGTTATTCATCATCAACTTGGCTTTCACATTAAGATTCAGGTATCCGCAACTCATTGCCCCTCATCTGCATACGGTTACGAACCCTGCACTCCTTGCATCCATCTGCACAAGGCTTAAATACCTTGCATTGGTCTTACTATGACTGAAGTGGTATCTTTGACCCAAGGGACCGAAATCGTCAGTAAAGCTTCGGAAAAGGAGCTGCCCAAACTGAAAAATGAAGCCACTGCTCCTGCTCTAGTTGCTGATCTTGCACATAGCACTGTTCAAACAAAAATGTTTTCTCAAGATTCTCCAGACTCTTCAGCCTCTCCGGGCTCTCCGGGCTCTCCAGAGCAGATTGAACCGAAGAAGGAAGCGAAAGAGCTGAAGGATCTGAAGGATAAAATTGACCAAATTGATCAAAATCAACAGAATCCAGTCAAAAACCTGCAATTCAACAATAAACCAAGCAACTTAGACTCTGAGCCAAACTCGAAGAGTGAGGATCAAAGACCAGAATCAAACTCTTCAAAAAATGATGGCTCTTTATCTAGTAATGCTACTCATAAGGTCTCGAAGACCGACATGGACGAGTACCGTAGCATTGCAAGTAAATTGTTCAATGAAGAGTTCCTTCTGATCAACGTTAAGGAGTATATGCAATTCCTTGCTTCTCTGGATCGAGAATGTTTCATTATCCGTGAGCTCTATATGGATTTGTTCCAATGGGACAAAGACCTTTTGAAGTCCACACGAATGTTGTGTAGGAAGCTTCAGTTAAAGGGTGAGTCGCAAGAAATTGATCGTATTCTCTCATCTTTCACGCGGTCTTACTTAAAACGTCACTCAGATAACGTTTTTTGTACCGTAGATTTTGAGAAAATCTACATCATAATTTACAGTTTGATTCTTCTCAATACAAACCTTCACAACTCTGAGGTGGGGAAAAAGTCAAGAATCTCTCAGTTAGACTATATCAGAAACACTTTGGATACCTTCTTGCAAGAGAAAAGGGATCTGGCGCCTTTGTCTGTTAAACAACGGATCCAAATTGAGCAAGAACTCAGCTCTTTTTATGAAGATTTGTCAAAGGAGCAGTTTTACTTCAAGACGGGTGATCAAACAACAAACAAAAGATTATCCATCAATCCAAAACGTTTCTCTGTTGCAGACACGATCTTTTCTTCAAGTTCGACCGCCAATGTGGTCCCTGGACATGGTCTTATGCCATTGAATGGCCATACAGATGGAAATTCACCTGCAATCTCGCAAACTGATTCACTGAAGTTTTCAAATTTTGATCTGCCTCTTCCTGGCTCTATTGCATCTTATGGAGTGGCTGTTCCTTTGAGAAAGCCAGTTCTGCAAGTGTCCAAAGAAACAGTCCCTGGTTCGTATATTTCAAATCCCATTCCAAACCCAAGAAAAACATCTCATGGCGGTTTCGGATTTACTCGAGCCTTGGTGTCGGAAGCTGCTGTACAACGTGCACTGGCAGCAAGTTCGTTAAGAACGGTCCAGAACGATACTCAATTGAATCATTGGTCACTGCGTGCTTCTCTCTTAACCAAGGACTCCCGCGCTTCTATGGATTATGCTGATGATCTGTTTTCAATGGCCTCGATTGATGCTCTAGAAGTAAGCTTAAGTATTTATGATCAAACACAGGGTTTTGATCAGAGTTCATTTGATATCAAAGAATTTCAAGATCCTGTTGACCTAAAGTTGGAACTACAGGGAGCTCCATATCTTAAGGAGGGTTTATTAAAGCTTCAGATTCTTAATGATGACCATGTAAATGACCATGATTCAGCCGGTGCAAACGTTTCTATATCTACTCTGGATATGTCAATTGGTAGCCAGAAGACAGGAATGTTCAGCTTTCTTCGTTCTTTCGCTACCTCGAAGCCCAAAACTGTTCCTGTCAACACTGTGAATAATCTTTTCAGCAGGCCTCTGGAATACTTCGTCGTTGTGTCCAAAGGTGAACTTCGTCTCTACTCATTCGATCCGAAAATAGTTAAAAAGCATCGGAAAAGGCAGCAAAGTCACAGCCTGCATTCGAGTAACAATGCAGACTTGGGAGATGGAAATTGGTTGAAAAATGCTGCCAACGTCGGAAACTACAACCTCTGCTCCACTTATGCTAAACTTGAAAGAACTCTGACTTCTATGAGCGGCAAGAAACCTCTCTGGACCCTTGTTTTTCCAAAAGTCTCCAAGAAGCCTCAAAAGCTTCTCGTTTTCGAGGCGGGGACAGTAGAAGTGGCCACCGAGTTTGTCAACACTTGCAACTTCTGGGCCTCGAAAATCACCGCTGTTCCTCCTTTGGAGGAGGCCATCTCGTCCATCGAGTATGGATGGACCGATTTGGAATCGCTCGAAAGGAGTCGGGAAGGATTCAAGAGAACAAAAATGATTTCCAAGTGGGAACAACTTCCGCGTGGTGTTTACTTCAGTAACTTTGGTCTTTCTAATGGCGAATCCACGACGACTCAACAATATGAGGGTGTTATGATGCATTTCCTCAAAACACTCAAATACTACTATCATTTGAAAGGATTGTACATGCAGTTTTCAAGGCAAAAGGTCAAATTTGTCAAAAATTTCCGCCGTTACGCTGGCTCCTCAAATTATACACTCATACTCAACAACTACGAGCAGAAATCACAGGAGTACAAATCTGACCTTACTCGTTACAAGAGCTACATAGTTATGCTTGCTTATGGGTTGAAGCTCCGGCATAATTTAGAGGAGAGAGAAGAGCCCTTAGATGACTCCATTGATGCCCTTAAAGGAGATGATGAGTCTTCACAGATGCTAAACCGAGACAATTCTTCTTGTATTAATGATGTTGCTGACAAAACAACCGCTCTTAAAGATGTTGTTGAACGGGATATCAACAAATTGCTCATGACTTCAGGTGAATTGCAACGGCTCGTTGCTAGCGACCCAAATTATAAATCAGAGGTCAAGAGCCAGAACAGAGACATTGGTGGTTCGGTAAAAAAGTCTCCGAAAACATTCAGTTTGTCGCTATTTGATTTCGAGGCTAGCCCCATTAAGCAATTGCTTTCAATGGACGCTTCACCGGCAGAGATTTCTGCCGAAATAGACATGGGTATGACCCGAAGTACTACAACCATTGAGGAAGAAGATGAACCTGAAGATGAACCAAGTGTATTGGCTTCTTGAGGTTACTTGGACTCAAATTAGAAGCCTAGTCAGGATAAGTTCTTCTCGGTTTCCAAAACTTGAACTTAATAAATCGTTGAAGCCAGAATGAACCGAGATGATCTATTTTGGAAACCTGCTCTTTTAACTCTTATTATTGGTATTTCATCATTCGCTTATTACCATTCGCCTTATGACATTCTCTTCAACCTATTTGCTTCATTTGGTTCTTTCTGGTTGGCTTTCCTAATACGGCCCATCCAATCCCGAGACGATCAAGAGTGAGTTTCAAAAATTATTTTGTGTTGGATTCTTATCTCTTTGGGGGGTTGCTCGCTTCAATTGTTGCTGCCATGGGTTCTTAATATTTCAAATTTTCAGCTTTGAATTTATTCTTCGTCAAACGACAGAACATTCTGCCGGAAGAGACCTGAAGAACATGATTGGTCAGACTCTGGAGAATGATTCTTATTAATTTTTGGTTTTAATTACTCCGCCCAAAACCTTTCAAAACATCCAGAACCCTTCCTGTTCACCTAACTACCAGAACACTCCCCAACCAGAACACTTCCAATTATAATGTATTATTTCCCGAAACTTGTGAAATTTTAAAGCACCGAAAATCTAAAGAAAATGACTCGAATTCGATCCCTTTTTGTCAGTCTTTTTCAGTTTCTGCGAGTTTTTTTTTGTATCTTTTTGACTTAACTTGTGTGGCACGTGACCACACCATTCTACGTTTTAGGGAAAGTCTCCCTTCCCCAGAAACGCCACCACCAACATCATCATGTCCGATCCCAGTTCGATTAATGGTATGTTAATTCTTCCGCTGGACCGATAACTGTCGGCCCGAACCCCAATGAGCCTCAACAATTGCTCCGCTCGTCCGTCCCTACTAACTTTTCAGGTGGTTGTGCCGTAGCCATGGTCGGCAAGGATTGTATAGCTATAGCTTGCGATCTAAGACTTGGAAACCAATCATTATCGTTATCCAACAACTTCGAAAAAGTATTTCCTTTTGGAGACAAAACTTTCTTGGCCTTGACCGGTTTGGCTACAGATGTTCTTACACTTAAGGAAGACTTCAGATTAAAACATAACCTCTATAAGTTAAGGGAGGAACGTGAGATTGAGCCTGAGACGTTGGCCAATCTTGTCAGTTCGTCACTTTATGAACGGAGATTTGGTCCATACTTCGTTGGTCCGATTGTGGCCGGGTTAAATAGTAAAACCAACAAGCCCTTTATCTGTGGGTTTGACTTGATTGGATGTATAGACTTCGCCAAGGATTTCATTGTCAGTGGAACTGCAAGTGACCAATTGTATGGTATGTGTGAGTCTTTGTACGAGCCTAACTTGGAGCCTGAGGACTTATTTGAGACCATTAGTCAAGCCTTGTTAAATGCTGTCGACAGAGATGCAAACTCCGGATGGGGTGCTATTGTCTATGTGCTCACCAAGGACAAAGTAGTGAAACGAGTGTTAAGAACGCGCCAGGATTGATTCTCTGGTGAAATAGAATGATAAAAAGATATGGTACAATTAGTAATTGCCTAGTTTCTTGGCAACAAGTAACTAAATTTTGAGAGTTTCATTAGAAAAGGATATATGATAATGCTTATAATCTTTTGGATTTGTTTTCTTGTTTGTTTTCTTGTTTGGTTTCTTGTGGTTGGTTTCTTGTGGTTCTGGAGCCTCCCAAAGACCAACCACGCAGAGGGTAATTAAAATTCCAAAGAAAAACAAAAAAATTGACCACCATTTGAGGCAAAGTCCTGTAAGCCCCTCTTTATGGCGTCCAAGCTACCAAGAAGCACCACATCCTGGACCAATAGTAGAAGAGTTCAGCATTTAGGTTTCGTCGCCAAGGTATATATACATGAGATAGTTGAAAGAGACGGAATAACCAAAACCAGAGATAAACTGAACACAGAATGGAGAATAACTGGGAAACAAAGAACAAGGAAGTACAGCGAATGCAGAATGTTGAAAGAGAAAAGTAGTAATTTTTACAAATGTTTAACTTTGCCCATTCCAGATCTCCTTCTTCGCGTTCATCCTCTTAATCTGATCTACTTCTTTTCAGCATCCAAGACCTTTTTCAAATAACCATTCTTACCATAAACTTCCTCCTCTTGTTCCTTCAACTTCTTAAAAAAGTCCTTCTGTTTATCTCTAGTGATCCGAATACGTGCCTTGGAATCTTCAACACGTGTCACATGAAGACACTTGTTGAGCTCGTCTTTTTCAAAGTTACACATACCCATGACCTGTTTCAAAAACGCCTGATTATGGCACTTTTCGAGTGCTTCCATGAGTTTTTCACACGTATCAAATCTGTTTTTGTCAAGTTGTGGATGCATTGTTGGGTTTTTGTTTTGTGTTGTTTTTGTTTTTGTTTTTGTGTTGTATTTGTTAAAACTTTCAGGGAAGAACTGTCAAACGATCTGTTTTCGGTACTTAGAGGGGTAATTATGTTTATGCACAGGACCAGTGTTTTGATTTCGGATTTCTATGGAAAGGTTATGAGCGTTGTTATCGGGGAAGTGGCGTTGAAGATGTATTTGTGATGAGTAGTAGTCTGTACTGAGTAGCAGTTGGTGCTGAGTAGTACGGGTTAGTAGGTAGAGAAGGTCACCTGATGAAAAGAATGAAATATCAAATAAACAGAAAGAAAAAGAAATTTTCTTTTCGTTTTTCCAAAGTGGGCTAATTATTGTTTCATGTACTATTTTTTTTCTTCATTTCTTCTCTTCTTTTCTTCAAATCTTTACTTCTTTCTTTGCGTCCTCTCTACATTTGGAACTGTATATTCCCCCATTGAAGGTGCAAATGGAAAACAAGTGTATTGACTATTTATTTTCAAAAGGAGCGTCTTGTTGATATTTATGCGTCCTTTCCTAAGTTTCTGCTTTGTTAGTATATATCCATTAAAAGACCTATTAAAAGATCCACAAAAAGTTTCAATTACAGGCCAAAGTCTATGTCTCTTGACAAGGAACCCATAAACGTAGTAAATGTATACATACTCAAGCCAATTGCCCAAATCAAACTCACCATCCTCGGAAGAAGAGGAAGCAGCTGGAGCAGCTTCTTTAGCAGCTGGGGCTGGAGCACCGGTTGGGATCTCGAGCACAGGGCCACTACGCCAAACTGGCTTTGGGACTATGAAGCTGAAGGTCTTCTCGACGGCTGGTGGGCCAAGAACTTGACCCTGGAGGTTAGTAAAAAGTTTGTGACTCTGGTGGTTATAAACACGTGATGTTACATACAGCCAAGAAGAACATGGAAAACTTCCAGAGAGATGGGGCAGCGGCAGACATGGTTGAAGGTGGGAAATGTCGGAAGAGACGAGGGAACTTGTGGTAATTGGCTGGTGGGGGAGGTTGTGTGGTGTACGGGTTTGATGTTTTTGGGGAAAAAAATGTGGACTGTTTGCAGCTTGTCTGGGGCTTTTCTTGTTTTTTAAATACTTTTTTCTATAAAAAATTGCTTATTTTGGAGTATTTTCCAGTTACGATGTGTTGGATGTTTTTTGACTCCCTTCTGGCTTACTTACCACAGACGTCAAGCTATAGTTAATGTAGTAATACGATTTCATCTAACAAAATAAAAAAAATTAATAAAATGATTTCAATTATATGCCGAAGATCTAAATTAGTCACTTCGAAACTGTAATTTGAAGTCAGTTGCTGTTTTATATGAAATTTAGTAATATAATATTCAATTAAGCTAAGAAAAGTAAAGCATAAGGTGGTCTATAGAACATAATTAGAAAATATATATTCTAGTATCTGAATATTTTGAACCGCAATCTGAAGAGTAAGCATGAAAGAGTGAAAGCGTGAAAGCGTGAAAGCATGAAAGCATGAAAGCATGAAAGAAGTAAGTCTTAGGTAGACAATAGTCGAGCAAACTCTGAATCGACAACGTAGAAAGAACCCTGGCTGTTTACAGTTGATTTTTCCTTACATTCGGAACCGCTAAGTCACCTATCTAGGGATATGCCAATATTGCTTCCTTTAGGAAAAGACAACCGACTAGCAACTCGGGGCCAGCGCTAGAATGCTATAAAGGGAAAGGTAGCAGACTAACTTTCCTATTAAGGACTATCTGACTCTCAGAAGGGAGTAGCCATCATGGCAACATTCCAGTCAGCGTGGTTGCTTTTTCTTTTAGGGATTGCAACGACATTTTCGGAATTGAATGTAATTTGAACGAGCCGATAAGCGTTTCTCGGAGTTGACTTTACAGAGAGGTTTTTTCTCATCTTCCTTTAGATAAAACCCATCACAATATCTTAAATAAGCAATCAAATAGTCAATTCGAATGTACAACAGAAAGGGTGTTAATGGAACCAACTGAAGAATTCAGAATTAATGGAAGAGCCCAACTATCGGTAAAACAATAGAAACAATACAATCATTAAAACATCACAAAAGATATAATTGTCAAGATTTAAGAAACAGGGTAACTTGAACCCGAGCTTCCCATGATAAAACTTGAGTGTAACTGATTCAGAAGAAATCAATGAACTTGAACCAGTGCCAGTGACAGAGTTAGTCCCAAATTTATTCCCTGTTCCTGTTCCTGTTCTTATTCCTGTTCGAGACCTGTTACCGAGCCAGGGGGAGAGTTTGATCCAAAATTAGATCCAGATCTGGAAGCGGAACCAGAAACTTTTTCTGACACAGAAAACGTAACTAATATAGAAGCTGATACAGAGCTTGTTCCGGGTAAACCAGATCCTAAACTGGATCCAGAACATTTGACAGTATGGAAACATGTGCCCGAGATAGTGAGAGTGACAGAACTTGAACCCGAGCCTGGTACTGATCCTGAACCGGAACCTTTTGCATAGCTAGCGCTGATTATCTTGGTATGTCCAATTGGAGCCATAGAGATTGAAATGGAGTTTACAGAGCTTGTACTGAAAGTGGAAAAACTGCTTGTTGGAATGCTTCCAGATGTTGCTGTACTTAGAGTGGATGCTGCACTAGATGAATTTGCATAATGACTGAATGAACTTGATGAGCTGATTGCATCATTGAAGCTAATTGTACTCGAAAGCGATGAAGAAGAAAAAGAAGAATCTAAGCCAGAACTTAGTTGAGAACCAGTTTTTGACTCAGATTCAGAATTCGGAACAGAAACAGAAACAGAACTGGAAGCAGACCATTCATAATTAACGTTCCTCCGTTGCTGAGAATGGAGGAGTGGTTTGGTTTGATGCATCATGGACGATTGTTCCTGGCTTATTTACATTCTTATGAAAGATAACCGACATGCCAGCGTCGAGAGACAGTGTTTTGCTGTTCCAATGATTATTACGTTGTTCATTAGTGTTGTTGTAGACTAAATAGTTTCCACTACAAATTCCAAGATCTGGTGTATCGGGCCAAACAGCTTGTCCTCTTGTATAAGGATTTGCAGTCAAGTGGTGGTAGTTGTGGCTGCAAATGTGGTATCGCCAACAATAGTATTATCAAAAAGATCAGCATTTCGAAACCTAATGACGTAGTTTCAAAAATATACCCTTCCTGAAAATGTAAGGAAATTCTCCAGTATTAATACAAGTGCCTAGTTTTGCCCGACATAGTTCCGACATGGTCTACATAACCCAACTGGTGTGCAAGCGGCTGTACCTACTGAAACAAGGTTATAAGTAACAGTATTTGGGATACACTAAATATTCCACTAAGATTCAATTTACAGAAGTAAACTTGTTTTTTTTCGCAGATGCTGAGTGACACGGCCAATCTGTATCTTAGTTCGACGGATGTCCCTACTGCACCTAGGATAAGAGTTGTGCGACAGCACAGATAAAGTTTCTATTCCTGCATTCTATTCCTGTATTCGAAACCTCTAATTTATTTATATACAATACTGCCATCCTAAACAACACCTAAGGTTGTATATAGGAATGTGAAAGTAAGTTACAAACTAGATATAGCCATCGTTTCAATAACGACGCTACGACATCAACTGTTAACAGATATCGCAAAAAGCAGCGAAATAAAATGTTCATAGAACATGTTAGAATATCGAAACAGTGGTCTTTCGTGCAAGGCACATGATCTTGATCATGTACCTTCCTTCTTAAACAAATAGTTGGTATATTAGTACAATCTTGTTTAGAACAAAAAAATTTTCAATATATGCTTTTATCAATTATCTAATTATCCTAATGTAAACGATGTAGCCAAACTTCCTAGAAACAGAAAATAATCGACATAATGACTAACAATGCACTGAAACCAGTCTTGAGACCCTTATTGGCATCGATAGACGACATCTTGGGTGGAATGGTTGCCGATGACAGAGTCCTGGATGTTACTACAACTGGTGTGCTTGTAGTTCCCGCAGGTGAGATTGGAGTTCCCGATGATAAGAAGATATAGGTCGTGGAAACTACGGGAGACAGGCTAGAAGTCTTTGTTACAACCGAAACCAAGGCAGAATAGAGTACTGTAGAGCAAATATTCTCTGAACACAATGTCTTGGTAACGACAGTCGTCGTTAACGGTCTTACAGTAACCGCAACATTCAGAATAGTCACCGTTCCAGGTTTGACAGAAGTGGAATATGGAACACATCCACTCAAGTTACATGAAGTGACTGTAATAACTGTTGGAACTGGACAGTACGTAACATATTCTGTAAGTGCTTGAACAGTTGGGGAGCATTTCAAAGAACCACAAGAAGTAATAGTGATCATTGTAGTTTTGGGAGAAGACCCTGAGTTGGACTGACCTCCAGATGAGCCAACACCAGATTTATTGACACTAGAAGAACTAACATCAGCTGAACCAGAAGCAATAGAACTGACACCGGTTGAACCGATAGAAGTTGAACCGACACCAGATGAAGTGGAAACAGATGCAGCGGTACCAGATCCAGTGGTTGTCTTTAAGGTGGTACTCAATCCCAGAGATGTCGAAAAACCAATGGTAGAGACAGTTCCGGTCTTGCTCGTAGTAGCCGGAATGAAGCTGGAGCTAGACGGTGGAACACCTGGGAATAAGGCAAAGACAGAAGACCTTGGCTCAGGCAATGGAACATTTCTAGCAACTTTATTACTTGGATAAACCAATTCGAAGGGAAATTGAGATTGCTTTTGAGAATAGAAAATCATGACGACGGCTGCTGGACGAAGAGATAAG